>CAWUFQ010000388.1:317500-505595 GCA_963921405.1 Cepaea hortensis
GCTCTGTTCTCATTTATCTGTCATCCCACATAACTGTGTGACTTACTTATTGACTCACTCTCGTAACTTTTTCTACACAGCTATGCGCCGCTTTACAGGACAAACTTTTGTCAGCATAAACAGGAAACCCACCTTGGTGGGAGACATTTTGCGAATGACAGCGAAGTTGAATGTGAAGTGAAAACGTTGGTTTTGAAAACAGAGCATGCAGTTCTGTGCAGTCGGTTTAGGAGGACTGATAAAACGATGGGATAAGTGCATCAATGTTGGTGGAAATTATGTTGAGAAATAAAGGGACAATGTATGTATTAAAATAAACTGGTTTCAAGGTGTTATCATTTCTAGTTATTTTTCTACAGCCATTTGTGACTTACTAATCAACTTACCCCTCTAGCATGAAGAGAACACTTCTGGAAACAATACACAAACAGTACATAGTGACTAATGCAATAAGTATCTCCTACATAGAAGCATAGTTAGTATTGAAGATACAAGAAGGTGGTAAAGGGATGTTGTGAATGATACAGGCTTAGACATCAGGTCATCAGCAAAGAAAGTACCTACGTGGGTGATGATTGGAGAGCTGTGTATTAGGAAAGGTGAAATTATCAACACATGGTCATCATCCTTGACAGGAAATACAAAGGTGTGTGTAATTTTAGTTGGGGAAATCAATGTGATGCAATTGATGGCAGTAAATAATGGACAGTCCAATTTGAGCAAAGTTAGCTATGATGTTGTTTAAAAGCTGATTCATTTCAGATTATTTAATCAAACATGTTCTTATAATCAGCATGTGTTTACTAAGTTACGTTTTAAATAACAGGACCCTATTTAAATGTTACTGTGTTATGTACATATCCATTTCTTATTTATCAGAACATTGGCATTTGGAAACATTCATGTTCAGAAGATACTCTAGTAGTACAGTCTACTTTTATGTATTCATGCAGTATTTCCTATGTGGCTTATAGTGTAAACGATGCTTCATTGCTTTAAACTTACCTCTTACTTCCAGTTGTCTATGTGATTCATTTTTTAAAGTGTTTTTTATGACCTTATAAATATATTTATAATGCAGATGTAATATTTAGAAATATTTGAGATGTTATGTATTAATTGATTTAAAAAAAATATAAAGCTGCAGCTAGAAAAAAAAAAAAAAAGAATGAAATAAGACAAATAATAACAGTGATATTCATAATCTGGGATTTGCCATGGCTAGTATTTTTTCTTAACTTTTGAAATATTAATGATCATTTATTGTAAATCACTCTTGTGTGAAATTCATGCCCTTGAAATAGTTTAATTAATTGTGTACTGGTATGTAAATTGTGCAATGATTGTACATGGAAAAAAGAATGTGACAGCATAGTTATTTATAAAAGTGATGTGCTTGTTTCATTACACATAATGGGCAGTTTATAAGTCCCACACCACACTGTGAAAGAAGTTGCATAGAGAACTGACATTTCCTATAGTGTGTATTACTTTACATTATAGCCACCACTTGAGTTTACACACTTAAGCATCTCTGATTCACCTGGAAAAGATTGTGGGAATAAATTTTTATTTATTTATTTATTTTTAAACTGAACCTGTTAAGGCATGCCAGTATGGCTTCTTTGCTGTCAATATGATTTCCTTTGAGCATTTTGTTTTTAGATTTGGGTAACACAGAAAAAAATCTGCTCTTGCTATTTTGGACAGTAAAAGTGGGATGGAAATGACTATTCAAACACTTGGCTACTAATTAAACCAGTTATGCTTGTGAGAAAATGTGTTGAATTTGAAGCACAGACATATTTTAAGTGTATGCTATTCCACATTTTCTGGTCACAGCCTTTTTAAAACATTTTGATAATAAGATATGTACAGAAGTGTTCATAAACTGTGTTGCCACAAGGCAAATATTTCAATATGAGACCTTTAGCAACAACAACAACAAATTCAGCAGCATGTGTTTTGTAGATTTATGTCCTCCAGCTTGACAGGTGTTGGAGAGCCTAAGATTTCCCATTGCATGCTGGGAATCATACAAGTGAACCCGAGTCTCATCTGCTATCAACATGGTCATCACAATCTTGACTACCATATTTTCAGTAGGGTGTTCATCACAGACATTTCCTGGTCCAAAATTGGGTTGCAACCCATTGGCACTCTTGACAATATGTGTCATGTGACTCAGTTTCCACATTTATTCCTGACCAATAGTAACGGCAGGATATATGCCATGTGGTCACCCCCAGCTCTCATATGCCCGCTAAATGTGGTTTGCCACATGTGCAGTACTTATGTCCAGTAAGAGAACAGAACTATGAGCTGACATTGCACCTGTTGAACTCTACCTGCCCTCTGGTAGAAGAAGTTGCCTTTCATGTATGTCTACTCTCTGATGGGAAAGTGGAATTGGGCAACTTCCCATAGCATGGTGCTCACATTATCATTGATCTGCGCAGCCCTTATTTCCCCTGGGAGGGAATCCAGTGGGCACCCAAGCTCTATGTTTACTTTTGCCTGAGAGCTGGTCTACACAAAAATGACTATTAGCAGCTCCATTGGTTCCCCTCCATAAACATATCTACAACCTGAACCATTGGTTATATTGGATTATATTGGTTATTATATTGCCCTTCACCTTCCTAATTTCACTATGCAGTGGATGTTGTGTGTCTGCGTTAACTCTGAGGTAGGCACGTGCTCTGCAAATTTGTATTCTGTCTTCAATGGTTGGAAAATCAAGAAGGTAGCGCATCACCCTGCATGCTGTATCTCTTGTACATCCAAGAATAATGTGCATAGCTTCATTTTGTATCCTTTCCATCCTTTCTATGAGAACCTTGTAAGACAGGCATCATCCAAATAGAGGTTTGTGCTCATGCTTTACATATAATGCAAAACCCTGTATATTTGTCCCACCATGATCAATTTAACATTGTCAGGACATTTAATAACAATCTCATCCTTCAAATTACTTCCCTGAATCAGGAGCATGTCAAAGTGAAAATATTTGTTTTAAATATACAATGCATAAAAATTATCAACCTGGTAGAACTGCTACACGTGGTAAGAAATAGAGGATATCCCAAAGTGAGTCTGTATTCCGTGGCTGTCTCACCTGCCCACCAGACACCCAGCATTCAGATGCCTAATTGCTGATACCTTGATCTACTTGAGTAATTGGGTATTATTCGTCAAATACAGTATACAGAACACATTTGCTTTGTTCGCTGTTTGACCACAATTTAATAGGTGTTGAGAGATGGCCGAATTTGGACTTTTATAACCTGTTGGCTGCACAGTTTTCTGAAGACTGATTAACTCTATTTTCCGCACATCCTGGTATCACAGAAAGTCATAAAAACAGATAGAAAAAATGTACTGGTTTCTTTGTCAAATTAAGTGCAAGCAATGTGACCTATGATGATATGTCTAAGGTCATGACTTATAATTGTCTCTTCTTGTGGAGCCAACGGTTGTTCTCTCTATTTCATTGTGCTTATCATGAGGATGTAGACTGTGGCTATCTTCTTCTTCTTCTTCAGCATTCCGAGCCATTGCGGTTCTTTGCTGCAGATACAATCAGTCTCCATTCGTCTCTCTGGTTGACCCTCTCTTGCCAGTCGCTGATTCCAAGTGCTTGTAGGTCTGTATGTATATTATCTCTCCACCGTCTTCTTGGTCTACCTCGGGGTCTATGGTCATTTATTTCCTGAGTGTAATCTATGCCTGAAACAAATAACCGGGTGTTGATAGACGTATCATTACCATGAGTCATGCCAATAGGTGTGGGTGGTCATGTTTCATCATCTTAAACCATCACCAGAGTTGTGGATCAGCTTTGTGTTCTTATGTTGATTATTCATTTGGCTAAGCCATCAAGATATTTACCTCTGCCTTCTCCTTGTTTTACCCCCTCATCTCTCTCTCTCTCTCTCTCTCTCTCTCTCTCTCTCTCTCTCTCTCTCTCTCTCTCTCTCTCTCTCTCTCTCTCTCTCTGTGGGATTGTGGGTGGGTGGATTGGTGTGTGTGTGTGTGTATGTGCATGCACATACACACAGACAACCATAATTTAACTAACAAGAATGTAATGACAATTAAATGTAAACTCAGAAACGCAGATGTTATTGTGTTAATTATCTGAACTTATTATGTCCTTGTTTAGCAACAGATGCTGCCGATACAACTACAGTATCTCTCGGTTCATCATCAAAAGCTACTGGTACACCCTGTTTTTCATCTTATGTGCAGTATTAACAATCACTGTTCTTTTTTCTGTGATCAGTTTTAGTGGTTGTTTTGATTAATACAATTACACCAATTTAATTTGTTGTCTACATATAACAGCAACAAAAAATACAGCAATTAAAGTTAGTGGGCGAAAATGTAAAGGACCTCTTTACAAGCCTTAAATCACATTGGACATATGGTGATAGAACTGTGATTCTATTGGCTAATCAGCACTCCAGGGGGTGTGGTCAGTATCATGCCAGCTGTCTCGACATCCCAGACATTGTCTGGTACCCATGTAAAACTGGGTCGACCGGGGAGCCCCAGTCAGTTTTAAAAAGCTGCCTGATGCGGATTCAAACCCATGCCCACAGGGCAGGCAGGTGGGCATCCAGCCACTATGCTAACACAGCTCCCAATTTACATTTAGGAATAACATTCATCATCATCATCATGTGCCATGCCGGTAAGCGTGGGCGGTCATGTTCTGCCATCTCACTCGATCAACAGAGTCGTGGATCAGTTCCGTGTTTTTGTCTCGACCATGCCACAAGGCCAAGCCATCCAGATACTTGTTTCTAGGTCTTCCCCTTGGTCTGTTCCCCTCGATCTTACCAGTTGTCACCAAGTTCTCCAAATCATTTCTTCTCATAACATGCCCAAAAAATTGTGACTGTCTACGTCTAATGTCTCTGATCAGTTTACGATCTTCATTTGTTTCTTGAAGGACTTGTTCATTGGTCTTTCTGGCTGTCCATGGTATTCTTTGCATTTTCCTCAGAAACCACATTTCTACAGCCATCAGATATTTTTCAGCCTGGCTGCTCATTGTCCAAGCTTCACATCCATATAAAAGTACAGGTTCTATGTAGCATCTCAACACTCTTTTTCTCGTTTCAATTGACATCTTTTTATTGGTCAGTATGTTTTTCATCTTGCTAAAGGCTACTTTTGCCATGGCGATTCTTGTTCTAATCTCTTCAAGGCATCTCCCATCAGATGTTATTACTGTTCCGAGGTAATTGTACCTATTCACTTGTTGAAGAGTATTCCCACTTACTTGTATATTACACTGTGGTATTTCGTTCTTCTTAGTGACGACCATAATCTGTGTCTTTTTACAATTTAATTCTAACCCTTGTTGTTCACTATGTGTAACAACCGCATCTACTAAATTTTGCAGGTCCTGTTCATTGTCTGCAATCAAGACTGTATCATCTGCATATCTAATGTTATTGATGCATCGTCCCCCAATGTTGATTCCTTCCATATTTTCAATATTTCTGAAAATATTTTCACTGTACAGGGAAAACAGATCTGGAGACATTACACATCCCTGTCTCACACCTCTCTTAATAGGCTGATATTGGCTTACTTCATTATCAACTCTTATGGCAGCTTGTTGTTTCCAATATATGTTTTTTACAAGTCTAAGGTCTTTCCCATCAATTTGTAGATCTTCAAGCATCCTTATCATGTTGACATGTCTCACTTTATCAAAAGCCTTTGTGTAGTCAATGAAGCAAAGGTGTAGATCTTTGTTTACTTCGATTACGGTTCTCAGTATATACACAGCATTTACTGTACCCTTGCCTACTACAAACCCACATTGTTCTTCTCCTATTTCAGGTTGTATTTTCCTCCTAACTCTTTGCATGATAATTCTTAGCAAAATCTTCGTGATGTGACTCATTATACTAATTGTTCGATGTTGATCACATTCCAAGGCTCCTGATTTCTTTGGGATTGCAATAAATACAGAATTACATAACTCATGAGGTATGTTTCCAGTATCATATATTGTATTAAGCAGACTGGTAACTTTATCTATTCCATATTCTTCTAAAGCATTAATCATTTCTGTTGTGACGCTGTCTGGACCGGGGGTTTTGCCAGATTTCATATGATTAAGAGCATTCTGAACCTCCATCTTCAAAATTGCTGGCCCTTCATTGTTATTTTGAACAATATATTGTTCGTCTCTGCTATCGTCATAAAGGTTTTTCACGTAATCTGACCATACATGTAAAATCTGATCTTTTTCTATTATGACTCTTCCATCTTTTGTCTTTAGGCAGCCTGCTGATGTACGTGTTCTTTGATTAGTAATCTCCTGAATTCTTTTGTGCATTAGTTTCGCATTTTTACTGTTGTGTTGTTTTTCAATTTCTCTGCAATTTTTCTCAAGCCATGTTTCTTTAGCCTCCTTACATAAGGTTCTGACTTTTCTGTGAATTTCTTCATATTTGGCAGGATTATTTTTGTTCTGTCTTCTTGTTTCCATTAGTTGTAAAATTTCTTCAGTCATCCATGTCTTACGGCCAACTTTCTTTACTTTTGGAATAGTTTTTTTCTGCTGCACAACTGATTGAATTCTTCAGCATTTCGGGAATAACATTATCAATGTATTAACACCAGATTTCATATTGATATTCACCAGTATGATTATGCCTAATCAATGAAAGAAAATGAAGTGACCTTCAGAATTAACAGTTTTACTTCACTAACGTAATGTTTAATTTAAAACGTTTCTTTTGGGTTCTATGATTCTACATGTATTTTTTTTAAATCCAGCGTTAATGTTTGTGTAAATCACTGTGCTACTTACATCATCAGTGTCATGCCATCTGCTTTAGTTATCCACAATGTTATATTAACATATCATGTAGTAGTCAGTAAAATAAATGGTCCCCTGTTCACGCTGTGAGGCTCATTGGGTATATTGATGCTAGCCCCATATTTGTATTCACCAGTTGACAGTCAGTGGGTAATATGGTCATGATCTTGCTGGCCACCTTTACTTACCAGAATATTTCTTCAAGCCCGTTTTAGGCTGTTTTCAACTCGGATTCCTGGTCATATAAAAAAATGAAATCTGCCTTAAAGGGGACCAGTAGACAAGTGTGTTTTCCACTGTGCTACTGCAAAGCGTTGTGCTTTTGGTTTATAGACAAAACACGAGTTAGTGGACAGTGAGCCAAAACTGTCACTTCTGTTCTCACATGTCTCTTGTCTTAGAAGACATCATCATATCCAGGAACTAAGTAGAAAATAAGATACAAGTAACTAACTGACTTATCTTAATTGACAGATGGCAAGAATCACAATTAGGCATATAATACTTGCATTAAATGTATGCACACAATGCATATTTATAGCTACAATACTGATGTTGAGGCAATAAAAGTACTTTCACAAACACAAATTATATTCTGTGAATCAGTTCAACTAATTATTTTCCTGTTCAACAACAGATGGAAGCAATACAACCACAGTATCACCCAGTCCATCATCACATGCCACTGGTATTATCTTTTTTCCTTTACATAACCAGCCCCATCAACAATATTATTTATTCTGCCAGCAGTTGTAGCAGCTTTGATGATTGATTAATCTTATTTGAAATTTGTTTAAGCTACTCACCTCATATTCAAATGTTCAGATTCGCAAGACAATAATTTAGAGTTGAGTGTTAGAAATGTATTAGTGCAGTCTCAGCATGTCCATATCCAGAATTGTTTTTTTATTAGAACTTTATCAGTGAAATTGCATTTTTCCCCTTTAATTTTACTGCTGTTATTGATGTCTTGGCAAGTTTACGCTCAGTAGTTTGCCATTGCATTCTGAACGACCGGCTCCCATATCAACACGTATACATCCCAGCTCAGTGTGAATTGCTGCCAAATCGGTTGCAGCTGTATTTTGAACTCGGATAAGAGGGCTCATGATTTGCGTCCATAAGCCCTTAGCCATGGAGACCGGCAAAATTACATTAGCAGAGCATATTCAAGAATTTGTTTACAAACTCTTCAATAACACATCAGTTTATGGATATCATATATGTTTATTTACTATGACCTTATAAGTGATATCTCAACTCATTCATTTCCAAGAGAATTGTTATTTATTGTTTGTAGCTTTTTTGACAGCTTCCTGTCTAATATTGTACGCAAGATAAACAGTATCAATCAGGGTCTGTCTCCACAATGAAGGTTGGCTGCAGTGGATCTCCATCACTGTCTCTCACCCTGACTGTACATTTACATTCTGACAGACTGATGTTTGTCTATCTCCTCTTGATGTTATCTTCCCACTTGTATCATTGTCTACTTCTTGCTCGCTTGCCTATAATCTTACCCTCCAGTATGGTTTTTATTAGAGTGTTATGAATTTTAAGGTGGCCAAAATATTTCTTTCATCAACTCTCTTTACATTCCCAGTTTTTAAGGAACCTTGTTTTTGTTTCCATGAAACTGATATATTCTTCTGTATATCCACATCTGCATTTATTTGACTTTCTAATTGCTCGTTCAATGTCCAGGTGTCAGTGCTACATAGTAGTGTTTTTATTAGAACTTGATCAGTGAAATTAAATTTTTTTTCCCTTTAATTTTACTGCTGTTGTTGATGTCTTGGCAAGTTTATGCTCAGTAGTTTGCCATTGCTTTCTGAACGACCGACTCTGAATATACATTATTGTACATTGGCACCTTTCCGTCTTGACAGACGATAGTTTGGTACATTGTGCTTCAAAAAGGCTTAATAACTACGATCCATGGCGGTGGCGAGTGTGGCTGGTAAGGCCAATTCTTGCTGCAAATGTTTGCCCACAGTAGGTGCATATGAAAACATGGTCACTTCCACCATTGTGCACCATCTTACGTCTCTCACGCTCTGTGTGTGCTTTATCTGCAATCATTTTCTCCTTTGTCTTTATTCCATTTCTGATAGTTGCCCTCCATGCAACACGTTCAGCGGCGACGTGCTCCCAATGTGCATTATCAATGCCTGTATCAATCATGTCCCGCTTACACACATCTTTGTATCGTAGTAGAGGCCGACCCTGAGATCTCCTACCCGTCTGTAATTCACCAAAAAAGATGTCCTTTGGTATTCTACCATCATCCATCCTCCTAACGTGTCCTATCCATCTAAGTCTACGAAGACTGAGCATGGAATACACCGTCACACAACCTGATGTTTCCAATACTTCAGTATTTGTGATTTTGTCTTGCCACTTAATACCAAGTATTCTTCGCAGACACCGCATATGAAAGCTGTTTAAACGTTTCTCTTGGCGTGAGTAAGTTGTCCAGGTTTCACTGCCATAAAGAAGAGTACTAAGGACACAGGCTTGGTAGATGAGGACTTTTGTTTTGGCAGTAAGCTTCCTGTTCTCCCAGACTCTTTTTGCTAACATGTTCATTGTTGTTGCTGCCTTGCCAATCCTGATGTTGATTTCCTGATCGAGGGATAATTTGCTATTTACCTCTGATCCTAGATATGTATAATGGTCTACTATCTCCAGTTCGGCGTCGTCAATAAAGATTGATGGTACACCATGTGCACCTTGTGACATAATCTGTGTCTTCTTTTTGTTAATTGTTAAACCAAATTCGGAACAAGCATTGGAGAATGCAGATAGTAGATGTTGTAATTCTTCCTCAGAGTAGGTCGTAATCGCAGCATCATCCGCAAAAAGCAACTCTCTGATTAGTACCCTGCTAATTTTGGTCTTGGCCTTCAATCTCTGAGCATTATAGAGGCCACCATCTGAGCGTGAGTGAATGTATATACCGTCATCCTGATCACGAAAGGCATATTTCAGTAGAAGTGAAAAGTATATCCCAAAGAGGGTGAAGGCTAGTACACAACCTTGCTTAACTCCACTCTTGATTTCAAACTCTTCTGAAGTTGAGCCATCAAACTTGATTATACCCTTCATGCCTGTGTGGAACGATTCCACAATGGACAGAAGAGTTGGTGGGCAGCCAATCTTCTTTAGTGCTTTGAACAGACCCTCACGACTGACCAAATCGAATGCCTTTGTGAGGTCAATGAAGGCAATAAACAGTGGCTGATTTTGTTCTCGGCATTTTTCTTCCATCTGTCGCAATGAGAATTATTAATATCATATCAATGATAGACCGGTTCTGACGGAAGCCGCACTGTGATTCGGGGTAGACTTGATCTCCCAGGACTTGAAGTCTGTGCAGGACAATTCTGGCAAATACTTTCCCAACAATACACAGAAGTGAGATACCCCTATAGTTGTTACAGTCGCTCTGATCTCCCTTGTTATTGTACAGCGTTATGATGTTTGAATCTTTGAAATCCTGTGGGACTTGTCCTTCTCGCCAGCATAGCTCTATTAGCTGGTGGATCTGTAGAGCAAGTGTGTCTTGCCCACTCCTGATTACCTCTATTGGAATCCCATCTTTACCTGGAGCCTTGCCAGATGCAAGCTCATTTATAGCACACTTAACTTCTGATACAGTGGGAAGTGTGTCCAGGTGGTCAAGAGTTGGCAGGGCCTCTATGGCGTTGAGGGCATCATCCGCTAGCTAGGTCTCACTTGAGTAAAGCTCTAAATAGTGCTTGACCCATCTGTCCATCTGCTGTTTCTTATCAGTGATGATTTCTCCAGTCAAGGTTTTCAGCGGTGCACTTCTTTTGATCATTGGACCACAGGCTTTCTTTATCCCTTCATACATGCTTCTGATGTTTCCCTTATCACTTGCGATTTGAATGGACTCACATAACTTGATCCAATAGTCATTCGCACACTGCCTGGCAGCCTTTTGTACATCCTTCCTCGCTTGCTTCAGCTCACTCAGAGTGTTACGCGTTGGTCTTTCCTTGTTTCTTAAGAGAGCTATCTTCTTTTTATCAATCAAGGGCTGCAGTATCTGGCTGTTTGCCGCAAACCAGTCCTGCCTCTTATGATCCACAGTGCCGTAAACCCCTACCGCTGTTTTATATATAGTTTCCTTAAGTTTACTCCATTTATCATTTACTTTACAATTTTCTGATGTATCATTGAAAGCGTCTTCAAGTTGCTGTTGAAATTCAAAGCACTTTCCAGGATCGTGAGTGTTAGTAATATTAATCCTGGGGCTAGACTTGTGTTTAGCCGTGTAGATTCTCTTTGGTCTCAGTCTAACCCTTGCAACAACCAAAGAATGATCTGTATCACAGTCAGCACTGTGGTAACTTCGAGTTAATGATGTATGGTTCAGATGTTGTCTCCGTGTGATAATGAAGTCCAGCTGATGCCAGTGGCTGGATCTTGGATGTTTCCATGTGACCTTATGCATCTCTTTTGTTTTAAAAAAGGAGTTTGTAATGCATAGGTCATTTCTAGTGCAATGCTCCAGCAGCCTTTGCCCATTATCATTCATGCGACCGATATTGTATTTTTCCAAGGCACACTGGCCATGAACTCGAGTTCTTGCCCACACGAGCATTGAAATCACCGAGCATATAAATGTAGTCGGATTTTGGAACTGCCTTGATCGCAGAGTCTAGCTGCTCATAGAACGTATCCTTCACATCATCAGAGGAAGCGAGTGTCGGTGCATATGCAGTGAGAATGGTGGCAAATCCACAAGAGGTTGCCAAGCGCAATGATAATAATCTTTCATTACCTCCAGCTGGGATATCAATCATTCCCAGTAGCGAATTCTTCACTGCAAAGCCCACACCATGTTGCCTTTTTTCTGCCTGCCCTCTTCCCTTCCAAAAAAAGGTGTAATTGTTTTCCCTGAGTGACCCTTCCTCAGCGAGGCGAGTCTCCTGCAGGCCAGCAATATCAATGTTAAGACGATTGAGTTCAGCATCAATCACAGCCGTTTTTCTCACATCGTCAATATTTGTGAAGTCAGTGGAAAATCCTGGACACATGGTTCTCACATTCCAGGTTGCAAGCCGTAGCTTGAGGTTTCTATTCTTTTTATTAGTACCTGGTGCATTGGTTTTATAGCCTGCGATTCAGATTTTGTCCTAGCCCCAAGCACCCATTGAAGCAGGCAGGCTGTGGCGGATCAGCACCCAATTGGCTAGGGGCTGCCCAGCTTGAGGCGGGCGGTAGCTGATCAGTGACACCTGTAGGTGTCTCCCACCGTCAGAGGCAACGCGTGGCACCCCATGTCTACGCCAACTGACAAGGACTTATAACCCTAACAGTTGCCTCTCGCTTTGATTCCGAGACCGGTTAAGACCAGGGATGGAGTTATTGCCTCTCCATAGCACAAAGCCTGGGCTAAAATAAAGAAACCATGTGTTGCCCATGCAGCATGATCCCTCTCTCGGCCTGCCTAGTTCACTCCAGAGGAAAGTTGACACCTATAATCTGGATCAAGACAAGCTGCAGAAGCTGCCGGATCAGCAAAGCAATGCTCTAACTGTCCGCCTATCGGAGCTTCGATCCTAGACCAGCTGCCAACCAAGGCTTAGGGCCTGGTCTGCCCTGCCATGACTTATTTTGTCTTTGGGTTGCATTTCCTCGCACCAGGATAAGGCTAGTACCCTCCCAATTGCACTCTTCCGCCCGAAGCTGTTGGCACAATGTGGGGTGTCGGGTTTGGTAAGCGCCGCCCAACTTTCGGTGCTGACAGAAAGCAGGTAGTACCGTCTACTGTCATACGGTAGCTCAGTCATATCTGACTAAGACCTGACTCACTGAATAGTCATGAATATTCTGAATGAATTCTCATTTTTAATGCATTGTTAATCTCTCTAGATGTTAATATTTATTTCATGCTGTTGAAAGCATTTTTGGCCATTCCTGTTCTCTTTTTGATTTCTGTTTCATTTCTGCTATCATCTGTTTTTACATGTCCAAGATAGGAGAAACTTGTTACTTGTTCTAGTATCTCCTCATTTACTGTGATGTTCATTGATTACTTTTTCTTTCCGCTGCTAATAATCATAGTTTTCATTTTTTGTATCTTAAAATCTCTACCACATTCTACACTATGCCTGTTTACTTGTTTCAATAATTTGTGTAATTCTTGCTCGCTTTCTGCTAGTAATACTGTTTTGTCAGCCTACCTAAGATTGTTTATGATTCTTACATTGATAGTAAGTCCCATCAGCTCGACTTGTTTAAAACTCATTTTTGTGTATACGTTGAAGAGGCTTGGGGACAACATGCATCCCTGCATCTTTTTTTTTATCTCAGTGGGTGACAAATAATTATTTCTATATGTAATTGAAGCCACTTGTTCTCAGTACAAGTTACTAATACGTCTGATGTCCTTTCCCTCTACTCTTATATCTTGAAGGCTTGTAATTAATTATTTATGTTTAACTCTATCAAAAGTTCTCTTGTAGTCTATAAAACACACATATATATTTTTCTGAACTTCTATATAATTTTCAGGTGACATCCTCAAACAGATTATTGCTTCTCTGGTGCCATTGATTTTGTGGAACTGAAATTGTTCTTCTGCTCTTCCTTGTCTATTTTATGTTGAATTCTTTCTTGTATGACCTTGAGGAGTTTCTTAGTTATATGGCTCATGAAGCCTTGTAATCCTCACAATCAACAGCTCTTGGCTTCTTGGGTAGTGTGGTGAAATTAGATGTTTTCAAATCTGTGGGGATGTACCCAGTATTATATATATTTAAAACAGTTTCTTTTGGGTACTGTGATTCTACATATATTGTCTTTATCCAGTTCAAAGAAATCGTTAATGTTTGTGCCATTCACTGTGCTACTTAAATCATCAATGTCGTGCCCACTGATTTAGTTATCCACTATGTTATATTACCTTATAATGTAGTAGTCAGTAATATAAATGGTCTCTTTTCACGCTGAGAGGCATATTTGGTATATGATGCTAGCTTCGTATATGTATACACCATGTGCACACTCAATGGGTGATGTGGTCATGATCTTACTGGCCACCTTTACCTACCTTAATATCTTGTGCCCATGTTTGGCTGTTTCAACTCAGATTCCTGGTCATTATAAAAGAGGAAATCTGCCTTAAGGGGGACCAGTGGGCAAGTATGTTTACTACTGTGCTACCGCTAAGGGTCGCATACTGGGTTTGTAGACATAACACAAGTTAGTGGAAAGCGAGTCAGACTGTCACTTCTGTTCTCATATGTCTGTTGTCATAGAAGTCATCATCATGTACAGGAACTAAGTAGAAAAGAAGATACAAATAACTAACTGACTTATCTTATTGATAGAAGGCAAGAGTGACAATTTATCATCATCCAATGCCCTGCCAGCTAGCGTTGGCGATTATGCCTCTCACCAAATTATGATCTCTGACATCATGGTTCAATTTGTGTGCTGACTCCCTTCCTTGCCATGACACAAGACTGTCAATAATCTTTTCATGCTGACTTCCTCTATCTCTGTTTCCACAAATCTTTCCATTTGTCACAAAATGTTCCAGTTTTTGTCTTCTCATAACTTGGCCAAAAAACGATGACTGCCTCTTTCTGATGTTTGTGTTAAGTTGTCTTTGTGACTCAGCTTCCCTTAAAACTTCATGACTGCTATTTTTGACTGTCCAATTAATTTGCAACATTCTTCTATACAACCACATCAACAAGGCTTCCAAAGATTTTTGGATTGTTTACTAATTATCCAGAACTTGCAGCCATATGTTAAAACTGGTTCTATGTAACAAACAAGATCTCTTTTTCTGACTTTCAAGGGCAGTGACTTATTGCACAAAACTTTCTTCATTTGATAGAAATCAGTTTTTTTCTTGTGCTATTCTGTTCTTTATCTCAGTGATGTTTCTTCTATCTGATGTTATCCATGTGCCTAGATATCTGAATTTCTGCACTTGCCTCAAAATAGTGTTTAGGCATAATCTGTTTCTTTATCACCATGACTTCT
The DNA here is from genome assembly GCA_963921405.1 of Cepaea hortensis. Lineage (NCBI taxonomy): Eukaryota > Metazoa > Mollusca > Gastropoda > Stylommatophora > Helicidae > Cepaea > Cepaea hortensis. The sequence continues at coordinate 332,376 of CAWUFQ010000388.1, forward strand.
GTCTTTCTATTATTCAAACTAAGGCCTATTCTTTCACTCTCCACAACCACTGTATCTATCATTTCCTGTATATCGTTCTGAATTGTTGTTATTAAGACGGTGTCATCAGCATAACGTAAGTTATTTATATTATGTCAACCATTCAGGATCCCTGGCATATTTTCTGTAGATCTCATTATATGTTCACCATACAATGAGATCGAATCAGTTGACAGTACACAACCTTGCCTGACGTCTTTCTTTATACACTGAAATGTTCCTACAAGGTTGTTGATTCTTATGGCTGCTGTTTGCTGCCAATATATGTTCTTTATTATTTGCAGATCCTTGCTGTCAATGTTCAGTTGCTCTAGAAATTGTGTTATTTCTTCATGCTTCACATTGTCAAATGCTTTTGTGTAGTCTATGAAGCATAAATACAGATCTGTTTTTTACTTCTATAGCTCTATCTAATAGTGTCCTGAGAATATATATATAGCATTGTTTGTGCCCTTTCCCTCCACAAATCCACATTGTTCATCACTAATTTCTGGTTTAATCTTGTTTCTTATTCTTTTCATAATTATTCTGAGTAACAGCTTTGTCATGTGACTCATAAGACTTATTGTGTGATGCTCTTCGCTAAAGTGCCTGGTTTCTTTAGTAGAGCTATAAAGATGGATTTTAATAGGTCACTAGGAATGTACCCACAAGTATAGATGTCATTTAGAAATTTGGTCACTATTTATATTCCAAAATCACACAGAGCCTCAATTTCCTCTACAGTAATGTTGTCTGGACCGGGTGCCTTTCCTTTCTTTATGCGATGTAGTGCATCTTCAACTTCCACTGCAAGTATAGGTGGACTCACCATTGTTTTGAATATTTACATTCGGTTTCCTATCATCATACAGCTTTTCCAGATATTTCATCCATCTATTAACTATATCATCTTGTCCCATCAATATTACACTGCTTTTCAATTGCAAGCATCCAGTGGTATTTTGTGTTTTCCTACCTGTTATTGTATTGATTCGTTGATACATGGAATGTGAGTCTTTTCCTTTGTGTGCCCCAATTTCTTGCTCTGTTGATTCAGTCATACTTCTTTATCAACTTTGCATTTATTTACTATTTATTTATGTATTCCTTTATATTTTTTCTTTATCTTGCTTTTTCTTTCTTCTTTTGCCAACATCTGCAAAATTTTGATGGAATGATTTCAATTGATGTCTGTTGGATTAATTCCCACAACATGTCCCATTGTTCATCAATAGTCTGTAACATATCCATGGCATTACATCTGTTCTGTACAGTAACATTGCAGCTTTCTCTAAATTCTTTGTCTGTTCTAAGTAATGCTAGATCTAACTGGATGTTCTTTAAGGTTTTCTTTATGTTTTTAAGTCTTAACCTCATCTTTCTTATAACTGGTACGTGGTCACTCTGTACATCTATTCCTGGTCTAGTTTTTGCTCCTACTAAACTGCTTCTGAATCTCTTTGGTATCAGTATGTAGTCAATTGGATTGTGAATATTATCTCCAGGGCTTTTCCATGTATATAGTCATCAAGGATGTTGTTTAAACCAGGTGTTACCTATTACCATTTCATGGTATTCTGCTCATGCTATTAATCTGGCACATCTCTCATTCCTCTCATCTAGGCCATGGCCGCCAGTCTCACCACTCACATTGTCATTGCCTGCTTTGGCATTGAAATCCCCGAGCATGACAGTCATTATCAAAATGTTTACACTGGTCCATGGCCATGTCTTATTCGTTATTAAATATATCTATAAGGAATGTTCATTTGAAATCTGTTCGTGCCGCACCACGCGTAATTGCGTACGTTGAACATGATCATGTCATAGTCTTGTGATAAGTATTGACGAATGAATAAAAGAGCATGTGCTTATCGTCCCATGATGCATAGGTTCCATTTCTGAACGTTGAGAAAATGGCCGGGTTGATCCAAAATTTGTCCAAAGAAGCTCAAAGAGCTGTGATTCAGTTTCTTTCATTTGAAGGATGTCAACCAGTGGACATTCATCAGAGAATGCAAGCAACGTACGGTAACAAATGTGTGTCGAAGACAACAGTGACAGACTGGGCACAAATGTTTCTGAAAGGATGTCAATTCACGACAGATCTTCGACACCTGGGTCAAGCGCAAATTGTTGCAACAGAAAAAAAACATCGCCAATATTGATGCAGTCGTACAGATGAACCGTTGTCGAAGCATACGTTCACTAGCGAAAGAATTTGATGTGTCAATTTGGACAATTTAAAAGGTCGTTCGTAAGACACTGCAATATCGGAAGGTGTGCTCACAGTGGGTACCACGGATGTTGACCAACCACCAAAAAGAGGAACGCATGGGATGGTGTTTGAACCACTTGCTGCGTTACAGAGAGGAGGATACTTACACATAGTGGCAGGCGATGGATCATGGTGTCACCACTTTGAGCCAAGTAGCAAAAGAGAGAGCATGCAATGGAAAGCATGCTAGATCACCAAAAGCCAAAAAATTCAAGTTACAGGCTTCCGCTGGTAAGGTTATGCTGAGCGCATTTTTTTACCACGAAGGACTATTGTTGGCCAACTTTAAAGAACCTGGTGTCAACATCAACTCTACCCACTACTTGGAAACACTAGACAAGCTGCAAAAAGCCATCACGAATAAATGACCTGGCATGCTTTCTCGTTATGTGATGTTCTTGTACAATAATGCTCGTCCGCATGTTGTAAAGATTGTGCAGGAAGCATTAGCTTGGAAGAAGTGTGAAATTCTGCAACATCCAGCCTATAGTCCTGATTTGTCACCATGTGATTTTCATTTGTTCGGACCTCTGAAAAAAAGCTCTCAAGGGGCAACGATTTCACACAGATGCAGATGTAATGAATGTGGTAAACACTTGGTTCAGTGAGCAACCACAAAGCTTTTTTTTTGCAGACGGCATTCGCCACCTACCTAAGCAATCGGATGCTTGCCTGAATGCCTATGGCAACTTCTTCTGACCAACCCATGGCGCATAATTCATTCAAAATGAATACTTTGTTTAATTCTACCACACCTGTTAATGTTTCTGTCATGCTTTTGTAATAAAGCCATTGGAACGGGTTTCAAATTTCTTTTGCATATCCTTTACAGGACATCGCTGTCAACACCAGCATCTTTCAGCTGTATGTTGATCTCTTGGCAAGATTACGTTCAGTAGTTTGCCATTGCTTTCTGAGCGTCCGGCTCACATACCCCACAAGTTACCGATGCAATTCGAACCACTGCCGATTCTCACCATCATCACGTTACCGACGAGAGTGTACGAGATTACGGAGAAAAGTCATAACCTCTAAGCCACGAAGCCGGCTGGGTTTCAAATGAACGACCCAAATATATCTTCTTTACAGTCTGTTGTTGGCGCATATACAGAGGTTTGCCATGGAGTTTCACTAATAATACTCAATCTGAGATTGTCTAAAATCTTTTAACTGACTTAGCACACACTTGAGCAAAAATTATGCCAACTCCCCTTTTGTAGTCATTCCCTCCTGAGTAAATAATTCTTTAATGATTTAAATATTGTTGCCCTGCTCCTGGCCATCACGTTTCACTAATCCCAAATACATTTATTTTCATTCTTGCCATCTCTCTCTTGATATTTAATTTTCCTATCTGGCTAAGTGTTCTGACATTCCATGTACCAACATTAAGAGTACTTTTAAAATTTACTTTGCAGACAGTTGCCTGATAACGATCAGGCATCACATGTAAAGAAATTGGACGAAGAGAGTCCACTGGAATCCCCATTAATGTCATTATCTTGATCAGTATTGTTTTGAAGCACGATTACCTTGGGAAAATATAGCAGTGCTTTCCCTTTGCCTTCCACCGGTATGTGTATGGTTTACTCCACTAGCCTTTGTCTAAAAAGACAGACCCTGCAAGGTAGCAGAGGGGGGGAGGGGGGGATGACAATTAGGCATATAATAATTGTGTTAAATGTATGCACACAATGTATTGTTAAAGATACAACACTTATGTAGAGGAAATAACGGTACTTACACAAACACAAATTATGTTCTGTGAATCAGTTTAACTAATTATTTCCCTGTTCAACAACAGATCAAAGCATTGCAACCACAGAATCATCCAGTTTATCAACATATGCCACTGGTATTATCTTTTCCCTTAACATAACCAGTCCCAACAACAACAATCCTGTTTATTCTGCTAGCTGTTGTAGCAGCTTTGATGATTGATGAATCTTTTTTGTGTTTTGCTTAAGCTTATCACCTCAGATATTCAAATGTTCAGTTTCACTGGAAAATTATTTAGATTTAAGTGTTAGAAATGTATAAGTGCAGTCTCAGCACGTCCATATCCAGAATTGTTTTTTATTAGAACTTAATCAGTGAAATTACATTAGCAGAGCATATTCAAGAATTTGTTTACAAACATTTCAATAACATATCAGTTTATGGATATCATATGTTTGTTTACTAAGACCTTATTAGTTATGTCTCAGCTTATTCATATCCAAAAGAATGTGTATTTGTTGTTTATAGTTATTTAGAAAGCGTCCTGTCAAATAATGTACACAAGATTATCAGTAAGCAAAGAAGCAACAATGTGTTTGTGTGATAACCCTTGCACTGCTCTTTACTATCTACATATTATGACTTCTTTTTGAATAATTCACAACACATATTTGCGTTTTTTTGCATTTGTTGGTGAAATTAACAGTTACAGAAACATTCTTAGAATAATGTGTTCCATCCATCCATCATGTGCCATGCCGATAAGCGTGGGCAGTCGTGTTTTGCCATCTCACTCGATCACCAGAGTCGTGGATCAGCTCCGTGTTCCTTTCTCGACCATGCCACATGGGCAAGCCATCAAGATATTTACTTCTCGGTCTTCCCCTTGGTCTCTTCCCTTTGATCTTGCCAGTTGTCACCAAGTTCTATAATTCATTTCTTCTCATAACATGCCCAAAAAATGTTTCTGTCTGACCATGGTATTCTTTGCATTTTCCTCAGAAACCACATTTCCACAGCCATCAGATGTTTTTTTTTCCAGCTTGACTGCTCATTGTCCACGCCTCACACCCATAACAAAAGTATAGGTTCTATGTAGCACTTCAACACTCTTTTTCTCATTTCAACTGATATCTTTTTATTGGTCTGCATGTTTTTCATCATGCAAAAGGCTACCTTTGCAATGGCACTTCTTGTTCTAATCTCTTCAAGGCATCTCCCATCAGATGTTATGACTGTTCCGAGATAACTGTACCGATTCACTTGCTTAAGAATATACCCATTTACTCGTATATCACATTGTGGTATTTCCTTCTTCCCAGTGATGACCATAATCTGTGTCTTCTTACTATTCAATTCTAGCCCTAGTTGTTCATTGTGTGCAACAACCACATCTACTAAATGTTGCAGGTCCTTTTCATTGATTGCAATTAAGACTGTATCATCTGCAAATCAAGTGTTATTGATGTATCGTTCCCCGAACAGATGAAAAATCTTGACTTGTAAACAAGTTTTGATAGCAAATAAAACTGGCTCATAAACAGTATTATGTCTCGGGAACTGAAATAAAACATATGCGCACGTGAAATGTCACAGTGGTTTGGCAAGGATTGTAATTGAAGGCGTGATTCCTAGAAGAGACATTGGTTGACATGTGTAACAGTTGACACAGGACTTTATAGACAATGAGGCAATGAAAATGATGCAGGATCCAGCATCTTTCCTCTAATTTATGATAAGAATAATGTTAACTGAAGGACTTGCTGCATGAGAGAGTATCATTTTAGTTGTGTTGAATTTACATGCCCCTTCTGTAATTATTTGGTTATATTTGTTTGTATCCTTTGAGAAGACAGTTTTCTTGCAAGACTTCATATTCTTGACATTATCCTCTGATCACTTCTACAGTCGATCAAAATGTTCTGTGTGTCATCAGAGCTAATAAAGACCATTAGTTGTAATTATTCTGGTTATGGTTATGTATTGACTAATTATGATTCCAACAGCTTTATGCTGTGTCAGTAACACACTAACAAAAGTGTGTGTGCTATAAAGAATACTTTTATAGACGTTAAGTCACATAAACATTGAACAACAACTGGTTCCTATGAATGGGAATATTCATTCTGTGGGAGCTACAGTAGCACATTGGCTAGCATGCTTGGCTGCCGGCCATGTGTTCAAATCCACATCAAGAGGGGGATTATTTTTTTAATGACCTGAGCTCCCAGTTTGTCCCAGCATAAAATGGGTACCAGGAAATGTTCTGGAAAGTTAAAGTAACCAACATAACATTGATATCACGGATGGGGTGGTGAATGGTCTGTAACAACACAGAGCAATCATATATTCTCAGCTTGCCTCAAGGTGTGGAAATATGTCCTTTACTTACTCTTTCTGAAAGCATGAAGTTGGATATAGAGGTTTGTCTTTATTTTGCTATAATGCTTTTGCTTATCATCCACCCCACATCTATACTTCTTTATGGCCAGCAAATACGGATTAATGTGCCATTTGTGTGACTGTATACATATTTATAGTTGCTTAAACAGTTGATTTAAATATTTAAAATATAATAAGAATTTTTCTGTTCTCTGTCTGGCAATTGTTATCTACACAATATAGATACTTTCTAATTGCCAGTTTTGATAAAGCAGTATTTAATTTCACTAAATAGCTAAAATATAAAATGAGTTGTTTAATTCAAAGATTGTGCAGTTTGGTGCTAACTATTTTCAAAAACAACATGCAGTATGAGAATGATAAAATGTATGTTATGTCACCACAGAGAATGAGTACACAATGTGTTGTCTTAGAAAACTGAAGCATTTAATAGCTGGTATGTTTTATGCTGGTTATTGTGCTATGTGGCATTCAGACAAAGGGTTTTAAAGATTGGTATCACAGGAAGTTATTTCATCATCATGTGTCATGTCAATACTTTATGTATTGATCAACTTTATGTACACATAAATATAAATTAGATATTATCCCGGGTGTTTGTAAAGTCTCACTGCATTTTGTATGTAGAACAAATTTGAAAAGGTAAGTACATGATGTCATTAAAAAATGTGCTAAAAGTTAATTAAAATTGTTACAATAGTCAATCCTATGGTCTAATGCTGTTTTGGGGAAGCTGAAAAGTGCTAATGAAGTATTCATTATAACAGGTGTTGGAAATGTCCACCACGGGCTTCAAGACATGACTGTACACGTCTCTTCATATTGTCAAATACCATCTGCAATGTGTCTGTTGTTATTTCTTGAATGGTAATTCTGATTGCATCTTTCAGGTCCTCAATTATGTGTACATTATTTTTGTAAACATTTCTTTTCAAGAAATCCCATAGATAATAATCTAATGAAGTTAGATCGAACAAACGAACAAAAATCTTTATTTTCAAATGGTTTAGAATTAGGCACTCAGGCACATCTGACATTCTGCCCTTCTCTATTTCCTCTCATACATTCTTTCATTCAACATCTCTTAATGAAGCAAATCTTTGACAAGAAAAGAACAATAAGCATTAAAACGCATGAAAAATAATCAATAATACATGCCTCACTGAGGCAATGTTTAACATGGGCATTATAAATACCCAAGGAAGGTGTAACGTGCCATACATATGGGAACATTTTTTGGCTAGTTGTCGTTCGAGATAATTTACCATTATTATTGTCTTTGTTGTTATTGTTTTTTTTATGGTGGCATGTAGTCTGCCCTGAGGTAGTGTTCAAACAGGTTGCGTCTGTATGTATAATGATGGTGTCTTTGATTTCTTGTGGAAGAGTGTTCCACACCTGAGTGGCAGAGTATGCTAAGCTTGTTTAATATGTCTATCCTAGGTTTAGGGACATGAAGTTTAGTCATTCGCTATGTCTTGTGTTATACTTAAACAATGGCCAAAGGTAGCTTGGAGCATTTTGAAATAGGATTTTGTGAATTAGTTTAGCCTTATTAAATAGTAGGCGTTTGTGGAGAGGCAGTAACTGAAGACGTTCATGTAGGTTAGAATTGTCTATAACCTTATCACCATTGATTAAATGCACTGGCCTTTTCTGGAGTGAATACAGGCATTTTGTTATTGATTTGGAGCATCCATCCCAGATTGTGAAGCAATAATCAATATGTGTTTGTATGTGGGAAGTATAGAATATCTTTCTTGTGTTTTCGGCGAGGAAATTTTTAATTTTGGCAAAGTTGGTATACTTTCTTGGCTATTTGTTTAACTAGAGCATGAACATGGGAATTAAAGGTTAGATTTTGATCTATGATAAGACCCAGTGCCTTGTGCTCTGTTACACTTTCTATAGGCGTGCTACCAATGTGCAGCTGAAGAGTTCTCTGCGAGTTTAGAGTGTGAAGTCTTTGCCTGGTTCCTATTAACATAGATTTTGTTTTAGAAATGTTTATTTGCATGCGGTTTGCATGACTCCAGTTAACTACACTATTTATGTCATGTTGCAAGGATAATTCTAGCACATTACGATCAATAGCATGTGTATATACTGTGCAGTCATCTGCAAATAGATCGCAGGACGACGACAGATATAAGGGAAGATCATTTCTATAAATAGCAAATAACAGAGGGCCAAGTATGTCAGTCAGTTAGTCGACAGATCATCCTCATTGCACATCGAACCATTCAGTCCATAAGTGCTCGGACCCCCACCTCAGCAAATCCTGCAGTGTGTAGCGGCTCACGACACCAGTTCTGTGTTGGTTAATGAATCTTCTCTGGCTTCCTGCATTGTGTTCTTGTTTGGCAACACCTCTTTTAATTTGCAGTTCTCGCAGTCTGGCCATGGTTGTAGATTCACAGTCATCACTTGGTTCTCGCAAAAGTCTTACTTCTTGTAGAGCATTCAGGGGATATGTGGTGGGTGGGAGATGTGTGCAGGTGGGGGTGGTTGTGGGTGTGGGGATGTGTGCGGGTGTGGGATGTTTGGGTGGATGGGTGGGGAGTGTGGGTGGGTGAATGTGTGTGGGTGATGTATGTTGGGATGTGTGTGTGGGAAGGGGATGAGTCTGGATGGGTGGGGGTGTGTGGCTGGATGGAGGATGTATGTGTGGGTAGTGAGGGTGATTGTAGATGGGGGGTGTGTGGGTGGGTGGGAGATGTGGGTGAGGGATGTGTCTTGGGGGTGGGTGTGGTGTTGTGTGAGAGGGAAGATGGGTGTGGATAAAGGATGTGTGGGTGGGGGTGTAGTTGGGTGTGGATGTGTGTTTGAATGGGTGGTTGGGTGTGTGAGTGTGGGTGGGTAGACGAGAGATGTATGTGTTGATGAGTGGGTGAGGGATGTGTGGGTGTTAGTGGTTGAGGGATAAGTACATGTGTGGAGGGATGTGTGAGGGGGATCAGTGTATGGGTGGGGGATGTGTGGGTTGGGTGTACGTGGACATGTGTGTTTGTGAATGGGGGATGTGTTGGTGAGTGGTGAGATGTGTCTGGGTGGGGATGTGTGTGTGTATGGGTAGGGGTGTGTGTTTAAGGGATGGGTGGGTGGGTAGAGGATGGGTGGGTGGGTGATTGTATGTGGGTAAGGGTGTATGGTTAAGGTATGTGTGGTTAAGGGACGTTTGATTGCAGGATGGGTGGGTGGAGGATGTGTGGAAAGGGTAGAGGGTATGTGGGTGGGTGAGTGTGTGTAAGGTTAGGAGATGGTGGGGGATGTTTGTATGGGTGGGCTCGGGATCTGAGTTTGCTGGGGGAGTTGGGAGATTATGTGGGTGGGTGCGGAATTTGTGTGTGGGTTGGTGCGGGATATGTGAGATGGCGGGGAGATGTGTGTGTGCGTGGGGGATGTGTGGTTGAGGGATGTGTGTTTGGCTGGGTGATTGGAGGTGTGTGGGTGGAGGAGGATATGTGGGTGGGTGATTGTTGGTGGTTAATGGGATGGGTGGAGGAGGTGTGTGTGGGTGGAGGATGTGTGGGTTGGGGAATGTATGTGTGCTTGGGGTGTGGGTGGATGGGATGTGTGGTGGTGGGAGTGTGTATGGGTGGGGAGATGTGGTGGATGGGTGGGGGAATGTATGTGTGCCTGGGGTGTGTGTGTGGGTGGATGGGTGATGTGTGGGTTGGTGGTGGATGTGTCTCATAACATGGTAATACGCATTGTTTATGTTTACAAAATTCATTTCACAATGTTTTTTTCCTATGCACTATTGATGAACGAAAGATGAGTGATTGGAAGGGCCGAATGTAAGACGGGCTTGCGTGCCCAATTTGTTACCTTTTGAAAATAAAGTTTGTTCGTTCATAATGTCAGCCGAGTATAGACCCCTGAGGTACTCCAGTATAATGGTAATGGCTTGAGATAGAGATTTATTGTGTGATACTACTTGTTTTCTGTCTAATAAAAATGAGTTTATTAATGTCACTATATTAAAGCTTACTTTCATTGTTTCTAGTTTTTTAATTAGAATAGTATGATCCATCATATTGAATGCTTTTCTAAAGTCTATAAACACTGTACCACATAGAGTACTGTTGTTAATATTTATATGCCAGTTTTTTATCATGTTTGTTAGGGCCGTATGACAAGAATATTTTGGCCGAAATATTAGTCAACTATTAGTTTGTGGCGAACTAAGTGCTCTAATGTTGTTTTGTGGATGTGCTTTTCTAGTGGTTTGGATGGTGAGGATAATATGGAAATTGGCCTATAATTACTCACGAGACGATCATCTAATGAACCAGCTTTTAAATTACGATACACTTTAGCAATTTTAAAGGCTGATGGGAAGTGACCTTTATTGAGACATTGATTATATATAAAAGTTAGTGACTGGCAGATTGCCGGTGCAGCATAGTGAAGGATTCGATTACTGATTCCATCTAGTCCCGATGAGTTATTGTTTTTTAGGTTACTGAGATGAGTAAATACTTCAGTGGTCGTCATTAGCGTTATGTTGGAGAGAATGTCACCATAGCATTTGTTCTCACAGAATGATGATAATAAAGATATGTCATGAGGCACATCTGGTATTGCAGCCTTCAGTTGGTTTATGTCGGACTGAAAGAATCTACTGAATTGATCACATGTAACCTAATTTGATGGTAGTTGTTGTGATGATTTGTTTTTGTTTGTCAAGGTAGTAATTGCTTTCCATATATCTTTAGTGTTAGTTTTATCTATTATTAAGTTCTTAAAATAGTTTTTCTTTTCCTTTCTGGAAAATGAGGAGCTGGAGAACAAGCAGGCCATATTCCATGTGATATGCGATTTCCGAAAATTTCTTTCCAAAAATGCAGTGATGCTCTAGCTGTATGTGCAGATGCACCAGCTTCCTGGAACCATGCTTTTTAATTTCATGTTCATTCAGCTGTTTTAGAAAAGGTTCCAGAAAATCAGTATGGTATCAGTCACCATTTATAGTGTTGTTGAAGAAAATTGGTCCAATAAAACGTTTTCTACTGACGGCACACCATACTCCAATTTTCTCATTATGTAGAGGTGCTTCATGAAATGCATTGGAATTAAAAGTGCTCCAAATACGATTATTTTGGCTATTAACATATCTAGATAGATGAAACTCAGTCTCAACAGAGAAGAATGTTACATCGAGAATTGACTTGTCTTCTTTAGCTAAAGAGTAGTTGATTACGGGTTGATTATCACCCTCTTTTAGATCAGACACAAGAGAAATCCTGTATGGATGGCAATTTAATCATTGTTGAAGAATTGTGTGCACTGTGTTCAGTGATGCGTTCACTTGTTGTGACATTTTCCTTAAGGACTTGCTTAGACTTTTCAGGAGTCTGTCTTGGATAGCGAGACATTTTTCTACATGCACAGCAGACCTACCAGATCGCGGAGTATCTCCCACATTTCCATAGCAAGAAACTTAAACAAATTTCTAACTGTAATGCGATGAGGAGGTTGTTTATCAGGAAATCTTGCTATAATTCTTTGAACGATCATCCGTTGTATCGACAACCATTTTGAAACACTTGTTCTACCAAAACAATTCTTTCTTCCATTGATAACACCATTCTGTTTGGAGTGCAAAGAATGACTCCAGCAGACGACAAATATGTGCTGCATATTGCTTCATGATGGACTGTGGAGCACATTTTTCGATGACATCATGTACTACATTTTTTTCAAATTTATTCTACATTCAAAGTGTAGTGAGACTTTACAAACACCTAGTACACATGTTTATATTGAAAACTGAGGCATGACTGACCTATTCAGTTATCTGAAACCTCTGATATAGAGGTTAGCCGTGTATCTCCAGTGAGCAGCCACCAACCAACACAAGTGGTGGTCATTAAGCAGTGACGGGTTAATTGTGTGGGGCAGCTGTTGAGTTCTGTTCGTATAGCAGGTCCTATGCAGACAGTCACATATCTCAGCCTGCTGGAAAGACTCTTGATCTTGTTGCCAGTTCCCCTACCTCATACATTTTACTGACCAAGGTGTCATCAATGCCCTTTGTCCACATTATTGTTGGTTGACCCCTGTCCCTTCTTCCGGGAACCATGGCTCCCGTAACTGTTCTGTCTAAACTACTGTGACTTTTAATATGACAATAGTATTTCAGTGTACTAGATATGATGACATTTAACATGGCAATATCATTTCAATTTCCTTGACATGATGACATTTAATATGACAATAGTATTTCAGTGTACAAAAATGATGACATTTAATGTCACAGTGGTATTTCAGTTTACAAGACATGGTGACATTTAATATGACAATAGTATTTCAATTTACAAGACATGACATTTAATATGACAATATTATTTCAGTTTCCTTGACATAATGACGTTTAACATGACAATATTATTTCAGTTTCCTTGACATAATGACGTTTAACATGACAATATTATTTCAGTTTCCTTGACATAATGACGTTTAACATGACAATAGTATTTCAGTTTACAAGACGTGACATTTAATATGACAATAGTATTTCAGGTTACAAGACATGATGACATTTAATATGACAATATTATTTCAGTTTACAAGACATGATGACATTTAACATGACAATATTATTTAAGTTTTCTTGACATGATGACATTTAATATGACAATAGTATTTAAGTTTCCTTGACATGATGACATTTAACATGACAATAGTATTTCAGTTTACAAGACATGATGACATTTAATATGACAATAGTATTTCACTTTACAAGACATGATGACATTTAATATGACAATATTATTTCAGTTTACAAGACATGATGAGATTTAACATGACAATATTATTTAAGTTTTCTTGACATGATGACATTTAACATGACAATTGTATTTCAGTTTACAAGACATGACATTTAATATGACAATAGTATTTCAGTTTACAAGACATGATGACATTTAACATGACAATATTATTTAAGTTTTCTTGACATGATGACATTTAATATGACAATAGTATTTAAGTTTACAAGACATTGTGACATTTAATATGACAATAGTATTTCAGTTTACAAGACATGATGACATTTAACATGACAATATTATTTAAGTTTTCTTGACATGATGACATTTAATATGACAATAGTATTTAAGTTTACAAGACATTGTGACATTTAATATGACAATAGTATTTCAGTTTACAAGACATGATGACATTTAACATGACAATATTGTTTCAGTTTCCTTGACATGACATTTAATATTTCAGTTTCTAAGACATAATGCAGTTTAGGAGTCATTTTTTCTTCAATGGTCGGATCTGTAGAATGTCACTACTTTTATTCTTGACACATAGCATTCTATGAATTCCTCTGTAACATTTAAGCTCAGACACTCCAGTTTTCATTGTTAGTGAGTGTGAAAAGATCCAAGACTCACAGCCTGTTTTGCCACACACACAAAAAGATGCATGTTCTCAGAGTTATTGTTTTTTCTTCATTTGTAACCATTTTAAGCCAGAGGCTTTGCATTGTTGTGGTCAGTTTCCTCCATTGAACAGTCCCCAGTGTTATTAATTATGGAGTTAACATATTGACAGTTTCAGACATTTTCAATTTCTTCAATGTTGATTGCAAGTTTATTTGACTTTAGTTTTGTATGTGGACATTTTTTTACGATCAAGAAAAACATTTTGGCAACTCACTTTATATGATTCTTAAATTATATGTGACATAACCAACACTGGTATTACAGAAGAGTGCTATAAATTCCTTAGACAACTAAAGTGCTTTATATAAATTTTAAAGAGATAAAAGCACAAAGACAACTAATCACAAATCAAATCAAATGAAATCAACTTTATTAGGGTCACAAATTGGGCGCGCAGGCCCGTCTTACATTCTGCCCTTCCAATCACTCGTCTTTCATTCATCAAGAGCATTATACATTTACATAGGAAGAAAAATAAACATTGTGAAATGAATGTTGTAAACATAAACAAGGCTTATTACCATGTTATGAGGTCCATCTCCCACTTATCCATACATCACCCCACCCACACCCCCACCTACCCACACACACGCACAAAAGGGACACATACATACCCCACCAACCGAACCATCCCCCTCGCGCACTTCCCCCACCCACACACACTACCCTTATCTGATCCCCCAACCAAAACACACTCGCCACCCACAAACATTCCCCCATTAACCCACACATCCCATGCCCTTCAACACCTCAAACCACCCATCCCCCAGCCACATCTCCATCGACCACATATTCCCCACTCACGCACGCAATCCCCCACCAACCCACACACCGCACATCCACTCACACATCCCCAAACCATACATACACATCCCCACCAACTGACATGTCTCTACCCCCCCCCCCCCACACACACACACACACACATCTCCCTAACCACCCATACATCCCCAAACCACTCACACACACCCCACCACCCACACATACAACTTCCACCCACCCACACCTTAACCCAATCCTCCACCCGCACATCACATACACCCCCTACCACGCAATATTCCCAACCCACGCACCACACACACACACATATCCCTCACCAACACATCCCCACTTACACACCACACACGTATCCCCCACCCAGATACCACACAATATTCCCACCCACACAGATACCCTTACCCATCCACCCCACATACCCCCACTCACACACCACAAAACACACACATACCTCACCCACACAATATCCCCAACCAACACACCACACAACTCTCCCCACCCACACACGCATTCCCTACCCGTCCACCAACACACACTCACTCACGCATACATCCTCCACTATGCACCCACACCCCCAACCAAACATCTCTCGATCACAATACCCCTACCCACACACAACCTCCATACACTCACACATCCCATCCCGACACATACAACTCCCTCTCCGACCTACACATCCCTAAGCCACTCTCACACCCTCACCCACTCATTCCCCATCCACGCACACATTTCCCACCCACACACCCCTATATACTTCCCTCAACCACCACACATCCCCTACTCACCCCCACATATACCCCACCCATACACACATTTCCCGCACCCATCACACACATCCCCCACTATCCTCCACCCACACACGTATCCTAACCCATACCACCACAAACATACCCTCCACCCACACATCAAGCACACATCCCGCACACATATCTCACACCCACACACCATACACTCCTCCCCACCCGCCCTTGCATCCCCAATCCACCCAACACAATCCCCTACCCACACAACTCCGCCACCCACACATACTTCCTCAAACCATCCACACATCTCCACCCACATAAACACACATCCCCCGCATCCATCCCATACACATATACTCCACACATATAACATCCCCCACACCCATTCCCACACCCCCTACTTTCACCCCCACACATCCATCCACACATCCCACCAACACCCACAAATATCAATACCCACCAACACACACACACACCAACCCATCCCAACGCATACCCCCACCCACACATCCCCCATCCACACATATCCCCATACTCACACACATCCTCCACACACACTCACACCTCCTCACATCTAGACACATACAAAATGTCTCAAGTTAGCATTGAAACTAGTATGAACAAACTCTCACACTTTACTCACACACATACACTGACACTTGTCATGAGCAGTCTCATAAAAATGTTAAACATGGAGAAATATTATTCTAGCACCATATGCCCAGTATACCTCACGGCATGAGAAGGATTGTCACCGCCTCACATTTATAGATATTAAGTAAAGGGCTGCAACTCCCGCCCAAGGGATAGAAGTGAGTCACTCGAGGCCAGAGTAATCTAGAGCCTTCTCGAAGGACTGGTCATTGAGTCCAGGGTCCCATGGACACTGATGTGGCCCGCCTATTGCGGGGTCCACGAGGAACTCGGACAGTTACCACCCGTGTCGGATTGGGACACGTGTGGACCGGCAGAGGACAGACGGACTTCAGAGAGACAACAGGGCCTGCCTTAGAGGGACTCAATAGATATCAATAGATATATAGACATAGGCTAGATAGTTTGCTAGAATGTTTATGATAACCATGTGTGACGATGTTAACTATCTGTGATATGTAACATAGCTCGGGATTGTTAACCCACTGCGCCAACGCACTGTATATTGAAATACAATAAATGTTCGATATCATATTGAACGGAGTTATTGTTGCCTGTGTGAACCCGAGCTCAGATACCTAGACATGAGCAAGACGATGACAAGGATACTTTACTGTATAATGATTTGACACAGTCTACACGCAAGTCAGGAAACATAGGATGACATCAGCAGGTGTATAACTGTAGCAATAGAAAACATTACTGTAGCAAAAACTGATTGCTTAAGACGGCATCATTGACAAAATGTATGCCATTCATTTATACATATTTTATTTCCAAAACAGTTGTGATTCTGTCTTTCAAATATAACCTTCATTATTTTCATAGAAATAAACATATTGTTTGCCATTGAAACTCCTATATATATATATATATATATATATATATATATATATATATATATATATATATATATATATATATATATATATATATACTAGCTGACCCGGCCCGGCTTCGCCCAGGCCCTGGAGGGGATCTATCTATCAGTCTGTCTGTCTGCTTGTTTGTCTGTCTGGCTGGCTGACCTGGCCCGGCTTCACCCAGTCCCTGGTGGGGAGCATCTCATTTAATTCATATAAGTAGTCATATAAGCTCTCCCGTTCCCGACTATCTGTCTGTCTGTCTATCTGACCGGGCCCGGCTTCACCCAGTCCCTGGTGGGGAGCATCTAATTTAATTCATATACGTAGTCATATAAGCTCTCCCGTTCCCGACTATCTGTTTGTCTCTCTGTCCTGGCCCGGCTTCACCCAGTCCCTGGTGGGGAGCATCTAATTTAATTCATATACGTAGTCATATAAGCTCTCCCGTTCCTGACTGTCTGTATGTCTGTCTGTCTGACCGGCGTGGTTTCGCCCAGCTTTTGGCGCACAGTAACTTAAAAGAATGTCCTTCCACACACCATTCAATGAAAACTGTAGAAAAAGATGGGTTAAAATGTTATGCATAATGCATTATTTTTATGCCAACTGTAAAAATACCTTAAAGATTATATCATTATTTAATATAACTCATATGCCTAAAAATAACTATAGACAAAGAGTGTAACAATAATGCAGGTAAGTCCAACAATATGACTATAAAGTATTTAGAAATGTTATTAAAAGTTATGCCCCTTGAAATAACTTTTCTAGAGTGAAGTGCCCCTGCTATATAGACATTATATAATGAAAATGGAAAAGTAAATGTTATTAAATAAGTCGAAGATTTTACATTAAGAAATTATTATAGTCGGTTGCAAATGAATGAAAGGAAGACGTGTAGAAAATTTCATCTCAATCGGATGTACCGTTATCGAACGCATCTAATACCCACAAACCCACAAACATACAGTCTCTTTTATATATATATATATATATATATATATATATATATATATATATATATATATATATATATATATATATATATATATATATAAATAGTAGTATATAATTTGAATCTGATGTTCAGTTGTGTTTGTTTCCATTTTACTAGTGAGACCAGCACCACCAACTAAAAATTCTTGTACAGTAATATGCCCTGCTGTTATAGTTCCTGTTGTCCTGGTTATCATCATTGGTGCTGGTATAGCAGTGTATTGTTACAAGATAAAGAAGAGGTCAAAAGGTAAGTTGACCTAATAGTTGTCTAGTTGTACAGTACTGTATTTTAAACAAGGAAAGGTCAAAGGTATGGATTATATCAACAAAAGAGATGTAATAGAGAAAATAGCCTTAAGTGGGAACATATTTGGCAAGAGAGATAAAGGAAGACAGAACAATATGTATGTTGGCAGCTGGGCAACAAATGATAATATAAGTAGAAACAATTTAATATAAATACTAGGCGATAGGTGATTATAGCTCCAAACAAGAGAATACAAAAAGAGAACAGTATTTGAATTTTATTTCTGCCTGTATTTGTTGCATAATACATAGATTGGTAAATCTTCATCTTGGGATCTGTCACCCACTTTATCTTCTTCTTCTTCTTCTTCTTCTTCTTCAGCGTTCCGAGCCATTGATGTTCTTTGCTGCAGATACAATCTGTCTCCATTCGTCTCTCTGGTTGACCTTCTCTTGCCAGTCGTTGATTCCAAGTGTTTGTAGGTCTGTATATATATTATCTCTCCACCGTCTTCTTGGCCTACCTCAGGGTCTACGGTAATTTATTTCCTGAGTGTAAGCGAGTTTTGTTTCCCTATTGTCTTCCATTCTTTCTATATGCCCCAGCCATTGTAGTCTATTAGCCTTCATGATACCAGTGATTAGCGGGGACTTAAACAGATCATAAATGTCTTTGTTACTTCTTCTTTTCCACTCTCCACTTTGTGTATCCCTAATGGGTCCAAAGATGCGTCTTAAAACTTTGTTCTCAAAGGTTTGCAGCAAGGCTTCGTCTCCTTTCGTTGTACTCCAGGTTTCAGAGCCATACAGCACAACTGGTCTGATCAGTGTTTTGTATATTGTGAACTTGGTGTTACGAGATAGCGCCTTTGATTTTAGTAGATGTTGTAGTGCATAGTATATCTTATTTCCAGAATTGATTCTAGTTTGTATTTCTTCCCTTATGATGTTGGAGCAGTTGAAGATTGTACCCAGGTATTTGTATGTTTCCGTTCTTGTAATGGTCATATTATCTATTTGTATGTCGCCAGAGGTTTTAGCCATTCCTTCTCTTGAAATTTCCATATATTCTGTCTTATCTTGGTTGATAACCAGCCCTATCTGTTGGGCTTTTTCCTTTAAGTGAGTCAATATTTCCAATGTCTTTTGTTCATTTTCCCCTATAATATCTATATCATCTGCGTAACCAAGCCATTTGGATGTTCCTCCAATATCACATTCCTCCTTTACCCTCCTTACAACTTTCTCTAGAGCCAGATTGAAGAGTAGCGGCGATAGTGCATCACCCTGTTTCAAGCCAGATGTTATTTGGAAGGGGTCTGATTTCCTGCCTTTATATGTTACTATATTATAAGTATCTTCCATGCATAGTCTGGTCATGTTGATTAACTTCCTTGGTATTCCAAATTCCCACATAGCATTCCATAGACTATTCCTATAGACACTATCATAAGCCTTTTTAAAATTCACAAAAATGTTATGGAGATGTCTTTTATATTCCCAATTTTTCTCGGCTATTTGTCGTAAGATAAATATCTGATCTATTGTTGATCTGTTTTGTCTAAAAACCCGCCTGGTAGTCACCTAATATGTATTCTGAATATGGTTTTAGCCTATTTAGTAATACTGCGGATAGTATCTTATAGCTTATGGACAGTAGTGATATTGATTATGTGGTTGTTTCGGGATTTTGAAATTTAAATATTGAGCACAACCCACTACTGGCAACGCCAATCGCATTCTGGTATGAACCTAAGGCCTATCCACGTCAATATGGAAGCACTATACTCGTAGTGATATTCCTCTATAATTTTCACACTGGAACTTGTCTCCTTTCTTAAAGATAGGAATGTCACCCACTTTATGCAAAGTGTAATTTGCACTAGACATCTCTAATAAATAGATGCATTCTGGAACAGACAGCAAGCATGCTCTGTGAGCTGCCATGTCAACAATCAGGGGCCAGCCTGTCATTTAACTGTCATTCAATATAGTACCTTGCAGTGTATGGCAGGAGGGAAGGGGGGGGGGCCTTTGGGCCTGAGGAATTAAGGCCGCCTGGCTAGTGCAGTTGCTGCGAACTGCAGGTTAGGATTAAGTTTGTAAGTTTGATTTGAGGCTACCACAGCTGTGCACCATTTCGTGATCCAAGGCAGCAACACAGAACAAACCAGTAGAATGTTACAAGATCTAGAGACTGTAGCAGACTTCAATCACATACATGATCTAAGATACATGTAGAAGGTATAAGAGCTGAACAAGAGCAAGATCTACACAAACAACAGCAATACTATTCAGGTTGAAACAAATATTGCAACATAAGACCCTATGACTGGGACCAAACATCAGATTGTTGCAAACATGTGCCATTTCATAAACAAATGCAAGATCTGCATAAACAACAGCAATACTAGTCAGATTGAAACAAATATTGCAACATAAGACCCTATGACTGGGACCAAACATCAGATTGTTGGAAACATTTGCCATGTCTGCACTTGTATGCAAGCAAAATGTGGGCAGTAAATGCTGCACTAGAAAAGATCACTCCAGAAATTGAAATCATATCAGATGTATTATCAGAATACCATTTACAGACAATATCTCAACTGGCAAATATATTGACAGATTAATATAGTATATACACACACATATGCACACATACACACACATATACAGATGTATTTATACACAAACACACGTACGCACACGTGCACACACACACACATGGACACACACACACACATGCTTTCATGAATATTGATTGATTGATTGATTTCATGAATATACGTATATATATATTTATGAATAATTGAATGTGTGTAGAAGATTACTGGTATAAGATGATAAAACACTCAGCTCATGCTGGAGCTGAAGACAATTACTGAGAATAGGAGACAATAGGGGAACACGATCAGATGACTTGTTCACCAGTCTTCAGCTTATGTGGCCTAATGATTGAATGAAGAGGGTTAAAGTTAGTTGCATGTCCCTCACAGGGCATTGAAATCAACCCCAGCATTTATTGGCTATTTGTGATTTACTTGGCAATTTTAGTTCACTAGTTTGTCGTGGCTTTCTGAACACAACAAGGTAGCTAGTTACTTTGACAACCATGATGTAACCTAACCATTTACTCTTAGACCAAAGTTTGTGTGTTGTGCTTGCAGCATCATCAGAGTTGAAAATGTCCAGTGACTGAGTGTCAACAACCTGTTTTCGTGCGAACCCTTCATTCACCCCTCGAAATCACAAAACACATCGTTGGGTGAATGGACATTCCAAATTCATGTTTAATCATATCTTATACATCTCACTCTCTGAGCAAACACAATTCACAATCATTATTCAATAGACTATCATTGATTAAGTGTAACTATACTTTTTCTAAACTCTACACCATAAGGGAAAACACAGATGTCTTGTCACACCGGCTGTCAGTCTCCGTCTGACTCAATTCACATCTCGAGTCCAGTTTCTCCTTCCCTTCCCTCGTGCGGTTAGCTGTGCGGCGTGCTGGCACACTTACCTCGTTTGTCCAGTTGTCCAGTCCTCGTCCTACAGCTATACTAGAGTTCAGTCTGTTTACGGGTAATCCCCGTGCTTACGGTATTCTGTCTTATTATGGGAGTGAATTCCTGTCATGTCCTAATTATGTCCTAGCTATGACACATGCGTGTCCTGTCTAGATCGGGTCCTAACACTAGTTTGGAGTACTACCTCCTTCTACTGTCTCTCTCTATGTATACTCTTGTATAGAGTCCCTATCATGTCCTGTCTCTGCCCTTTACTTTCCTCTGTCCTTGTCTTACTTGTATCTAAGTCTATTCTAGTTCTATCTCTGTCTCTCCCAGCACTCTGACACGCTCCCGTCCCCCGTCGCATTGCGTCACCAATTTTAACTCATGGGTGTGGTGCAATCTTTCGTAACAGTTAAAAATTAATTTGGTCTAATTTTGTCAAGTGCTGGTAGGGTTACGTCCTCACGTCCTAGGTATACTCACTAACTTCTGACTATCTGATGTCACATTGTCGTATTTATCCACTTGTTTAATAATCAGTGTACACAACTGTACTGTTGGCTAGAGTATATATTCATTCCATTACACATATGAGAGCTGTAACGAACCGAAGCCCATTGCCTTCAAGGCCTGCTTCTCAAAATGCTGATTCACCGACACCCCGCTCAGATTGTACTTTTTAGGGTACAATACATGAATATAAATTCATGCTCTCGAGTAATGTTTATCCAACTATATTACAAGTTGTGTGAGTACTGATGTTCGCCTATCTAACTTCCGTTTGTGGCTAAATATTCAAATGTATACCAAAGTATCAGTTAGTCTGTAATGTCCCCTGTTCATGTGGTTATCCCCCCTTCCATTTAATTGCTGTATGCATTTTTATCTGTAAGTATTTCTGGTTGTTTGCGTGTTTAGTTCTTCTTCTTCTTTTCGTTCTCAGCACATCATCACCATTTTGATGTAGGTTTGTGTCGGCCAGGCTCTCACTTCCGAGAGTTTATGGCTTAGAGACGTTCAGCCATACACCTCGGATGGGAGCCTTATGCCCGGACTGAGATTTAGGGATCGTTTGCCTGATTTTGACTGCTATCCTCAGTCTTACCTGCAGAGCAGCAGGTTGTGTCTCTCTTAGTCTGGTCCCTATCCCACGAGCCGTCCGATATGTAGTTTTCACCCATCGGCAAGCACATGGGGTCAATGGGACACGCAAGCTCCCCCACCACGGCAAGGTGGAGACACATCGGGGGAGTGCATGTTTAGTTAAGTTTAATGTAAGTTTAAATCAGACACATAGGTGTATGTATCTTCTTCTTCTTCTTTGCGTTCATCCGGAGTGATTTTTTCAGATGTGATTGCGGTGTGTCTGGTTAGGCACCCTCGGGTCGAAACCCTCAGGCCAACACATCCGACTTTTAGCGTGCATTTTTGACCAGGTTAGCAATCCTGGGAGACTCTCACTTTTGTGGTACCGTCCACATCTCAGCTGGTCAAGTTGGAACAGTCGAAGACTACACGGTCATCCCTCAAGTGAAGGCAGGGACAGTCCATAGCATTTTCCGCCATCCTGGGTGGCTTCCATAATTGCAGAGCCGGCACATAACGCTCTGGTGCTGGGTTTACCGAGGGAATCGTCACGTCCTGCTCATGGCTGTTTTAATTCCTCACTTCAATATATTGGGCGTTTCGCTCGCCCTGGGCCGTTCCTGCACAAACCAGTCAGCTCTGCGGTTGGTTTCCACTAAGCGAGTTTTCGGACATGTGCTTGTCCCTGTACCCATCAGAGCTGTTCCAGGCACGGCGGACATTCGGAAAACTACCTAGTCAGAGCTGTTCCGAACAAGAGCGGCATTCGGAAACTAGGTAGTCAGAGCTGTTCCTAGCACGAGAGACATTCGGACGAGACATTTCACTCGGACGTAATTGCGTAGTGTTAATTTTTAGTTTGCCACCCGTAGGACGACACTTCCGACTTCCGGCGGGCATTTTTTAATGAGGTTAACCTTCCTCTGATTTCGAGGCACGTTAGACTGTTGTGATGTCGCCCACATCTCAGCTGGTCAAGATAGAACGACCAACGACATCGCGGTCGGCCCTCAAGGGAAGGCAGGGGCAGACAATGGGCAGTCCCTCGCTATCCAAGGAGGCTTCCATAATTGCAGAGCCAGCACATATTGCTCCGAGACTGGGCTCACCCGAGGAGTTGCCACGTCCTGCTCATGGCTGCTTTAGTTCCTCACTTCCATGTATTGGGCATCTCGCTTGCCACTGGTCGCTCAAGTGAGCTCCAGGGGCGGTCAGACTGCGGGCGACATCCACTCGGTAAGCTTTTGCTTTTGACTTTGGACCACGCAATAGGTTCGCTCGCCGTGCGTTCCATTTCGCGTTATTGAGACGTTTCTCCACTTTTATCTACACTCTCTATGAGTTAGATACAGACAGTTTTCGTAACCATTTCCTTCGACTGGGGCATTTTACTGACTTTTTGTACTCGCTCACGAGGTAGGCTACATGTGCTGCCGGCTCAGCACCTTACCTTCGTGCAGCAGTCAGTGAGAAACGGCCAGGCCATCTCATCCGGGAATCCAACATATCCCTCAGCTGAGAGCCTTCAAACAAGTGTCAGAACTGGGCATGTAGCTTGCTCAGTATCTCGATTCCAATTTTTCGGTAGGTGGATATCGGCCCGACTCTCAGATCCGAGGGTCTGTGGCTTAGAGGCGTTCAGCCTAAACCCTCGACAGAGAGCCTTAGAGTATTGTCCGAAACAAGAACTGCCTTCATGCGCCTGATTTAAACTTTTGACTGCTATCCTCAGTCTCCTGCAGAGCAGCAGGTTGTGTCTCTCTTAGTCTGGTCCCTATCCCATACGCTGTCCGATATGTAGTTTTCACCCATCGGCAAGCACATGGGGTCAACGGGACACTCAAGCTCCCCCACCACGGCAAGGTGGAGACACATCGGGGGAGCCCGTATGTATCTAATTTACTGAATGTTGTATTTCAAGTCTCGTAGATAGGTTTGTGCTGTCAAGAATTAATGCGTAAGCATAATTTATGACCGCTCTGCCGATCTAGGAAACTTAAAAATGTAGCTATACCTGTAATAGAAAATATAAAACTGGCGACTACACACAAAAATCACAAACACGTGTGTTACACTGAAGACGCAGACAAATTATAAGAACGCTGGGGCGCGGAAAAAAAATTTCGCCCGCTTTTCACTCTCTTGTCTTTAATTCATTCATTCTGCCCTTGTACTCGTCTCTCTTACTCGCATTCGTTCTCGCATGTTAAATAGTTATGTTGTGTCATTACATTACTATTACCTTGTAATGACACCGGAAGATAAGTGTGTGAAATGAAAGTAAATTGAAATCAAATCAAATCAAAAATAAAATGATGAAAAATATATTAAAATAAGAAAATAAAATATATTGCAGAATAAATATTGGATTAGAGTTTTGGCTCAGTTTTCTGTAAGCTTTTTGAGCCGCTTAATAGTGCGAAAACAATGGCACTGTCTTTATATATACATTATCTACAAGTTAAGTGGGCTGTTTACCCTTATTGTAAGTATCCTAACTAATATTAACTTTAATTTCGTGTACTGAGATTTGCTGACTAAGGGGAACTAATTTAACTATTTACCAAAAATGAGGGAAAATGTGTTGGTTCCCTTAATCTAATTTAATCTTGATGGTACAAACAAATAAAATAAAATTTTAGTGATGTTATATTTCTAACTAATTTACATTACTACCTAGAATGTTCTAATTATACTAAACTAATGTATGGAACGCTAAGATGTACTAAATCTCAGTTACCTAATTTTAAAGGTAGTTTCTAAGTATATTTAGTTGGGAAATGGGAAAAGTGTATTTAATCTATAAACTAAAGTTGTCTTGTTTCTTTCACCTATGTACACAATCTCGGTTCCGCTTTTACGTGTATTCATCTAACTACATCTACAAAAATATTCTACTCTATGTAACTAATAAAATTCTGTATGATACATGGCAATTACATACATTTATATTTATATACATAATAATATACACATTCATATTTATAACAATAACTAACTAAATTAAACTAGGCGCACTGAAGATGTCGCGCTCTTTCCTTTTAGAATATATTTCACAAAATGTATATACATAGTTCAATGTTTCATATGATGTTGCTGGAATCTCTTATGATATATCTAATATGCTGGGTTACCATTTACTGAATCAATGTACATAGTGGTACCATGCATGTTCTATGTTACATCTGTGTGATCGACGTTTGGTAATATTGTCACAGATGGAGTAGTGTCAACTTCTGTTAACATAGTCACTGATACCGTTGTGTCGACTTCTGGTAACGTCGTCACTGGTAAATACTAAATTTGTGTCGACTTTTGGTACTATAGTTACTGACGAAGCTGTGTCGACTTCTGACGAAGCTATGTCGACTTCTATTGGTAATATAGTTACTGAGGAAGCTGTGTCGACTTCTATTGGTAGTTCAGGCACATTAAAGTTTGTTGGCCTACTTAAAACGTCAGCTAGTAGGTTACTCTTTCCACTGATGTGTCTGACAGTAAATGAGTAGTTTTGAAGTACCAGGGACCACCTGTATATTGTGTTGTTTTTGTGGACACCTGTTTCCATGACTGTGAGTGGTGAGTTGTCAGTCTCTATGACAAAGTGTGTCCCTGCCAAGAATCGGTGGAGTTTATGGACACAATACACAATCGATAGTGCTTCCAATTCCGAAACTCCGTATATGGCTTCAGTAGGAGTAATTTTACGACTTACATACATTATTGCTCCACCGATGGTGCTTCCACCTTGTCGTGGTGGGGGAGCTTGAGTTTCTCAATGACCCTGAGAGCTATGCCGGCGGTAGCGTAGCTAACAGCAGGGCCTCCCAAGCCGGACAGTCAAAGGGTAGAGAACAGATAAAGAGAAACACCCTGGTCCTCCAGGTTGGGGGTTGAAGCATGGGGTTAACATTCCCACCTTTGTAAAAACTTTTCTTTGTTATGAAACAAATACATGAGCCTCGATATCGGACTGACTTATTTGGACAACGACCTTGGAACGTTAAAGGACTTTTGAGATTTGGAACATGGAATGTATGGACACTATATCGAGCTGGAGCGGCCGAAGAACTAACCCGGGAGCTGGTTGAATATCAAATGGATACAACAGCAATTCAAGATATAAGGTGGCCAGGAGAGGGTACTTTAGAGCAAATTGGAATGATTATAATATATGGAGGAAACACCCAAAATAAACATGAATTAGGAACAGGATGTGTCATCAAAAAAGAATTATGAGGGAACCTTTTAAACTTTAAAGCTTTTAATGACAGGATTAGTAAATTACGAATAAAAGGTAAATGGAAAAATATAACGATGATTAATGTACATGCACCTACTGAAGAGAAAGAAGATGATATTAAAGAAGACTTTTATAATGATCTGGAAGATGTCATAGAAGAAACCCCCAAACAGGACATCCTGATTGTGCTGGGAGACTGCAATGCAAAAATAGGTAGAGAGCAAACTAATAAAAAAAAGTGGCCGGTATGGAAGGCTACATACAACTTCAAATGATAATGGATGGAGAGTCATCAACCTGGCAGAAGCCAAAGGACTGCAGATTAGCAGTACCAGACTACAAAGAAAGGATATACACAAACAAACTTGGAAATAATGTGACAAGAGAACCTATAATCAAATAGATCACATTTTAATTAACAACAGAAATGCATCAAACATACAGCAAGTCAGAAGTTATAGAGGAGCTGAGTGCCACAGTGACCACTTCCTCGTTGGGGCAAAATTTAAAATAAAACTTAAGAGAGCTTTCTATACTAAATTACAAAGATTACACCCAACATATAACAGAGAAAAACTACAAGACATTACAGTCAAAGAGAAATTTACAGATGAAATAAAATGTAAACTTGAAACTCTGCAAAACCCTTCGGAGGAAAGCGTTGACCAAACTTGGTTGAACATCAAGAATAGTTCAATCTACCGCAGAAGAATGTCTCGGTGTGTTAACCATGCATAGAAAGAACAGATGGTTCAATCAAAAATGTGAAGAAGCAGTCATTATGAAGAAGAATGCCAGACATGTATGGTTAAATGACATCAATAACATCCAAAAGGAAGAGCATTATAGAAATGAATGTAAAGAGGCTACAAAAGTAGTCAGACAGAAGAAGCGAGAATATATGAGTGTTATAATCAAAGATATGGAAACTAATCACCAGAAAAATGAATCCAGAAAATTTTTTAAAGAACTGAAGTCAATGAAACGAGGGCACCAACAAAACACATATGGTTTAAAAGACAAAAATGGGAATATGATAAATACCAATGAGGAAATGTGCAACACATGGAAAGAATATTTTATTGAATTACTAAATTGTGAAGCTCCAAGTAACATTTTCCCACAGGAAGAGGTTCTAACATGCGAACCACAAATTGAAGAACCTACATTTGAAGAAATCCTATATGTAATCACACGACTTAAAAACAATAAGGCAACTGGGACTGATGGAATTGCTGCTGAATTTATAAAGGCAGGTGGCCATGCATTACATCTAAAGCTATACGAACTAATAATAAAAATCTTGAGGACAGAAGAATTACCCCATGACTGGAAAGAGTCATTATTGATACCTATCTTTAAGAAAGGAGACAAGTTCCAATGTGGAAATTATAGAGGAATATCACTACTGTCCACAAGCTATAAGATACTATCCGCAGTATTACTAAATAGACTAAAACCATATTCAAAAGACATATTAGGTGACTACCAGGAGGGTTTCATACAAAACAGATCAACAATAGATCATATATTTATCTTACGACAAATAGCCGAGAAAAGTTGTGAATATAAAAGAGATCTCCATAACATTTTTGTGGATTTTAAAAAGGCTTATGATAGTGTCCATAGGAATAGTCTATGGAATGCTATGCAGGAATTTGGAATACCAAGGAAGTTAATCAACATGACCAGACTATGCATGGAAGATACTTATAATATAATAACATATAAAGGCAGGAAATCAGACCCCTTCCAAATAACATCTGGCTTGAAACAGGGTGATGCACTATCGCCGCTACTCTTCAATCTGGCTCTAGAGAAAGTTGTAAGGAAGATAAAGTAGGAATGTGATATTGGAGGAACATCCAAGCTGCTTGGTTATGCAGATGATATAGATATTATAGGGCAAAGTGAACAAAGGACATTGGAAATATTGACTCACTTAAAGGAAAAAGCCCAACAGATGGGGCTGGTTATCAACCAAGATAAGACAGAATATATGGTAATTTCAAGAGACGGAATGGCTAAAAACTCTGGCCACATACAAATAGATAATATGACCATTAAAAGAACGGAAACATACAAATACCTGGGCACAATCTTCAACTGCTCCAACATCATAAGGGAAGAAATACAAACTAGAATCAACTCTGGAAATAAGATATACTATGCACTACAACATCTACTAAAATCAAAGGCGCTATCTCGTAACACCAAAATCACAATATACAAAACACTGATCAGACCAGTTGTGCTGTATGGCTCTGAAACCTGGAGTACAATGAAAGGAGACGAAGCCTTGTTACAAACCTTTGAGAACAAAATTTTAAGACACATCTTTGGACCCATTAGGGATACACAAAGTGGAGAGTGGAAAAGAAGAAGTAACAAAGACATTTATGATCTGTTTAAGTCCCCGCTAATCACTGGTATCATGAAGACTAATAGACTACAATGGCTGGGTATATAGAAAGAATGGAAGATAATAGGGAAACAAAACTCGCTTAAACTCAGGAAATAAATGACCGTAGACCCTGAGGTAGACCAAGAAGACGGTGGAGAGATAATACATGTACAGACCTACAAGCACTTGGAATCAACGACTGGCAAGAGAAGGTCCACCAGAGAGACAAATGGATTGTATTTGCAGCAAAGAACCTCAATGGCTCAGAAAGCTGAAGAAGAACAAAATACATTATTGGGTGGAGGATGTCGTTGTACTTCTGGCCTAGGACGACTGCGATCGAGACTGTGCTGGCATCAGTTCTAAGAAAGTATTGTAAGTGCGTGTTAGGCAAGCGGAGTATTGGAACATTGCTAAACAAAAATTTAAGCTTTGATAAAGCATCAATTAGAGTGACATCTTTCACATCGATCTTTACAGTCTTTTTCAATAAATTAGAGAAGACACTGGTAATTTCTGCCAGATTGGGAATGAATTTGTTATAATAATTCACCAATTCAAGCAAACTCCTGACTTGTTTCTTGGTGGCTGGTATTGTGAGATTTAGAATTTTTGTCACAATTTTGCTGTTTGTTTCTAAATGGCCATTTGATATAGTATGGCCTAAGAAGTCTATTTTCTCCAAGCCCAATTCAACTTTGGTTGGCTTTACTGTAAGTCCAAATACTTTTATCCTTTCGGAGACTTTGTCTAAGTTTTTGCAAGTGTTTTGTCCAGTCAGTTGTATGTACATCTAGTTTGTTCGTAAGTTTCGGTTTTCTTTGTATGCTGTCTCTTGCTGTTGTCACTTCTATTGTTGGTTCTGGTTGTTCTATATTGTTGTATTGTGTTTGATTCCATCTTGTGGTTGCACTGAATGCGTTTTCTGTTTGGTTGGACGGCGCAGGTGCGTTGTGTTCATTTTCTGTCTGACTACTGTCTGGTGTGGATGTATTATGTTTGTCTCCTGTATGATAGTTAGTTAGTTAGTTAGTTAGTTAGTCGACAGATCATCCTCATTGCACATCGAACCATTCAGTCCATAAGTTCTCGGATCCCCTCCTCAGCAAATCCCGCAACGTGTAGCGGCTAACGACGCCAGTTCTGTGTTGGTTTATCAATCTTCTTTGACTTCCTGCGTAGTGTTCTTGTTTGGCCACCCCTCTTTTAATTTGCTGCTCTCACAGTCTGGCCATTGTTGTAGATTCACAGTCATCACTTGGTTCTCGCAAAAGTCTTACTTCTCGTAGAGCATTCAGAATGTCGGCCTGGTCCATGGCGCGTCCGCCCTCCACAGTAGCCTCACCTGCGAGCTTGTCAGCCCTTGTTCCTTGTACTCCCGCATGCCCTGGCACGAAGATGAAACTAATCTTTGCCAGTCGAGACCGCTCCAGAGGCAGCAACCATTCTCTTCGGATCGACCCCTCCTCTATCCTCTTGATCATGTTTATTGAGTCGCTAAGGAAACAAGCCCTAGTGAATGTCTGTGTCTCGAGCCATGTTATTGCTTTACTTACTGCCATGACTTCCATGGTCAGGCTACTTGTGGTTTCAGTGAAAGCACCAGAGTCCTCCTTCACAATTCTCCCTCCGGCCCGAGCTGTAAAGTCCCATGAGCTTCTCACATGTCGGACGACCGACCCATCTGTGTAGATGACCGCGTCACCGTCTAGCGAATTCTCGAAAATCAACGCTTGTACTTCAGCCTCAACAGCAGCCGGATTTTCTTGTCTGCATTTTCTGTTTAGTTGGATGCAAACTGAAAAGGATGTGCAGAAGTCTGTTGGCACTTGCACCCACTCCTCGCCAGGTTCTAAGTCCTCAAGTGAACACACCTGTTGAAGAATGTCTTCGGCTTGACCCATCCACGACCGTCCTCTTTTTAACCTGCTGCCCTTCACCTTCCTAATTTCACTATGCAGTGGATGTTGTGTGTTTGCGTTAATTCTGAGGTAGGCGCGTGCCCTGCAACCTTGTATTCTCTCTTCAATTGTTGGAAAATCAAGAAGGTAGCGCATCGCCCTGCATGCTGTATCTCTTGTACATCCAAGAATAATGCGCATAGCTTCATTCTGTATCCTTTCCTGTATGATGACTGGGTGTAGTTGCATTATGTTGGTCTTCTGTTTGATGAATTAATGTGGTTGCATTCTGTTTGTCTTTTGTCTCGTGTTCTTGTTTAGCGACCAATGTTGTTGATTGGTCCTCTGCTGTCAAGTGGTTATATTTCCTTTTTGAGTTGTAAAATAGGCTACATGATGGAGACATATAATTGATATCTCTAATAAATTTTTGCCAGTCAAAATGAGCTAATGTTCTGGCTCTGGTATAGTTATATCTTGCTTGATTAGCACAGAACAAATGTATCTGTTGCTTTTCGACTGGTAGTAATGTTTGTTGATGTTTGTGGTTGTCTCTCTTGTTATTTGTTAAGAGACTATCCTTGTATATATGAAAATCACATTACTGGTTTTCTGTCATGTTTGGGTTTATACATTTTTCACAAGATGAGATGACTGTACAGACGCGTTGCGCCTGTATGCAAGTTTGTTTTGTGGCGTTGTTTCGTGTACCACATAGTATTTTAGGGTGTATATTTTTCACATGCAAGTTATCTTGCTGTTTATTTGTTTCAGATCTTTTTACCGCATTAGCCTTATAGGTTTCTCTCCAGGCTAATATTTGTTCTGCGGTACAGTTTTTCAACTGTGGCAAGCATCCTAGTATCAAATCCGTACAAGGATTCTCTAGAATGGTGCACGTAAATGTGCCGGATAGGAATGGAGTGTTTATACGGGCTTTTGCTAACGGGTATCTTTCTATTGTACTTGTACAGCACTCTACTGAACTGCCCGTATAATCCTCTGGCTTGGCCAATTCCTTCCTCAAGCCAATAAGGGTACTGCCGCTGTCTAGTAAACATTGACAAGGTTTGTTGTCCACCATCCCTTTATAAAACACTAGTTTGCCTCTGGAGGCTGTGACTGCGTTAGCACTCTCTGTAGAGCATGGAACTGTGTGCCCACATTTCAGCACACCGTCTTCGTGAAATGATGGCAAATATCAAAATTATCAAAGTTTAACACATCAATAGCTGCTACAACATTATCAGTATATTGTATAACTTCCTCACTTTCACTCTCATGCTCACTTTCACTCTCAGAAGATGTATCAACAAGTACAGCATTGCTGGTTCTCAACTTCTTATGTCCAAGACATTTAGAGCTATAATGTCCGTACGAACGGCAAAAGAAGCATTTGACTGCACGTCTATACGTAATTCTCTTGTTCTCTTGCTTCTTTATCATCATCTCTAAGTGAGACGGATATCCCGGGTTCTGGTTGCACATCGAGTATTGTTCGTGAAATAAACGACAGTATGGACATTGAGGTGGCTTAGATTTCGGTTTGTCCCTTCTCTGAAATGGTTTTTGAGGCTTACTACTAACAAATGATACAATTTCAGATTCTTTAACAGGTGTTTTAAAGATGTCACGATTGGAAGAAAAATATGCGGACCCCCGTTTTTCTAACTGTTCTATAGACTCAATATCGGCTTGCTGTAAGAATTTTGCAAAGGGAGATGGTAAAGTGGAGATGACTTTGTCCATTATCATTAGATTTTTAAGTTTATCATAATTTTTCTCTATCTTTGCTGCCGCTAGCCATCTGCTAAATACGCTTTGTACATTAGAAAGGTGATCAATTAATGTTTCTGTTGGTTTGGGTTTTAGTTTGGAGTATTGTATTTGATAACCTGGGGCGTCTAATAAGAAATGTTGCATAATGCGTTGTTTAATGTAGTCATAATTATTTCTGAGCTCTTGGGGGATAGATTCTATCACTTTTAAAGGCTCCCCTGACACCGCCCAGTGTGGTCTTGGTACATCATGGACTTTAAATTGGAACTCTACGTTTTCAGTCCATGCAGATATGGAATCTCCTTGGAAATATGGTTTGATAAGCCCTTTGTACTTATTAAATTTGTTTTCCTCTTCTTTACTTCTCAACTTGGTGGTAGCAATCTGTGCATGAGATTCAATCTCCATTTCCTTTAACTTCATCTGTGTCTGTGATTCAATTTCTAGTTGTTTTTTCCTAATTTCTAGCTCTTTTAATTTGGTGGCCTCTGCCAGTTCTTTTATTTTGGTGGTGTCAGCTATTTCTCTTAATTTTGTGGCCTCTGCCAGTTCTATTTTTTTTAATTTAGTGGCCTCCGCCAGTTCTTTTATTTTGGTGGCGTCAGCTGTTTCTTTTAATTTTGTGGCCTCAGCTAGTTCTGCGAGATCTTTCTGATGCTGACGTTCATGTGCTCGTTCATCCCTATATTTGTCACTTGCCCATTTTTCTAATTTGTCACCTATATATCCCAGGTCTTTACCTGCTTGTATAAATTCTCCTAATGTTGACATTTTACTAATGTTTATACACACACTCGCATATATAATGAAATGAACAATCAATATTATATAAAGATATTAAATGTATACAGCTCTCAATTTAAGATGTCATTCTAATCACTTTATCAAAACAAAATGTATACTCATCTGAAAGAAAGTTGAAGTTCTCTTGGGCCTATGGGAAGTACTTCTGAATTTCACGTCGGCCTGATTTTCTAATTACACCTGCTCTGCATTCTGTTACATAGAGCAATACAAGTTACTATTTGGAAAATACAGTAAATACAAGATGTTAACACATTCAAACAATTTTGTGTGACGGTTCACTCCGACGGCTGCTAGAATGTGAAAAAAAATTAATTTATGTTAGTCTGTCGTCTGTCGTGTCAATGTCGTTGTGTCTTCACCTCTGTTCGACCTCACCTGAAACGTTCTTGTGAAACATGTTCATATACATTCTTTTACATTTACAGCAATTATCATACATGAATTTATCTATCCATTTGCTACACACAATTAGCTGTGATTTTAGACTCAACTTTCTGATTTTATTTTCACCAGCTTAATTTATTTCAGTCTTCATTTCATCTTTTCCCTAAACCACCTGTATACTTTCTAGGTCATTCTATCTTTTGCCGGTAAGTTCATGGCTCACTTCTGTACACCAATTTGGCAATCAATTTTCCTGGTGTGTTCACCTTGGTCACTAAATTTTTTCTAGTGGGATTAAGGCCCACTTATAGCACCGACTCCTTCAATTTTTCCTGGTGGGATCAAGCCCAACTTCTGACACCAACTGGTTTTATTTTTTTCTGGTGGGATCAAGCCCAACTTCTGACACCAACCGGTTTTCGTTTGTCAACAACCTGTTTTCGTGCGAACCCTTCATTCACCCCTCAAAATAACAAAACACATCGTTGGGTGAATGGACATTCCAAATTCATGTTTAATCATATCTTATACATCTCGCTCTCTGAGCAAACACAATTCACAATCATTATTCAATAGACTATCATTGATTAAGTGTAACTATGCTTTTTCTAAACTCTACACCATAAGGGAAAACACAGATGTCTTGTCACACCGGCTGTCAGTCTCCGTCTGACTCAATTCACATCTCAAGTCCAGTTTCTCGTCCCCTTCTCTCGTGCGGTTAGCTGTGCGGCATGCTGGCACACTTACCCCGTTTGTCCAGTTGTCCAGTCCTCATCCTACAGCTATACTAAAGTTCAGTCTGTTTACGGGTAATCCCCGTGCTTACGGTATTCTGTTCTGTCTTATTACGGGAGTGAATTCCCGTCATGTCCTAATTATGTCCTAGCTATGACACATGCGTGTCCTGTCTAGATCGGGTCCTAACACTAGTTTGGAGTACTACCTCCTTCTACTGTCTCTCTCTATGTATACTCTTGTATAGAGTCCCTATCATGTCCTGTCTCTGCCCTTTACTTTCCTCTGTCCTTGTCTTACTTGTATCTATGTCTATTCTAGTTCTATCTCTGTCTCTCCCAGCACTCTGACACTGAGTAATGTATGCCTGTCACATGTTGTTTCCTGCTTGTGAAGACTCACTTGTAGACATTACCCATGATTCAGAAAACACATAGTGAAACCATAACACATAAATCAACCGTGTCTGAGTGCCACAAGCACGTCTATGGATGAAACAGCTGGAAACAAGGAGAACTAGTAGTTAGATTCTTCAGCATGATAATATGCCAGCACATCAACCGCTATTGGTAAAGCTTGCAACATACAATGACATTTTTATACAATCAAATTCTGGTAACATTTTGAAGTATGTGCTGGTGTGTGTTTTTGATTGTTTAAGAATTATTTTATTTAATTTTTGTGTTGTCAGTTGACAGCAGATTACTACAAATGTGGTTTGTACATTATTTGATATCTTTTTGACCTAGCTGTTTCTAATCATGGAAAAAAGGAAAATGCAGATAAAACACGTACAAGTGAACACCCTGAGAGAGATAGGTAAATTATTAGTTTATTTATGTATCATCATCAATCATCATCAAACACCTTGTCATCTTGTGTTGGTATTAATGCTACGCCACAGTTCCCATCCTCTAACAGAGTGTATCATTTCATGTGCTGATATCATCTTGTGCCTTAATGCAAAGCTGCTCAGAATTCTCTCACTGCTTGCCACTATCACTTTTTAAAATAATGTTACCAGTTGTTACAATATTGTTGCAGGTATTTGTTGTTTTACACTGAGGCCATAAATTATTTCTGTCTCTGTGATAAGCCTGTTGTAAGTTGTCTTTGTCTCTTTCAAAACAGTTAGATGACTTTATTTGATGCCCATTTCATTTTTGGCATCCTTCTGTAAAACCACATTTAGGTAGCTTCCAGAGTTTTATCTTTCTGTGTGTTGCTTATTTACTAATTGTCCAGTAGTCACAGTTTTATGCTAAAATGTGTTCTGTGTAGCATGCCATAATTATTTTATTTCAAGTCCATTGACACAGACTTATGTTCTTTATTCTGTGAAATACAATATGTGCATTTCCTATTGCTATTGATCACATTGCCGGAAGGTTAACCCGGTCAACAAATGCCCGCAGAAGTCGGATGTGTCGGCCTAATGGCGCAAGAACGCAGCTCTGCTTTAAACAGGTACAATGCAATCAGATCCGGAAAAAAAACTCCGGATGAACGCAGAAGAAGATCACATTGATACATCTCTATCTGATGTTATTCATGTAACAACATTATTCATGTACCTAAGTATCTGAATTTCTATTCTTACCTAAATTAATACCAGTGTGTTTAATTGTACATTATGACAGGATACATTTCTGTGAAATATCCACAACATTTTATAATCCCCCAGTGGAAGCCAAGACTCATGTATGTGTGTACTTGCCTTCAGACATGTTGACCATATGCTACTAGGGCCATATTTCTGGTAGACTAATGATGGGCACTCAGTAAGTGATGTGGTCAGTATCACATTGGTCACCTTCACTTGTAGACTAATGGTCACTCAGTGAGACATGTGGTCAGTATCACATTGGTCACCTTCACTTGTAGACTAATGGTCACT
This sequence comes from Cepaea hortensis, assembly GCA_963921405.1. Classification (NCBI taxonomy): domain Eukaryota; kingdom Metazoa; phylum Mollusca; class Gastropoda; order Stylommatophora; family Helicidae; genus Cepaea; species Cepaea hortensis. The sequence goes on from CAWUFQ010000388.1 coordinate 369,305, forward strand.
CAGTGAGAGATGTGGTCAGTATCACATTGGTCACCTTCACTTGTAGACTAATGGTCACTCAGTGAGTGATGTGGTCAGTATCACATTGGTCACCTTCACTTGTAGACTAATGGTCACTCAGTGAGTGATGTGGTGAGTATCACATTGGTCACCTTCACGTCCCCAGAACATCCATGGTGCCCATTCTAGGCTGGGTGGCCCAGGAAGCCCAGTTCAGTTGTAGCACTCAATGTGGGTTCAAACCCATCACCCCCGGGCCAGCCAGCACACGTCTTGTGGCTATGCTACTGTGGCTCCCTATGTGTATATATGCATGACATGCATTTAAAAAAATTTCAATTCAGCTTTTATACTTTTGGACTACAAGTCACAGCACAGGTTTACAGCAGGCATGGTCATGTCACTTCTTATAGCATACAAAATACAGCAGGCATGGTTACATCATTTCTTATAGCATACAATATACAGCAGGCATGGTCACATCATTTCTTATAGCATACAATATACAGCAGGCATGGTCACATCATTTCTTATAGCATACAATATACAGCAGGCATGGTCACATCACTTATAGCATACAATATACAGCAGACATGGTCACATCACTTATAGCATACAATATACAGCAGACATGGTCACATTACTTCTTATAGCATGCAATATACAGCAGGCATGGTCACATCACTTATAGCATACAATATACAGCAGACATGGTCACATCACTTATAGCATACAATATACAGCAGACATGGTCACATTACTTCTTATAGCATGCAATATACAGCAGGCATGGTCACATCACTTATAGCATACAATATACAGCAGGCATGGTCACATCACTTATAGCATACAATATACAGCAGGCATGGTCACATCACCTCTTATAGGATACAATATACAGCAGGCATGGTCACATCACTTATAGCATACAATATACAGCAGGCATGGTCACATCACTTATAGCATACAATATACAGCAGGCATGGTCACATCACTTATATCATACAATATACAGCAGGCATGGTCACATCACTTATAGCATGCAATATACAGCAGGCATGGTCACATTACTTATAGCATGCAATATACAGCAGGCATGGTCACATCACTTATAGCATACAATATACAGCAGGCATGGTCACATCACTTATAGCATGCAATATACAGCAGGCATGGTCACATCACTTATAGCATGCAATATACAGCAGGCATGGTCACATCACTTATAGCATGCAATATACAGCAGGCATGGTCACATCACTTATAGCATGCAATATACAGCAGGCATGGTCACATCACTTATAGCATGCAATATACAGCAGGCATGGTCACATTACTTATAGCATACAATATACAGCAGGCATGGTCACATCACTTATAGCATGCAATATACAGCAGGTATGGTCACATTACTTATAGCATACAATATACAGCAGGCATGGTCACATCACTTCTTATAGCATACAATATACATCAGGCATGGTCACATCACTTCTTATAAAATGGCTTAGCTGGCTCAAGGTTACCACTTTTCTTTGAGACAAAACATCTAGAAACAGAACAAACAACATCTAGAAATATCTAGACTGTGTAGGTGAACATCTAGAAAAACATCCAGATGGGAAAATGACTGCCGCTTCCACCATAGATGAGCTGCATTTTTCGTGGTCTTCTGTGTTGATATTCTGGTTGGCAGCATTTTGCACAGTGTACCTGTGTGGGTTGTTGTTTGTCGAGACTCTTGTCTTTTCCACTTTTCACAAGGGGCAGTGAGGAGCATTTTATGTGATATTCACTGACACAGGACCATAGCATAATGGGGACGACCCGTTGCTGTGAAGTTGGAACCGCAACTAATTAGCTAACTAACTAAGTGTTGCCTAGTAAGAAAAGCGTTTATCTTGGGTCACCACCAGGTCTTCTAGACCTGGAAATATATTACTGACGTGGGTAATTGACAGGAATTCTACAAGCCTTTGTTGTTTCACGCCTTGAAATCTGGCTCAATACTCTGGATAATTACTCATTATTGTCAGCATTATTCATTAGATGACATTACAGATGGCTAACTGAGGAAAGTAAAGGGGGTAATTCATGTAAAATGGACATATTTCCCCTCTGGTACTCCTGCACAGGGTGTCTGAATGTCAAAGGGCACAGGGTTCAGTGTGGTATTATGTCCCATGAGTGCTAAAATATGCAACTGATATGGCATATTTATTTGTACACATTTTTATCTCCAGAGATTAGTAAGCGAGGCAAATCACATTAAGGTAAAGTATGTCCTGATATATTTTTGTTGTAAGGAAACGCCTTGCTGGTTGTTCATTTGCCAAAATTTAAATACACAGCTATAAGTGAACGTATTTTATAGTAAATGAAAAGATCATTTATAAACGGGATAATGACATAACTCATAACCACTGACTGTAGTGAATAATTGTATAACATCATTTCATGATTTCCAATTAAACAACCGTAATAATTGTAATGGTATGTTATTTTAAGTAAAAACATATTGCATCTTATTTTTTTTTATTCCATATCCATATTGTGTACATAGAATAAGAGACCAGAAATCTAGAAATTAGATTTTTTGTTGTTGAAGTTATTTTTTATTACAGCGCGAATTGGTCTGATCAGTCAAATTTGCCACCACCATGAGTTGTAGGATCAGAGGTAAATAGCAAGTTATCCCTTGATAAGGAAATCAACATCAGGATTGGTAAGGCAGCAACGACAATGAACAGGTTAACTCAAAGAGTCTGGGAGAACAGGAAGCTTACTGCCAAAACAAAAGTCCTTGTCTATCAAGCCTGTGTCCTTAGTACTCTTCTTTATGGCAGTGAAACCTGGACAACTTACTCACACCAAGAGAAACGTTTAAACAGCTTTCATATGGGGTGTCTGCGAAGAATACTTTGTATTAAGTGGAAAGACAAAATCACAAATACTGAAGGATTGGAAAGATCAGGTTGTGTGACAATTTATTCCATGCTCAATCTTTGTAGACTTAGATGAATAGGACACGTTAGAAGGATGGATGATGGTAGAATACCAATGACATCTTTTTTGGTGAATTAAAGATGAGTAAGAGGTCACGGGGTCAGCCACTACAGGCATTGATAATGCATATTGGGAGCAAGTCGCCACTGAACGTGTTGCATGGAGGGCAAAGATCAGAAATGGAATAAAGATGAAGGAGAAAATGATTGCAGATAGGTCACACACTGAGCGTGTGAGACGTAAGATGGGGCGTGATGGTGTACATGGCCATATGTTCACATGCATTGTGGATGAGCAATTAAAGCGCAAATTGGTCTGATTAGTCACAATCCCTACCACCATGGATTATAGTTATTATACCTTTTTGAAGCACAGTGTAACAATCGTCTGTCAAGACAGCAAGGTGTCAATTTTATTTTTCATTTTCTTACGAATGCCAATAATGAGATGCGGTATATAATAAAGTTCCATGCACCTTGAAGTCTAATCTATTTGTGAGGTTCATAACATATCAATGAAGCTACCTTAAGTAATGTGACATGCAAAAAATAAACACACATTTGTTTGACAACTGAGCTACGTTATATAAGTATCTATGTGAATGATGTGGCTTCATTAACAAGTTTCAGTAAAATAGTGTCAATTTATGTTTAACTGCTTGTATTCTTCTGTATGCACATTTTCGTTTTTGTGGGATTTTCAATTATTATGTATGTGTAATACTTCTTCTTCTTCTTCGTTCATCCGGAGTTTTTTTTTCCGGATGTGATTGCGTTGTGCCTGTTTACAGCAGAGCTGCGTTCTTGCGCCGTTAGGCCGACACATCTGACTTCTGCGGGCATTTGTTGACCGGGTTAACCTTCCCGGGGTATGTGTAATACACACGCACACACACACACTAACATGCTGCATAACTGTGCGCACACACACACTTAAATTAGGCAGCCTCAGAATATTCCTGGAATATGTTATTGTATACAAGTCAGTAATAGTACATTTATTTACACTACATTTCCTTCCAAATAGATACCTTCAGCAACTATAGTCTTGTGCCTAGGGGCCATGGATGAGCTCCACGGTTTGTGCTTTATGCGACACTCTCGGCAGGTGGCTGGCCATTCTGCAAAGATAGACAGAGCCATATGGAGTAGAACATGGTGCAATAAAGTTGATTCTCTCACTTGTAACATGTAATCTCTATACAGCTCTGGACAGATTCATGTGGCTCATTCTTTGTAACATGTAATCCGTATATAGCTCTGGACAGATTCATGTGGCTCATTCTCTCACTTGTAACATGTAATCTCTATATAGCTCTGGACAGATTCATGTGGCTCATTCTTTGTAACATGTAATCTGTATACAGCTCTGGACAGATTCATGTGGCTCATTCTTTGTAACATGTAATCCGTATACAGCTCTGGACAGATTCATGTGGCTCATTCTTTGTAACATGTAATCTCTATACAGCTCTGGACAGATTCATGTGGCTCATTCTTTGTAACATGTAATCTCTATACAGCTCTGGACAGATTCATGTGGCTCATTCTTTGTAACATGTAATCTCTATACAGCTCTGGACAGATTCATGTGGCTCATTCTTTGTAACATGTAATCTCTATACAGCTCTGGACAGATTCATGTGGCTCATTCTTTGTAACATGTAATCTCTATACAGCTCTGGACAGATTCATGTGGCTCATTCTTTGTAACATGTAATCCGTATACAGCTCTGGACAGATTCATGTGGCTCATTCTTTGTAACATGTAATCCGTATACAGCTCTGGACAGATTCATGTGGCTCATTCTTTGTAACATGTAATCTCTATACAGCTCTGGACAGATTCATGTGGCTCATTCTTTGTAACATGTAATCTCTATACAGCTCTGGACAGATTCATGTGGCTCATTCTTTGTAACATGTAATCTCTATACAGCTCTGGACAGATTCATGTGGCTCATTCTTTGTAACATGTAATCTCTATACAGCTCTGGACAGATTCATGTGGCTCATTCTTTGTAACATGTAATCTCTATACAGCTCTGGACAGATTCATGTGGCTCATTCTTTGTAACATGTAATCTCTATACAGCTCTGGACAGATTCATGTGGCTCATTCTTTGTAACATGTAATCTCTATACAGCTCTGGACAGATTCATGTGGTTCATTCTTTGTAACATGTAACATGTAATCTCTATATAGTTCTGGACAGATTCATGTGGCTCATTCTTTGTAACCAAGTTCAGCTGCATTGTTTCAGTGATGGTTGCATTGCTTCCCTTTAGCAGATTGAAGGTGAGGAAACACGGACACATGAGAGGATATTTGGTTGGAAAACATAAAAGATGCTGTAGTGCATTCAGATCGTGCATTGCAAGCAACTGCTTGACCAACATAGATCGGTGTGCTGGAGTGTTGTCATCAATCCAGCCATCTGTTGTATAGTGTTCTGGGACTTTCTTTATTATTGCATCTTCGGAATGGTCATTTCCATTTAGAGGATCATTCAACAGTGATTATGAAGTGACAATGAAGGCCCCCCCCCCCATATAATACCTTGCGGCCTACTGAGTTTATGGTGCTAACCCCATATTTTAGAGACTAACCAACACTTCGTGCTACATGTTATCTGTAACATGCTGGCTGCCTTTACTTCCCAGAACATTTCCTAGTTGCTATCTTAAGTAGGGTTAACCTGGGAGCCCAGTTCAATGCTAATAAAATGCCTTCCTCTGTGTGGGTTTGAACATACGGCCACAGGGCCAGCAAACAAACCCGCCAACCACTGTGTGACCGTGGCTCCTGCAAGGATTTGGTAGTTGTGAACAATGTGTGATAATGGCTCCTGCAAGGATTTGGTAGTTGTGAACAATGTGTGATCATAGCTCCTGCAAGGATTTGGTAGTTGTGAACATTGTGTGACCATGGCTCCTGCAAGGATTTGGTAGTTGTGAACATTGTGTGACCATGGCTCCTGCAAGGATTTGGTAGTTGTGAACATTGAGTGATCATGGCTCCTGCAAGGATTTGGTAGTTGTGAACAATGTGTGACCAAGGCTCCTGCAAGGATTTGGTAGTTGTGAACATTGTGTGATCATGGCTCCTGCAAGGATTTCGTAGTTGTGAACATTGTGTGATCATGGCTCCTGCAAGGATTTGGTAGTTGTGAACATTGTGTGTTCACAGCTCCTGCAAGGATTTGGTAGTTGTGAACAATGTGTGACCATGGCTCCTGCAAGGATTTGGTAGTTGTGAACATTGTGTGATCATGGCTCCTGCAAGGATTTGGTAGTTGGGAACAATGTGTGACCATGGCTCCTGCAAGGATTTGGTAGTTGTGAACAATGTGTGATCATAGCTCCTGCAAGGATTTGGTAGTTGTGAACATTGTGTGACCATGGCTCCTGCAAGGATTTGGTAGTTGTGAACATTGTGTGACCATGGCTCCTGCAAGGATTTGGTAGTTGTGAACATTGAGTGATCATGGCTCCTGCAAGGATTTGGTAGTTGTGAACAATGTGTGACCATGGCTCCTGCAAGGATTTGGTAGTTGTGAACATTGTGTGATCATGGCTCCTGCAAGGATTTCGTAGTTGTGAACATTGTGTGATCATGGCTCCTGCAAGGATTTGGTAGTTGTGAACATTGTGTGTTCACGGCTCCTGCAAGGATTTGGTAGTTGTGAACAATGTGTGACCATGGCTCCTGCAAGGATTTGGTAGTTGTGAACATTGTGTGATCATGGCTCCTGCAAGGATTTGGTAGTTGGGAACAATGTGTGACCATGGCTCCTGCAAGGATTTGGTAGTTGTGAACATTGTGTGATCATGGCTCCTGCAAGGATATGGTAGTTGTGAACATTATGTGACCATGGCTCCTGCAGTGATCCGGTAGTTGTGAACATTGTGTGATCATGGCTCCTGCAAGGATTTGGTAGTTGTGAACATTGTGTGACCATGGCTCCTGCAAGGATTTGGTAGTTGTGAACAATGTGTGACCATGGCTCCTGAAAGGATTTGGTAGTTGTGAACATTGTGTGACCATGGCTCCTGCAAGGATTTGGTGGTTGTGAACAATGAGTGACCATGGCTCCTGAAAGGATTTGGTAGTTGTGAACATTGTGTGATCATGGCTCCTGCACGGATTTGGTAGTTGTGAACATTGTGTGACCATGGCTCCTGCAAGGATTTGGTAGTTGTGAACAATGTGTGACCATGGCTCCTGCAGAGATCTGATAGTTGTGAACATTGTGTGACCATGGCTCCTGAAAGGATTTGGTAGTTGTGAACATTGTGTGACCATGGCTCCTGCAAGGATTTGGTAGTTGTGAACATTGTGTGACCATGGCTCCTGCAAGGATTTTATAGTTGTGAACAATGTGTGACCATGGCTCCTACAGAGATCTGATAGTTGTGAACATTGTGTGACCATGGCTCCTGCAGTGATCTGGTAGTTGTGAACATTGGTTTCATGATCAGCCAATGATTAGGTCTTAGTCGCGTGTCTTACCATTCAGGAGATAACATTGTGGGAACTATGTGTTCATGAAAACCACATCCGTCAGGTTCTCCAACTCCTTAATCTATTTTCAGTCAACACAAACAACATTGTCAACATGCTCAATGTGCTCATTGTATGTTGACATAGTCACATTGTGGATCATAATTAACACTTATATGACCTTTACGGATATACATTTACACTACTTAATTATTGTGATTACTTCTTTATAGTATCAACATGATGAATCTTGTGAATTCATTAGACTGCCAGAGTAACTACCAACAATTGCCTGTAAGAGGCTAATGAAACTAGAACACTATATACAACAATAAGAAAGAGACAAACAGCTTTCTTTGGTCATGTGAAGAGAAGAGAGGCATTGGAGAACATCGTGACAACTGGAAAGGAAGAGAGGCAGAGGCAGACCAAGAGAAATGATGCTGGACGGATTGCGACGGTGGCATGGAGGAATATCATCAGCAGAGTTGATCCAGAACACCAAAGACCGAGATCTGTGGAGAGCCAAGAACGTCTACGCCAGCCGACAGGGCACTTGATGATGAGTATTAACATATGAATTATAATGCAAGATTAACATTGCTGTTGATGACTCCTCAAATTAAACACAGATCATGAAATTGAACACAAAAGTTGACATATGCACATTGTTCAATGAGGACCATTTTCATCTCTGGCTATGCTACATGAACTTCAGTTTGAGAGTAGATGGTATTTTGCTTGGCAAGGTCAATACCATCATGTGAAAAGTAATATCCCTGTCATGAAGATTAATGAAATATATGTCAGCTGTTATTCTATCTGTATGAAACACCATACATACACATATATGCAGACACACACCCACATGTGTACTGTACACACTGTTTAGTTGCGGGTATTGGTTTTATATGATATATATATATATATATATATATATATATATATATATATATATATATATATATATATATATATATATATATATATATACATACATACATACATATCATATAAATGTGATATTTCTAGAACTTCTAAGTTCTTGTATTGTGTTTCCATCTATATTTTTGCTCACCTCTAGTGCTTATGTACGTGTCTGTTTGTCTAACTGGAAAAAGAGAGAGACAGACTGAATGAAACATCAAATGTCAGTGAAAGAAAATGTATTCACCCTGCTATTGCAAAGTGTTTCATCATCTTTAGCAATGAATGGCCAAAAAAAGATATAGACTAATGAATCTGAACATCAAATCAATTATGACATGGAGGCAATGAATGTTTATGCTGAGCACATCAAATGTATAAGACTAGGAAGTTGACTGTAAAGATATAAAGACAGCATGCAACAAAAGCTGAAGAGAATGTGTAGTGGAATCTAACAAGAATAAAGAGAATCTTTCTTTCAGGAACTAGCCTTCTGGTTGAGGTGCATGACATAATTGCTAATGCTATTTTCCAAAAATAGGATATGTTGCATTTACAGTTCATCAATTTATATTTAAGTCTTCTGTGTGTAAATGGTAAATAAGTCAAAAGATAACTGTTAACTCAGGTTGTTATTACCATAAAGTAACCATTACCAGGGAATAAGAGTTAATACAGCATGCTGGTTTTTTTTAAATTTTTTTTATTACATTTGTTATGGTTCACTGTATATTATTTTCATGTAAAAATACTATTCACTGTTTTCAACACATCTGCATTATTTGTATATACATGTGGAATATAGGTGTGCTTACTGGATCTAAGGTAGCTCCATAGCTGGGACACTAGCCTGCTGGCCTAGTGGTCATGTGTTCAAATCCAGTAGAGGATTTGTGTGTGTGTGTAAATTGAACTCATCTCCCAGACTGATGCAGCCTAAAATGGTTGCCAGGATATGTTCTGGGAAGTAAGGGGGTTGGCAATATATTGATCACATCACCATCAAGTGCCTGTGGGTCTGTACAAATGTAGGGTTAGCATCACATACACAGTACACCTCAAGGCATGGAGAAGAGTCCTTTACCCACTTTACTTGTATTGGATTGGTGCTCACTGTATTGTTCTAAGTTAAAAATGGTGTCCCACACAAAATGATGACTATAAAATATAGGCTCACCAGGGAGCCATGATAGCAAGATGTTGAACTGGAGGTCATGAGTTTGATTTCACATTGAGGTGGATTGTGAACATTGACCTGGGTTCCTAAATCGATCCAGCCAAAAATGGGTCCCAGAAAGTGTCCTGGAAAGTAAAGGCAGCCATGTGATATTGACCATATCATCCACAGGGATTGGCCTATACAAGTATGGCAGGGGATTTAGTGTTGTCGGATAAAAGTATGGGTCTGACAACAAATAACAGGGGCTTTAGTGTAGTCGCAGGTGGGCTGATCTGATAATGTCATGAGCTCTGTTAGACGAGGGTTGAATTCATGCATTCTCATCCACTCGGTCAGGGAAAGCGTGGCCACCTATTCTCCCATGCACTCAGGCCTGCACATTAAGATGGTTCCATCACATCACAGACCAATGGTAGGTTCTGGCTTCGGTGCTAGGTTAGGTTTGGATTAGCACCATATGTCCATTGCACCTCACGTCATGTGTAAGAGTCATTTACCTGTTTATATCATATGTCAGCTTGTATATAAATCTATTGTTGACTCATTTACACAGATTTTACTGTAAACTTTACATGTGTAATAAGTAAACAGCATTCACTTTATTTAGTATTGTCTTGACTATGGTATACTCACCAATCGCTAGTCAGTGGATGATGTGATTGAAAATCTGGCAAGTTGTGAATTCAAACCCATGACCACTGGGACTGGAGGCAAGTGTCTGCTTGCCTGTATGCTACTGTGGCTTTATATATAGTTGCAGGATGTTGCATTCACCCCAGCATTTATTGGCTAACTAGGCAATTTTATTTCAGTGTCTCAGTTTCAATAGTTTGTCATTGCTTTCTGGATGGGTGATATATCATGAATTTGTAACTGATGCACAATGGTCTGCTTCCAAAATGTCTGCAGCTGATTTCAAACTTGGTATGTCAGGCCATCATGATACTGCACGTTTTATTATTGTGTATGCCACAGATTATATATATATATATATATATATATATATATATATATATATATATATATATATATATATATATATATATATATATATATATATATATATATATATATAGACACAGTTACACGTGTGTGCTAAAGTAGGAACTAGTTAGGTCGTTTGTTATTTGTCTGAAGTTAATTTTCAAAACCTTCTATTTTTTCCAGACATATAGAGCACACAAACCAAGCTTATGATGGAAGAAGATCATCACCAAGTGAAGTCACTATCGATGGAGTAAAAACAACTACACATGATAACTTACAGCAACATAGCACAGTTCAGAAGAAAGATATTAATAAACAGATCAATGACAGAACTAATGATGGCAATGCAAGCCATACTGTGCCTGGAAACCCACGTCAGTTACCACCCTTAAAAGGAACCCACACTCACGGTCAACTACGTCCAATGACCGAGTCACGTCCAACATCTGTTGAGATAACATCAACTACAACAGTTAAGCTTTAATACTAATGACATGTTTTCTCATCACTTGTGTGAGCTACATTTGCTTTGTTATAACATTTCTTTCATCAATATTGCATAATTTGATGTATCTGTCACCAAAGCTATGTGATGTAATGGTTTTTTTTTAAAATCACACCCATTTGATTTAATATTTCTGTCATACCACAGATAGAACAGCTTGGCATCAGTCGGTTGAGGCCCTATGCATCAATGGGAGATAAAGGTCACATGAAAAGAGCATAGAGGATGATCATGATTATGGAAATATTTATGAGACACATGCATCTGTCTTTTAAAAGTCTGGTATGCGAACTGTGGGTAATTTTAATTAATGTTTACTTATATTATTATAATTATACCATGTCAATAATATTATAGCTTTGCTTTGAACTGATTCTCTAATTTGTCTCAAGTAATTTGTCTGCACAGTTGTTTAAGTCACAGAGTAAACATATATATTAAAATATTGCCATTTCCTGTTAGCTTAGTGTAACTGAAATATGCCTTTGCAGAAAAGATGAGCACACACGATGTTAATTTATTTATAATCAGCCATTATCTTAGTGATGTAACATGTAAATATACAGTTATGTATTCACCACTGGAGTAATGTCAGAAGGAATGCAGGAAGAAGAGTCGTACTAAAAGTTACTTAAGCAAAGCAAAGTGATATAGGCAATTTGAAACAGCCAATACAAGTAGAGTTGTTTCTTCATAAAATCTGTATTCTACATTGTTATAACAGTGTGATAGAACATGGGACAAATGCCTCTTTTAGTGACAGGAGAAGATAAACTCACCAGATACTTCAGACATAGTCTAGAGTTGGCTAGTTATGTCTCTTAGATTTAATTGAACTTGCCATTTCCAGAAATTTGAAAGAGGTAGTAAACTAAGAATATAAGAATGCAACAACCATCCCCTCCCCATCCCCTGCCCCCTTCTCTGACAGATCCACTTGTGTGTGTGTGTGTATATATATATATATATATATATATATATATATATATATATATAGATAGATATCATTCATTGGCACCTTGCCGTCTTGACAGACGATAGTTTGTGCTTTAAAAAGGCATAATAACTTTTACCTATGGCGGTAGCGAATGTGACTGATAAGGCCAATTTGCGCTGTAAATGTCCGTTCACAGTGGGTGCATGTGAACACGTGGTCATTTCCACCATCATGCACCATCTTACGTCTCAAACGCTCGGTGTGTGACTTATCTGCAATAATTTTCTTCTTTGTCTTTATTCCATTTCTGATGTTTGCCCTCCATGCAACACGTTCAGCGGCGACTTACTCCCAATGTGCATTATCAATGCCTGTATCAATCATGTCCCACTTACACACATCTTTGTATCGTAGTAGAGGCCGACCCTGAGATCTCTTACCCATCTGTAATTCACCAAAAACAGATGTCCTTTGGTATTCTACCATCATCCATCCTCCTAAGATGTCCTATCTATCTAAGTCTATGAAGACTTAGCATGGAATAAACTGTCACACAACCTGATCTTTCCAATACTTCAGTATTTGTGATTTTGTCTTGCAACTTAATACCAAGAATTCTTCACAGACACCGCAAATGAAAGCTGTTTAAATGTTTCTCTTGGTGTGATAAGTTGTCCAGGTTTCACTGCCATAAAGAAGAGTACTAAGGACACAGGCTTGATAGACAAGGACTTTTGTTTTTGCACTAAGCTTCCTGTTCTTCCAGACTCTTTTTCTTAACCTGTTCATTGTTGTTGTTGCCTTACCAATCCGGATGTTGATTTCCTGATCTAGGGATAGTTTGGTATTTACCACTGATCCTAGATATGTAAAATGGTCTACCATCTCTAGTTCAGCGTCGTCAATAAAGATTGTTGTCACCCCATGTGCACCTTGTGACATAATCTGTGTCTTCTTTTTGATAATATAATTTACTATACCAATATTTAATTTAATAATGAGTGACTCTGGCCATGAGATTGTCTCCAATTCCATCCTCATGTGAGATGCTTTGACTGCATGAGCTCTGTGGCCATACACACCCCTCCTACCCCACCCCCTTCTGGATGTTCACCACTGCGCTGAGGTCTTGTTTCTTCATGATGTTGGTTTTCATCACACTTTCAAATGTAATTCCTTCTGACGCTAAATTAATGTTAATCGGCCACATTAGATGTAAGAAGGACATAATGGTTAGCTTGAGGCTGTCTGATTATACAGATGGTCAATAAGATGTGTTTCGTATTAGCATCTGTGTGTGTGTGCGTGCGAGCGTGAGTGAGTGTGTGCGTGCGAGGGCGAGTCAATAAGTAAGTAACAGAGTTCTGTGGGATGGCAGGTAAATGTAGTTGGTGTTTCCTACATGTGTCATTAGGTGGCAGCTACATCCAACTTTATATTCCTGTTCGTCTGATGGCGCTTGGTGGTTCATGCCATGGGTATTCATTAATCAGTTTGAGTATACTTGAGCACATTTGCTATAGTTTATTTTCATTTGTTACTTATAGACCAGATTAACCCTGGAAACATTACTTTTAACAAATCAGTTTATTTTTAAATCATATGTAATTTATATCACATACATATAAATAGACTGGCACACACTGTCATAAGCTTATTAATGGAGATCCTCCAAGAGCTGGTGACCAAGTGTGGTTTCCATTTTCTCATGTCCAAGCATTCTCGAGTGAAGACAGTCTGGATGATGATACAAACGATCGTCAATTGATGGAGAAGTTTCAATTCCAGCGACGTAACGATGTGTCCTTCGAGCGAGGAACAATTCAAACGAAACTTCAATGTCGAATTCAGATGTCGAATTGAGAATTGCGCCGAATTGGAGTACACGAGGTGTCTGTCGGCGGCAGCGACAAAGTGGCTCTCTGGGTAGAGCGGGTATTTCACCAAGCGGCGGCGATGTGCAGCAAAACGTGGCTCCCTGGATAGAGCGGATACCTCACCAAGAGGCGGCGATATGCAGCAAAACGTGGCTCCCTGGATAGAGCGGATACCTCACCAAGAGGCGGCGATGTGCAGCAAAATGTGTCTCCCTGGATAGAGCGGATATTTCACCAAGAGGCGGCGATATGCAGCGAAATGTGGCTCCCTGGATAGAGTGGATATCTCACCAAGAGGCGGGATGTGTAGCAAAACGTGGCTCCCTAGATAGAGAGTTAGTTAGTTAGTCACGGTTCCAACTTTACAGCAACGGGTTGTCCCCATTATGCTCTGTTCCTGTGCCAGTGAATATCACACAAAACGCTCCCCACTGCCCAATGTGAAAAGTGGAACAGACAGGAGTCTCGACAAACAGCAGCCCGCACAGATACACTGTGCACAATGCCGCCGCCAGAATGTCAACACAATAGTCCCCCACGAAACATCCAGTTTATCTCTGATGGAATCGGCAGTCATTTTCCCATCTGGATGTTTCCTAGATGTTCACCCACACATTCCACAAAAATACAGTTCATCGTCGATGGCAGTGGCAGTCAACCAGAAGCCCAGCAGCCACGCATTTCTGCATAAAGCAAAAAACCGGTCAACTCTGGGACATAGCCAGCTGCCATCGCTCCGAACATGCAGTCACGTTCCAAAAAACCTCGGGCAGATTCAAAAGCATTTCACACGAAGCTCACAGTGTCGCGCCACGCACTCACTCAGTAGCAGGGCGACGGAACCATAGCCTCCTTAGTCGCCTCTTACGACATGCATGGTAGACTACAGTGTTGCTATTCTTTGCTTCCCTTAATGGGCCCCGGCAACACACGGGAGAGATAGAGTGTATACCTCCCAAAGAGGCGTGATATGCAGCAAAATGTGGCTCCCTGGATAGAGCGGATACCTCACCAAGAGGCGGCAATGTGTAGCAAAACGTGGCTCCCTGGATAGAGCGTATACCTCCCAAAGAGGCGGCGATATGCAGCAATGCTGAAGCTCCCTGGGCAGAGTTGGTCTCGTCGCGGGAGGCAGTGACTGATCACAATAGTATAACTTTGTTGACTTCAAAGAAGTGACCGATTTCGCAGTCAGAGTGTTCAGCAAAGCAACTTGACGATGGGTGAAGTAATGACAACAACGACCACATATCGGATACGCCATGTAATCTTCAGGCAGTGCAGATTGAACTGTGCGTGTAATGAGGTTGTGCATTGTCTTCTGTTAGATGTACTGCTGTACCTCAGTGTGCCTTAGACAATGTGCTTCACCAATGTCCGCTGAGTCCAAATCTGACAGAACCAGCGAATTTGGAGTCCGAAAATGTAATGTTGACCAAAATTTGACTGTACTGCTATTTCTTTGACGAGCATCCCATGTCACAGGGCGGCACGTGCCCCCATGTCACGGATTGGTACTCCGCTGTAATGATTAGGGAGCGTGCGTGCTCTGCAGGTTAGCCGGTTGACTCGTCCAGGTGAATGATGACCTTGAAGTTCTGCAAACTAATGGTCAAGACAGGCGGGTGGCACTCTGCGTTACAGCTCAACACAGTCAACGAAGGAAGAGCCATTCAGGAACGCACCGTGTAGTGATGAGAAGATGAGTTTATTGTTTACAGGAGGCTGTTCTACACGGCATAAAAGCACACCATCAAGCGGCCGCATTCTAGCGTTTCTACCATCTACTCAATGCAATGTACTCCCGCCAGCAATCATCCTGACTTTCATGCTTCATACGGGGTCCGTGTTGTGGTCACACATCCCCTTGGTGTGTGGCTGGTGTCCGGCGTTCTCACCCCGGCCGGTCAGACTACCAGCATCTTCGCAGTGAGTAGAATTGGCGTTCGAAGTGAATTGGCTGGGCTGAAACTGCCTAGCGCTTTCTATCAATGGCTTTCTACGGAGGAGTGTTGGTGATGTGGTTGTCTGTCTGGTTGAAGTAGTGAGTTGTAGTGAGCGACGTGGGGCAGCATCTCTGTGAAAGTGTTTTCTAATGACAAGTCTGCAATGAGCGTGTGTACATGTCGAGGTGCTCTGCTGAAATGTGTCTATGTGACAGTTGCGTTGTCAAACGACACGACTTCGTGACGTAGCGTTCATTATGCTACTTCGTGCTCTTACTGTGTTGCTCTATTTGTTTTTGATAACTGATGTGTGTGAACATCAATTCCTACTCTAGATGCCTGTAATTTACCATATGACACGCACCCCTCCTCCCTCTATATATATATATATATATATATATATATATATATATATATATATATATATATATATATACTCTTTCTATGTTGCCTTAATTGTTTATTTAGAATTGTTTTAAAATGCAGTTTTTAATTATTATGTTAAAAACATGTGATTTATGTCAGTGAAGTAGTACTAGTAGTGTCAGAAACAAGTACTAGTATCACTACTAGTTTTACAAACAGTTGTTGAGATAGTTCTAGTGGGTTAGCATCATGTGGGGCTAGTACCAGTGTTATCACAAACAAATCAACATCTGGGGGGAGCCTTGGCTGAGAGGACCCTGGTTTGATCCCAGCATAGAGCCTGCATTGTTCCAGTAATTACTGGTACTTAATGATATCATGTGTCTCCCTGATCCCTGGGATGGTGAGATTTAATGTCTAGTCTTCTTCGATAAGTGTGAAAAACAGCAAGTTATGCACATTTAAAATTCCCTCACCCGTTCCCCTCGCCCTTGTTTTTTAGAGTACTCTATAAGTAGCCACTGCCCTGGCAACATCTTTAGTAAAGAGAACCTACCGACGGGTGCCTGGGATGGAGCAGGTCTAGAGGAAGCAGACCTGACGTAAAAGTATGCCGAAGTGGGACACACTGACCTTTGAGATGCATAATTAGACGTGACGCACTCCCCCTCGAAAGTGGAATGAAGAGGAAGAAACCACTATGTTCAGACTGTCCTCTAGCTACTGCAACTTTAGAGCATGTGTATCACTTCAGTCTATCATATACCTTGAAGACATACAGCTCAGTAATCAATGTTGAGTCTACGTAAAATGATATAACATTACTATAAATGATCTACTTAGTCATTTTGAAAATACTCGATGTAAAGTCACTGTGACTTATTTAGGGTTTTTGGTGATGGAGTGTGGGTTATACTGGCTGTTATATTTCAAGGAAAAAGGAAACCTTTAGTTAGTTTCACTGTACACATGGTAAGTCATTTGTGAAATGTTATACTTACCTACCTACTCAAGTGTATTTAATTGTAGCACAGATCATATACATCAGGGGATCTCATCATGCTTATAGTGTCCTGCCAGTTCTGATGTACCTGTGTGGAGATTCCCTCACCACCCATTCACAACTCAAAGCCACGAGTGGTTGCACAATACTTGACCACTAGTGCCATTCATTCAACTAAACTAGTGGGCAGTGCCCAGCCAAAGAGGCGGAAGTTATGGTGTTTTCAATTCTACCTAGACTTAACATCAAGAACAAAGATGTGTGTTTGTATGAGGATTTGCACAGGAGACCAGGAGGTTTGGCTGGGTAGCAGGGAAGAGTTGACAGCGCCAAACACATTTGAGAACTAGTGATAACATATTTAGACAAGATAACAGAAATCATCAAATCCATTAAAATATAATTGCGTTTTCATAATTGCTTTTTTAATCAAACCACCATGTTTAGACTATACACATTGCACTTTTGTCTGTGGGCACACCTGTATCATCTTAGCATGCAGTATATCCTGTTTTGTTTGGCCTCCAAACTCCAAAGCAGACTGTCCCCTCTACCACAAGACTAATTACCAGGTTTGTCTGCGAAAAGCTACACTAGAAACTAGGCTCTGAGGTAAAAACAGGATCTATTCCAGACAGCATATTTTATGCAGAAAACAAATTTACAAGTCGTAGGCTCTGATGGGAGGAGTTTTGTTTGTAACCAATAATTGTGTGAATAGAATACGATTATTTAAATATAAATGTTTATAAATCTTTGGTTGTCATGTACCATGCCAATGAGCCTAAACTGTATGGTTTGTTATCTCACATGATCACCATAATTTTAAATAGCAACAGCATAATAGAAAAGTCTTTACTTGGAAATGATATTTGGGGAGGGATTTGTCCCCATGGAGAAACACAATGATGCCTCAAACTGTCAAACACAGAATGTGGTCTGGAGCCTTGAGTTCTACATTGAGAACCTAAGGTTACATCAAGCAGAAGCTGTTGGTTATTTTCCATATATTATCTTGTGCTTCATATTTGTTATTTATCAGTGTATTTAGTTTTTTAGTCCCTGTTGCTGCCACATAGTAATCTATGTCACTAACTTCTAACTGTAACATGTATCAGTTGGTGAGCATAATGCAAAAAGCCTGCATTATGCTGACGATCTGGTTTTGGTTGCCAAAAATGAAATGCAGTTATAAGAAAATGGTGAATATAATTGCAACAGAAAGTCAAAACACTGGGTTCATCTGAATAACAAAAACAAGTAACGGTTATTACAAATAAAGATTGTATATCCAAATGTAACATCAAAGTGAATGGAATACATCTGACATAAGTCAAAGTATTTAAGTACTTGGGGGACTTAATAACAGCAGATGGAAGATATATTTAGGAAGTTAAATTTAGAATAGCCCAAACAAAAGCAGCATTTCACAAGTTAAATAATATTCTCTGCAATTTCTTTGTCAATCAAGGCAAACAAAAACTACTTAAAAGCTATATTGAGCCAGTCCTTACTGGTGGAAGTGAATCATGGAGATTTAGGAGATATGTGAGGGTTTATGTACAGAGATGTAGTTTTAAAGAAAAATGATGAGAACACCATAGATAGATACCAAGAGCAATGCAGAAATCCTGACACAATGAACTCCCAAAGAGAACTGGTTACTGGCATTAGAAGATGACAGTTCATATCTTGTTAGCATGTCATGAGAAGCAAAACCTGGAGCATGTCGTCACAATGAACAAGGGGGAGGAGGCACAGGGGGAGACCAAGAGAAAAGAAAGATGCTGGACAGTCTGACATCGTGGCTGGGAGGAGAATCAGTATCAGAAATGATTGGCAGCACAAGAAACCGAAGGCTGTGAACAGACATGATCACCAATGCCACACGGCCTGGACTAACATAAACAATATGTATGTGGGGTCTATGTACACTATATAGTTACAGTTATATAATGGATGTCTGTTGCTTATGTAAGCATAATAAATAAACTTACTAGTGTGGACTGTATTTTGAGTCTTATGTTTATTTATTTTGGTTGTTTTTAACAGCTAATCATAATGTAAAATATATATTATTAAAATATAGTTTGCTGTACTGTTATACATCTCAGATAATTCTTTTGAGTCATTTTTGCATGTCTTGGAAATAGTTAACCTGTCTTTCCCTCTCTTAGCGAGATGATGAGTGCAGGCATCAAACCAGTGTTTGACCGCACTCGTAACATTATCAGCATAGCTCATTATAAACTACAGTAACATGTCTCACCCACAAGCATGCCCCCCCCCCCCCCCGTTACATACACACACACACACGTACACATGCACCATATAGAACCTGCTATAATAGGTCTCTGATGTGATAGGGCAATTATATTTTGTAGGCCTGAATGTACGGAGAAATAGGTGGCCAGTATTTCTCTTACTTTAGCAGACCATGAAAGCTGGCACCGAACCCTTGTCATAATCCCCCATCACTAACATGCCCGCCACATACACACAGATAATTTATTGTCTGTTTGTGAAATCTGAGCTTCACTAACCTCAAAGTGACAGATGCCGACACATTCATATATATGCACTCTGTTTTAACCCTTTGTTTTATGTTCAAATAAGCAGAGAAAGGTGATTATCTGTTTTATGGCAATATTGTTTTATACATTATTTGTTCAGTAATTAAATATCAGCCTACACAGACGACCTGAACTGAAAATGGTGTAAGCTGAATCACCTTGTATGTCCCTTACTTGTAAATTTCTTCCTGGTGACATTGCAAAATTATAGAAAGTAAATATCACAGGAACATGTACCTTGTGTAAATATACACACACCATGTCCAAAAGGCATTCATATTCATGAGTTGTAGAGGGAATGAACTGGCACTACTTATGCATTCTCTTATGACATGTGCATTTAAGAGACTGTCGACCAGCTCCAGCTCCTGGCTTTTACATGTATTTCTGTCAGAGTCCCTTAGAACTGTGTCTATTGACAAGAGAGGATAGTCATTGGTGCTTTCTAACCTGTTGCTTGTGGCAGCTAGGACACATTATCCGTAGTGTTTCATGTTCATAACTCAAGCTCGCTTGCATGCAGATCTGTATATGGAAAAGGCTTCAAGGATACATTCACTGCAAAATGTCCAGACATGGCGTTTTTAAGACTGTCTGGTGTTGATTTCAACATTATTCTGTAGATCATACAGTGCCATTAATACAAACTTAACATTGCACGCTTTGATCTATTTATCTAATAATGTTTGCAAATTAAAATAAATTGAGGTGTATTTAAAAAAAACACAGTTTCTGTGACATTTTTCTATTAGAAATAGTAATTGTTACACAGAAATATGTGCTGTACCTTTACTTGGTCACAACATGAGGCATGCAGGTCTGTTACTGTAATTGCTGCAGGGCAAGAGAGAAATGTGATGTAGGGAAAACTACATCACACATTGAAGATGAAAGATGGTGGGTAACAGAATGAAGCTGAACTGAAGAGTTGCTGAAAGACTAAAGGCGGTGGTGTTGTATGATATACACAGATAGATCAGCGTGGACGAAGGTTCAGAGTGCTCGTTCTTGCATTTCCAGTGTGCTGATGGCAGGGGAGTAGGTTCATTCCCTACACTCGTCAGTTAATATTGACTTCTTTTTCAGAAAGCGATACGAAGCCCATGATATAATGTACGAACATGGAACTATAAGAGAAAAATACTCAATGTATCAAGAAGAGAGGAAATCAGAAATGAAGACATCAGGATAAAAGTATGGGTTATAGCAGAGATAGATTTTATTACCATTCTCCACTGCGATGGTGTTGCGAATGCGTTTCGTAATGCCACTTACCCACGTTCGAAACACAGCTGTGACCGATTTGGCAGCAGACCATATTGCGCTGGTTTTAACACGTTGGTATGGGAGCCAGTTGTTCAGAAAGCAATGGCAAACTACTGAACGTAAAATCCTGGCCTACCACAGGGATCACCATTATCTCCGGTACTGTTCAACGCCTACACAGTGAGAATCACCAGTGAGCAGATCACTGGACCTGGCAGGACATTGTCATATGCCGATGATGTTTTAGTGTATCGTCAGGGTAAGGATAGAGAGGAGGTTGCTGTGGAACTACAAACCGAACTCAATCGCATAAGTACTTGGTGTGATGAAGCTGGGGCAATGGTCAACCCAACAAAGGCAACAGTGACTTGGTTCTCGTTGAATAATCATATTGTCAACACTCCAACACCAACTGTAATGCTGTGTTCAGAGACGGTGGAAAGAACGCAGGCAATGAATTACCTGGGGATACGGTTTGATCGAAGCCTTGCTTATAATGTGCACATAGACCAGGTGATAACAAAGGCCAAGCGGGGCTTGGCAGCGATGCGGGTGATGGCGGCAGCAAACTGTGAACAGTGCCATCTATGTCTTCTGTACGAGGGGCTGGTCATGTCTGTTTTGGAGTATGCAATGGCAATCCTGACTCTCAGCCATAAGCAGATGGAAAGGATACAGAATGAAGCTATGCGCATTATTCTTGGATGTACAAGAGATACAGCATGCAGGGCGATGCGCTACCTTCTTGATTTTCCAACCATTGAAGAGAGAATGCAAGTTTGCAGGGCACGCGCCTACCTCAGAATTAACGCAAACACACAGCATCCACTGCATAGTGAAATTAGGAAGGTGAAGGGCAGCAGGTTAAAAAGAGGACGGTCGTGGATGGGTCAAGCCGAAGACATTCTTCAACAGGTGTGTTCACTTGAGGACTTAGAACCTGGCGAGGAGTGGGTGCAAGTGCCAACAGACTTCTGCACATCCTTTTCAGTTTGCATCCAACTAGATAGAAAATGCAGACAAGAAAATCCGGCTGCTGTGGAGGCTGAAGTACAAGCGTTGATTTTCGAGAATTCGCTAGACAGTGACGCGGTCATCTACACAGATGGGTCGGTCGTCCGACATGTGAGAAGCTCATGGGCCTTTACAGCTCGGGCCGGAGGGAGAATTGTGAAGGAGGACTCTGGTGCTTTCACTGAAACCACAAGTAGCCTGACCATGGAAGTCATGGCAGTAAGTAAAGCAATAACATGGCTCGAGACACAGACATTCACTAGGGCTTGTTTCCTTAGCGACTCAATGAACATGATCAAGAGGATAGAGGAGGGGTCGATCCGAAGAGAATGGTTGCTGCCTCTGGAGCGGTCTCGGCCGGCAAAGATTAGTTTCATCTTCGTGCCAGGTCATGCGGGAGTACAAGGAAATGAGCGGGCTGACAAGCTCGCAGGTGAGGCTACTGTGGAGGGCGGACGCGCCATGGACCAGGCTGACATTCTGAATGCTCTACGAGAAGTGAGACTTTTGCAAGAACCAAGTGATGACTGTGAATCTACAACAATGGCCAGACTGCGAGAGCAGCAAATTAAAAGAGGGGTGGCCAAACAAGAACACTACGCAGGAAGCCAAAGAAGATTGATAAACCAACACAGAACTGGCGTCGTTAGCCGCTACACGCTGCGGGATTTGCTGAGGAGGGGATCCGAGCACTTATGGACTGAATGGTCCGATGTGCAACGAGGATGATCTGTCGACTAACTGACTAACTAACTAACTAACTGAACGTAAAAACTTGTCAAACATCAACGGCGGTGGTAAAATGCTGGTGTTGACTGCAACGTCCTGTAAAGGACATGCAACTTTTTTTTTTAAATGATTTTATTAGAAGGCAGCAATTCAAATGGTTTGGCCATGTAACTAGGTTACCAACTAACAGAATACCACAACAAGCAATGATGGGCAGACCAAATGGAAGCAGAAGTAGAGGTTGGCCACGTAAATGATGGACAGAGGGAATAGCAGAGTCCGTGGAATTATCGATACATGAAGCCCATAAACGGGCACTCTCCCGCTGTTTATACTTCACCTCAACATAGCAAGGTGCGAGAAGAACAAGATGAGATGGAACTATAAGTTTGAGATTAAGTTTAGTGCTTACAACTTCATGTCAGCATCAGGGGACAAACAAAGACAATGTCTCGAGACCTAGTAAACCTAAAAGACACCAAATACCAATGATCTACAATAAACAGAAGAATTAACAGATACTCAAAGAGCAGGAACGGAACAATCGACAGAAATTCTAGCTAGTCAGAAACGCATGCATACAAATAAACACCTATGGCTGGAAGTCAACATAATAATTAATATATTTACAAACTTCCGTCATATCTGTAGTAGCGGCACGTGACTGATGAAAAGAGAGGGGGGAGGGCGGGGAGAGAAGAATAAAGGGAAAACTGAAGTGAAAGAAAAATGGAATTAAGTGGAGTGTCTGATTATGCAGGCTTAATTCCAATATTTCTCACAATATTTATTATTTCCTCAATGTGGAACAGCAATCAGTGCGATATATATATATATATATATATATATATATATATATATATATATATATATATATATATATATATATATATATATATACACACTAGCTGACCCGGCCCGGCTTCGCCCAGTCCCTGGTGGGGAGCGTCTCATTTAATTAATATTCGGCCCCTGCTCCCGTTCCCGTTCCCAAAAAAGACGACCCGGCCCGGCTTCGCCCAGACCCTGGCGGGGATCTATCTATCTGTCTGTAAGTCTGTCTGTCTGCCTGCCCGCCTGTCTATCTGTCTGTCTGCCTATCTATCTATCTATCTATCTATCTATCTATCTATCTATCTATCTATCTATCTATCTATCTATCTATCTATTTATCTATCTGTCTGCCTGTCCATCTGTCTATCTGTCTGTCTGTCTGTCTGTCTGTCTGTCTGTCTGTCTGTCTGTCTATCTGCCTTACAATGAATCCACATATAAAAGCATTGTACTCGTAATACTGAACAATAACCTCATCTGATAACAGGAAATAAAATCACCTAGGTCAGTGAACGTTGCCACACATTTTTAATTGTGCGTTGTAGAGTTATAAGATTCAATATATGCAGAACATATATCGCCCTTGATGCAGGGTCGGGTATCTATTTAAATTATCTACAAATGATCTTCCCTACTCTGTCCTGTTCACCTTGACGTCTAATTTCCATTCCACAGTTCCGTCATTTCCGTTCCCAGTCCATCCATCAATGGCTTCTTATCAACAAATTCCTCGTCCTGTTGTTCACTTGCAGATCATCATATCATTGCATCCAGATATCCACTCGACACAGAATTTGGAAAACAAAACCGCTTGGTAACACGGCTTCGCAACGTCTGTTTCTTTGTTGTCCTATGACGTCTCGTGTCTCCCTTGGTTTTCTTGTGCATCATCCACTTTGGTGCATCCTTATGCAAAATCCCTATATCTTTTTCTGTATCTACTTTTTGGTGTGCTTGTCATATGGCACTATCTATCTATCTATCTATCTATCTATCTATCTATCTATCTATCTATCTATCTATCTATCTATCTATCTATCTATCTATCTACCTATCTATCTATCTATCTATCTATCTATCTATCTATCTGTCTGTCTGTCTGTCTGTCTGTCTGTCTGTTTGTCTGTCTGTCTGTCTGTCTGTCTAGGGGGAGGAGGAGAAGGATTATAATGCATATGCCTGTAGATAACTGTAGCGAAAAGGTCCACCTATTTGAGAAATATGCAACAATTGTACATATATACCAATGCTACTAAAAGTTATGTCCCCTCGCTATATATAAATTATAATGTAAATTAAAATATTAAATAATATTAAGTAAATAACTGTTTGTACACTAACAAACTATGACAGTTGGCAGCACCGGAATGAGAAGAAGACGTGTAGAAAATTTCATCTCAATCGGATGGACCGTTTGTGAACGCATAAATAACATACATACATACAGACAGACAGACATTGTCTTTTATATATATATATATATATATATATATATATATATATATATATATATATATATATATATATATATATATATATATATATATATATATATATATAATTCTTGTTTACAATGCGCTATTGATCAATGTAACATTGCACCAGACACTCCACGTGAATATATAAGAAAGTAATGAGTGTGTTTGGCAACCCGTATTTACAACCATTTGTTCACATTGGATCTATTTTGCATTAAAAAAAGAATTATCTGATTTTTGAAACTTTCAATGACGAGGACTTATGTCAGTGTGTAAACATTTTGTGAAATGCAGTTTGCCTATGCTGCTGGGCTTATATGTGATACATTTGACATCGGTTATTATCTACACAACTTATTCTTTGAACTTCTTTCCTCTTCTGCAAATTAACTATATGAGTTTAACTGTGCATTTGGGCTTGATCTGCTTCTTTGATTTAGCCATTACTTTATGGCATCTTGGAATTCATGTTAAGAATCATATATTACATTTCTTTTGTTATAATTCAAAGGAACGTGTAGTGTTTACATTTTCTTACTACAAGACATAGGTGATGCTTACGTCTACCAATAGACATGGGGGTGCGTGGTCTCGAGGTATTGTGTCCACCTCGAGTGCTGGAGGTCCCGGGTTCAAGCCCCGGTGAGGATCGGGATTTATTTCACGTGGACTTCTAGTAATAAATTTCCCCTGGTCTCTGGGTAGTGAGATCGGACGCCCGTGTGTATTGTTGCGCACGTAAAAAAATCCCTTGGCAGTTGGAAATCGAAAAAGAGTAGCCTAACGGCGCTGCCCGGGCAAAATTTCGAGTTAAAAAATCTACCCAAAGTATTTCAGGATCCTCACCGGTGCTACGGAGTTCGTGCACTGAGCTGAGTTTCTCCAGACTCGGGTTTGAGTTAGGAGGAGAACGGAGCACTTATGAGTTACACCCGTGTGCCGTGATGTTGATCCATCGAATAAACTAAACAGAGACATAGGCACGCCTCTTCTTGTAGCATACATCACGCTGTCAGAACAGCTCAGAAGTAATTGCAACATTTGCGAGGTATCTCACATCGAGCTTGCAATGAAAATTTCCGCAAACGAACGCGCATAACATTTAAGACCTGCTTACTCTATGGGGGATTTATACATTGTGAAGTATGAATAAAGGAATACTTTATGCATAGTGAAGTATGAATAAAGGAATACTTTATACATAGTGAAGTATGAATAAAGGAATACTTTATACATAGTTGAAGTATGGCTGTATACATATCAAGAATAATTTTCCAGATTGGTATTCCCAATACAAATAATTGTGTCCCAGGCTAGTTCAAGAATTGTTAACTTGCGTTTCTGTACACTTACTGTTTACAGGCATCCATCTTTGTTTACGTTACCAACCTACTATTTCCTACGATTTATGTCTTGATAATTCTTGTCCTTCCTCCTTCAAGAAACAATGGAAATTCGTAAACTGATTATAGCCATTAGATGTCTTCTTCTTCTTCTTCTTCTTCTTCTTCTTCTTCTTCTTCTTCTTCTTCTTCTTCTTCTTCTTCTTCTGCTTCTTCTTCTTCTTCTTCTTCTTCTTCTTCTTCTTCTTCTTCTTCTTCTTCTTCTTCTTCTTCTTCTTCTTCAGCGTTCCGAGCCATTGAGGTTCTTTGCTGAAGATAGTAGATACAATCCGTCTCCATTCGTCTCTCTGGTTGACCTTCTCTTGCCAGTCGTTGATTCCAAGTGCTTGTAGGTCTGTATATATATTATCTCTCCGCCGTCTTCTTGGTAGTCATTAGATGTAGACAATCTAAATTTTTTGGGCATGTTATGAGAAGAAATTACTTGGAGAACTTGGTGACAACTGGCAAGACCGAAGGGAAGAGACCAAGGGGAAGACCGAGAAGTAAATACCTGGATGGCTTGGCTACGCACTCTAAAAGAACGAACGAACGAACATATTTATTTTCAAAGGGTTAAGAATTGGGCACGCATGGTGTCGTTAGCCGCTATACGCTGCGGGATTTTTTTTTAAAAAAAACATTGTCCGGCAAGCAAACGAACATCGAGCTCCCGCCCATCAGGCGGAGACACTATCAACTATGCTACTTACATGTTTTCCAATCAACGAAAATGTATAATATAGCCACACACTTACGTTAAGTCACGTGACTTGGCAAATCACGTGACCAGCCGGGATAGTTAACTATGTATAAAGGAATACTTTATACATAGTGCGCTATGAATAGACACTTTGTTACTTTATTATCACTCAGTTGTCCGTAATACAAATCGACATATGTGTATTCCGTCGGTTTATATTTTTACACATTCTCGTGGTAGTGTTTGCACCTGTTATCGATAATCCTTTCACACGAGAGTGATATTCAGCCTGGCCGTAATTTCTCTTTCACTGCAAGTCAGCCTCTGCGATTTATAGACTGTTGTGCCTTATACTAATATTAAACATCTTAAAACATGTACCAGTCAGCTTGTAAACCCTTTTATTGTGTGATGGAATGGCTGTAAATAAATATATCTGCACCAAATATGGAAAAACAAATACACTCAGAGCTTGATTTTCTCTGCAAACTCTGTTAACGGGGTGATTCATTTGATAAGATCACGTGTGTGGGTCAATCCATCCACCCATCTGATTAAGTGCATTGGGTATATAGCGCTAGACCCATCTTTTTATAGACCAATTCGCACTCTGTGGTTGCTATGATCAGTATCACATCGGACGCCTGTACTTATCAAGACATTTCTTGTTTAGGCGAGGCAGCCCAGGTTATTAATGTCAAGTAGAACATGTTTCAAATGGTTACTGTATGGCTTATTAGTGTTAAAATGTATACGTGATGAGGCGTGTAAAAGGGTCCTTTACTCCTTTACTCTTACTTGTACTTACTTTCAAGCAGATCACTGTCACTGAGTGATCGTTGTAATTGTATGGGGGGGGGGGGGGGAGTTCGGGGTGTCAGGCATTGGTAGCACCTTTGGTAAGGATGACTCTCATGTCCTTTTCAGGACCCATCCCCCACTGGTCCAAACCTGACACCCAGCTCTCGCCTGTGGCTCCTAGTAGCTGTCAGCTTGCGACAGCGGCCACCCTTGGGCAACAGCTGTGAGAGGCTGGCTAAACCAGGCATGGGTAGCCGATTTGGTGTCAAACCAAGCGGTGAACTAGGGTATGCCTACCCAGCATGTGAAGACAGGATCCGGCAGACTGCGCGGAAGAAATTAGTGTTGATTCAACGGGCAAGACAGCGTTTACCTGCAAAGCGTTGTGGAACGTAATGAGCACGGCGAGGCACGTAGAGCGCTCTGATCATCCACTGCACCTGTATTCGTCTCCAGTCGTCTTGACTTGTCCTGCCACTGGACTCAGATGGACTCAGGCGAGAGAGTGAGATCGACGAATTGCGCAACTCTTCCTCACTTTAATCCAATTCATCACGCAAGTCATTCTTCATCCAACGTAATTGTATGATTATGTCTCTAGTAAAAAACCCTTTCTTTCTTAAATATAAATGTTGCAATAACAGCCGAGAATACTTCTAGCACTCTGCCTTCAGTTAATCTTTAGTGGCTTCAACCAAAATATAGTATAAGGAGAGCAACCTAATATGCCTTCATAGATGAAATATAAACAATCACGACCAGAAATGAAATATGTTAGCAACGTTACACAGTTCTGAGGCATGACTGTTCACGAGCAAACGTATAGATGGAGGTGCGAGCCAAACCATACACGTACACATTTATGTCGATTCATCATCATCATCAAATGCCATGCCGGCTGGCCTAGGCGTTCATGATTCCCACAGATCTCGGTCTTTAGTTTTCTGGATCACCTCTGCTGATGATATCCCTCCATGCCACAGTCTCAATCCATCCAGCATCATTTCTCTTGGGCCGCCTCTGCCTCTCTTCCCATCGATCTTTCCAGTTGTCACGATGTTCTCCACTACCTCTCTTCTCATCACATGACCAAAGAAAGCTGTTTGCCTTTTTCTTATTGTTGTATATAGTGTTCTAGTTTCATTAGCCTCGTTCAGGCAGTCGATGTTAGTTACTTTGGCAGTCCAAGGAATTCGCAATATTCTTTGCCAACTACCATCAGTTGGTAAGCTAGGCCCACCAATTGTTGAAACAACATGGTCTAAAGTACTCTAAAGTAATGAAGCCTAATAAAACATTATATAAAATTATTTGAAGAATTGATTTATTTGGTTGTTTTGGGATTTGAGGGTTGAAGATTAAGCAGAACTCACTACTGGCAACGCTGATTACATTCCGGTGCGAACCTTTAGGCTTGTCCAATAAATCAATGTGATGATTGCTCGCTGGACTTTAGGCGACTGGTGTGACTTGCGAGATCGAGAAGACCTGATCATTCGAGGGCCACAGTCGCAGCGATTGGGCAAACATTGAGCTATAGCCTACAATGGGTGACGTTGTGATATTTTTTCTAGTATGATAATTTGGTCACGTCTAGCGCCAGTCGCGTGGCAATTGGTTAACAACACATCCACCATGGAAATCCATGACATCTGATACCTTGTATGTCAACAACACATCCACTAGGGACCTCCATGCCATCTGATACCTTGTATGTCAACAAAACAACCACCAGGGACCTCCATGCCATCTGATACATTGTATGTCAACAACACATCCACCAGGGAGACCTCCATGACATCTGATACCTTGTATGTCAACAACACGTCCTCCAGGGACCTCCATGTCATCTGATACCTTGTATGTAAACAACACATCCACCATGGACCTCCATGACATCTGATACCTTGTATTTCAACAACACAGCCACCAGGGAACTTCATGCCATCTGATACCTTGTATGTCAACAACACAGCCACCAGGGACCTCCATGCCACCTGATATCTTGAATGTCAACAACTCCGCTACCATTGAAATCGATGCCATCTGATACATTGTATGTCAACAACACATCCACCAGGGAGACCTCCATGACATCTGATAACTTGTATGTCAACAACACGTCCTCCAGGGACCTCCATGTCATCTGATACCTTGTATGTGAACAACACATCCACCATGGACCTCCATGACATATGATACCTTGTATGTCAACAACACAGCCACCAGGGACCTCCATGCCATCTGATACCTTGTATGTCAACAACACAACCACCAGGGACCTCCATGCCATCTGATACCTTGTATGTAAACAACACATCCAATGTGGACCTCCATGACATCTGATACCTTGTATTTCAACAACACAGCCACCAGGGAACTTCATGCCATCTGATACCTTGTATGTCAACAACACAGCCACCAGGGACCTTCATGCCACCTGATATCTTGTATGTCAACAACTCCGCTACCATTGAAATCGATGCCATCTGATACATTGTATGTCAACAACACATCCACCAGGGAGACCTCCATGACATCTGATAACTTGTATGTCAACAACACGTCCTCCAGGGACCTCCATGTCATCTGATACCTTGTACGTTAACAACACCGCTACCATTGACCTCCATGCCATCTGATACATTGTATGTCAACAACACATCCACCAGGGACCTCCATGCTATCTTATATCTTGTATGTCAACAACACATCCACCAGGGACCTCCATGCCATCTGATATCTTGTATGTCAACAACACATCCATCAGGGAGCTCCATGCTATCTGATACCTTGTATGTCAACAACACATCCACCAGGGACCTCCATGCCATCTGATACCTTGTATGTCAACAACACATCCTTTAGGGACCTTCATGCTATCTGATACCTTGTATGTCAACAACACATCCTCCAGGGACCTCCATGCCATCTGATATCTTGTATGTCAACAATACAGCCCCCAAGGATTTCCATGCCATCTGATATCTTGTATATCAACAACGCCGCTACCAGGGACTTCCATGCCATCTGATACATTGCACGTCAACACATCCGCTACCAGGAGCCTACATGTCATCTGATACATTGTATGTCATCAGAACCGTTACCAGGAACCTACATGTCATCTGATACATTGTATGTCAACACCACCGCTACCAGGGGGTTCCATGTCAACTGATACATTGTATGTAAACACAACCGCTACCAGGGACCTACATGTCACCTGATACATTGTATGTCAACACAACCACTACCAGGAACCTACATGTCACCTGATAAATTGTATGTCGACACCACCGCTAACAGGGACTTCCATGTCACCTGATACATTGTATGTCAACACCACCGCTACTAGGGACCTACAAGTCACATGATACATTGTATGTCAACACCACCGCTACCAAGGACCTACATGTCACCTGAGACATTGTATGTCAACACAACCGCTACCAGGGGCCTACATGTCATCTGATACATTGTATGTCAACAACACAGCACCCAAGAATTTCCATGTCATCTGATAACTTGTATGTCAACAACACAGCCACCAGGGACCTCCATGCCATCAATCTGATACCTTTTATGTCAACACCACCGCTACCAGGGACTTCCATGCCATCTGATACATTGTATGTCAACACAACCGCTACCAGGAACCTACATGTCAACTGATACATTGTATGTCAACACAACCGCTACCAGAGACCTACATGTCACCTGATACATTGTATGTCAACACAACCGCTACCAGGGACCTACATGTCACCTGATACATTGTATGTCAACACAACCGCTACCAGGGATCTACATGTCACCTGAAACATTGTATGTCAACACAACCGCTACCAGGGACCTACATGTCACCTGATACATAGTATGTCAACACAACCGCTATCAGGGACCTACATGTCACCTGACACATTGTATGTCAACACAACCGCTACCAGGGACCTACATGTCACCTGATACAATGTATGTCAACACACCCGCTACCAGGGACCTACATGTCACCTGATACATTGTATGTCAACACAACCGCTACCAGGGGCCTACATGTCATCTGATACATTGTATGTCAACAACACAGCCACCAAGGATTATCACGTCATCTGATACCTTGTATGTCAACAACACAGCTACCAGGGACCTCCATGCCATCTGATACTTTTTATGTCAACACCACCGCTACCAGGGACTTCCATGCCATCTGATACATTGTATTTCAACACAACCGCTACCAGGAACCTAAATGTCATCTAATACATTGTATGTCAACACCACCGCTACCAGGGACCTCCATGCCATCTGATACATTGTATGTCAACACCACCGCTACCAGGAACATATATGTCACCTAATACCTTGTGTGTCAACAAAACAGCCACCAGGGACCTCCATGCCATCTGATGATACCTTGTATGTCAACAACACACAACCCAGGGACCTCCTTGCCATCTGATACCTTTTATGTCAACAACACATCCACCAGGGAGACCTCCATGCCATCTGATACCTTGTATGTCAACAACACCGCTACCATTGACCTCCATGCCATCTGATACATTGTATGTCAACAAGACATCCACCAGGGACCTCCATGCTATCTTATATCTTGTATGTCAACAACACATCCACCAGGGACCTCCATGCCATCTGATATCTTGTATGTCAACAACACATCCATCAGGGACCTCCATGCTATCTGATACCTTGTATGTCAACAACACATCCACCAGGGACCTCCATGCCATCTCATACCTTGTATGTCAACAACACCGCTACCATTGACCTCCATGCCATCTGATACTTTGTATGTCAAAAACACATCCACCAGGGACCTCCATGCCATCTGATACCTTGTATGTCAACAACACATCCTTTAGGGACCTTCATGCTATCTGATACCTTGTATGTCAACAACACATCCTCCAGGGACCTCCATGCCATCTGATATCTTGTATGTCAACAATACAGCCCCCAAGGATTTCCATGCCATCTGATATCTTGTATATCAACAACGCCGCTACCAGGGACTTCCATGCCTCCTGATACATTGTACGTCAACACATCCGCTACCAGGAACCTACATGTCATCTGATACATTGTATGTCATCAGAACCGTTTCCAGGAACCTACATGTCATCTGATACATTGTATGTCAACACCACCGCTACCAGGGGGTTCCATGTCAACTGATACATTGTATGTAAACACAACCGCTACCAGGGACCTACATTTCACCTGATACATTGTATGTCAACACAACCACTACCAGGAACCTACATGTCACCTGATAAATTGTATGTCGACACCACCGCTAACAGGGACTTCCATGTCACCTGATACATTGTATGTCAACACCACCGCTACTAGGGACCTACAAGTCACATGATACATTGTATGTCAACACCACCGCTACCAGGGACCTACATGTCACCTGATATATTGTATGTCAACACAACCGCTACCAGGAACCTACATGCCACCTGATACATTGTATGTCAACACAACCGCTACCAGGGACCTACATGTCACCTGATAAATTGTATGTCAACACCACCGCTACCAGGGACCTACATGTCACCTGATGCATTGTATGTCAACACAACCGCTACCAGGGACCTACATGTCACCTGATACATTGTATGTCAACACAACAGCTACCAGGGACCTGCATGTCACCTGATACATTGTATGTCAACACAACAGCTACCAGGAACCTACATGTCACCTGAGACATTGTATGTCAACACAACCGCTACCAGGAACCTACATGTCACTTGATACATTGTATGTCAACACAACCGCTACCAGGGGCCTACGTGTCATCTGATACATTGTATTTCAACAACACAGCACCCAAGGATTTCCATGTCATCTGATACCTTGTATGTCAACATACAGCCACCAGGGACCTCCATGCCATCTGATACCTTGTATGTCAACAACACAGCCACCAGGGACCTCCATGCCATCTGATACCTTGTATGTCAACAACACAACCACCAGGGACCTCCATGCCATCTGATACCTTGTATGTCAACAACACCGCTACCATTGACCTCGATGCCATCTGATACATTGTATGTCAACAACACATCCACCAGGGAGACCTCCATGACATCTGATAACTTGTATGTCAACAACACGTCCTGATACCTCAACAACACATCCATCAGGGACCTCCATGCCATCTTATATCTTGTATGTCAACAACACATCCACCATCGCTGTCCAGGATGAAAGACCTGGGAGTAAGAATCGGCACAGCCAGACGCGAGAGGTACATCAAGAAAACAAAGTGCCTCGTCAACCAACACAGAACTGGCACTATTAGCCACCGGACGCTGATGCATATGCTGGGGGAAGGATCTGAGCACCTATGGACATGTCCGGAGTGCAACGAAGATACCCCAACTGATAACTGATAACTAACTGAACATCCACCAGAGACCTCCATGCCATCTGATATCTTGTATGTCAACAACACATCCATCAGGGACCTCCATGCTATCTGATACCTTGTATGTCAACAACACAACCACCAGGGACCTCCATGCCATCTCATACCTTGTATGTCAACAACACCGCTATCATTGACCTCCATGCCATCTGATAATTTGTATGTC
The DNA here is from genome assembly GCA_963921405.1 of Cepaea hortensis. Classification (NCBI taxonomy): domain Eukaryota; kingdom Metazoa; phylum Mollusca; class Gastropoda; order Stylommatophora; family Helicidae; genus Cepaea; species Cepaea hortensis. Next base: position 403,954 of record CAWUFQ010000388.1, read on the forward strand.
AACAACACATCCACCATTGACCTCAATGTCATCTGATACTTTGTAGATCAACAACACATCCACCATTGACCTCCATGTCATCTGATACTTTGTAGATCAACAACACATCCACCAGGGACCTCTATGCCATCTGATACCTTGTATGTCAACAACAAAGCTACCAGGGACCTCCATGCCATCTGATACATTGTATGTCAACACAACCACTACCAGGAACCTACATGTCACCAGATACATTGTATGTCAACACAACCGCTACCAGAGACCTCTATGCCATCTGATACATTGTATGTCAACAACACATCCACCAGGGACCTTCTTGCCATCTGATACCTTGTATGTCAACAACACATCCTTTAGGGACCTTCATGCTATCTGATACCTTGTATGTCAACAACACATCCTCCAGGGACCTCCATGCCAACTGATATCTTTTACGTCAACAACACATCCTCCAGGGACCTCCATGCCATCTGATAACTTGTATGTCAACAACACAGCCACCAAGGATTTCCATGTCATCTGATACCTTGTATGTCAACAACACAGATACCAGGGACCTCCATGCATTCTGATATCTTGTATGTCAACAACACCGCTACCAGAGACTTCCATGCCATCTGATACATTGTACGTCAACACATCCGCTACCAGGAACCTACATGTCATCTGATAAACTGTATGTCATCAGAAACGCTACCAGGAACCTACATGTCATCTGATACATTGTATGTCAACACCACCGCTACCAGGGACTTCCATTTCACCTGATACATTGTATGTAAACACAACCGCTACCAGGGACCTATATGTCACCTGAAACATTGTATGTCAACACAACCGCTACCAGGAACCTACATGTCACCTGATACATTGTATGTCAACACCACCGCTACCAGGGACTTCCATGTCACCTGATACATTGTATGTAAACATCACCGCTACCAGGAACCTACAAGTCACCTGATACATTGTATGTCAACACCACCGCTACCAGGGACCTACATGTCACCTGATACATTGTATGTCAACACAACCGCTACCAGGAACCTACATGTCACCTGATACATTGTATGTCAACACAACCGCTACCAGGGACCTACATGTCACCTGATAAATTGTATGTCAACACCACCGCTACCAGTGACCTACATGTCACCTGATGCATTGTATGTCAACACAACCGCTACCAGGGACCTACATGTCACCTGATACATTGCATGTCAACACAACAGCTACCAGGGACCTGCATGTCACCTGATACATTGTATGTCAACACAACCGCTACCAGGAACCTACATGTCACCTGAGACATTGTATGTCAACAGAACCGCTACCAGGAACCTACATGTCACTTGATACATTGTATGTCAACACAACTGCTACCAGGGACCACCATGTCACCTGATAAATTGTATGTCAACCAACCGCTACCAGGGACCTAAATGTCACCTGATACATTGTATGTCAACACAACCGCTACCTGTGGCCTACATGTCACCTGATACAATGTATGTCAACACAACCGCTACCATGAGCCTACATGTCATCTGATACATTGTATGTCAACAACACAGCCACCAAAGATTTCCATGTCATCTGATAGCTTGTATGTCAACAACACAGCTATCAGGGACCTCCATGCCATCAATCTGATACCTTTTATGTCAACACCACCGCTACCAGGGACTTCCATGCCATCTGATACATTGAAAGTCAACATAACCGTTACCAGGAACCTACATGTCACCTGATACATTGTATGTCAACACAACCGCTACCAGGGACCTACATGTCACCTGATACATTGTATGTCAACACAACCGCTACCAGGGACCTACATGTTACCTGATACATTGTATGTCAACACAACAGCTACCAGGGACCTATATGTCACCTGATACATTGTATGTCAACACAACCGCTACCAGGAACCTACATGTCACCTGATACATTGTATGTCAACACAACCGCTACCAGGAACCTACATGTCACCTGATACATTGTATGTCAACACAACCGCTACCAGGGACCTACATGTCACCTGATACATTGTATGTCAACACAACCGCTACCAGGGACCTACATGTCATCTGATACATTGTATGTCAACAACACAGCCACCAAGGATTTCCATGCCATCTGATACCTTTTATGTCAACACCACCGCTACCAGGGTTTTCCATGCCATCTGATACATTGTATTTAAACACAACCGCTACCAGGAACCTAAATGTCATGTAATGTTGTTGTTTGTCCATCAAGAATGATGATGACCATTCATTTCATCCAATGGGGTTGAAGGTGTGGAGCCGTGGGTTCTAAGATGGCTGATAAGGCCTATTTTGGCTCGAAATGTTCTTTGGCAATGTGGGCAAAGAATGCTTGACGTCTCTGGAGGAGGATTTCCTGCAGTGGTTTTTCTGTCTTGCCTTTTCTTCACAGCTCTTGCAGTCCTGGTTGCCTCACATATGACTGCACCTTTGCGCAATGATGCACGCCACGAATTTCGGTCTCTGGCTGCAGCCTCCCAGGTGTCATGATGAATTCCAAAAGCATTCAGTGAAATTTTCAGTGTCTTTAAAACGTTTCCTCTGGCCATCTTGGGAGCGTTTACCACAACGCAGTTCGCTGTAAAAAATTCGTTTAGGGAGCCTGTGATCTGGCATGCGAGTCAAGTGACCAGCCCAGCGAATCTGATTCTTCATCAGTAGAGTGTGGATACTGGGCATGGATGCTCTTTCTAGGACTTCAGTGTCTGGAATCTTGTCTTGCCATTTAATCTTCAGTAGCTTCCTTATGCAGACTGTGTGGAAGTGGTTTAATTTCCTAGCGTGTCGCTGATAAACAGTCCAGGTTTCACAAGCATATAGCAGTGTGGATAATACAACTGCTTTGTAGACTTTTAGCTTTGTTTGCAGGCTTATTCCAGTTCTGTCCCATACATTCTTGTACAGTCTGCCAAAGGCTGCACTGGCCTTGGAGATTCTTGCATTCACTTCGTCATCGATTGTGGCAGCTTGTGACACGGTGCTGCCAAGATAGGTGAATTTGTCCACAACACTTAGTCTACGATCATTCACTTTGATATTCGGCACAGTGTGATTATTCCCTGGAGCTGGCTGGTACATAACTACAGTCTTCTCCAAGTTGATATTGAGCCCAAAGTTGGCACAGGCATGTGAGAAAGCTGAAACATTATGTTGCATGTCCGCCTCTGAGTTGGCGTATAGAGCGCAATCATCAGCAAACAGGAGCTCTCTGACGGTGCCGCTGTTAATTTTGGTTTTAGCTTTCAGCCTTCTGAGATTGAATAACTTTCCATCCATACGGTAGTTGACGTCTATTCCAATGTCGTCGTTCTCGAAGGCATTCACCAACATGGCTGAAAACATAAGGCTGAACAGTGTTGGTGCCAGGACACATCCTTGCTTCACTCCATTGGTGACAGGAAAGGGTTCAGACAGTTCACCATTTTCCTGTACTCTTGCCTGCATGCCGTCATGAAATAGCCGCACTATTTGGACAAACTTTCGTGGACAGCCATATTTTGCCATAATCTTCCACAGTCCTTCTCTGCTGACTGTATCAAAAGCCTTGGTAAGGTCAATGAAAGTGGAGAACATTTCGCAGTTCTGTTCATGACATTTCTCTTGTAGCTGCCTTGCAGCGAAAATCATGTCAACAGTTCCACGTTCTTTTCTGAAGCCACATTGACTCTCAGGAAGAAGACCTTGATCGAGATGGGCTGTGAGGCGATTGAGAAGAATTCTGGCGAGTATCTTCCCTGCAATTGAAAGCAAGGAGATGCCTCGGTGGTTGTCACAGGTTTGGCGGTTTCCTTTACGTTTGTAAAGGTGGACTATTGACGCGTTCTTAAAATCTTGTGGCATGGTCTCGTTCATCCATATGTTTGTGAAGACTTGGTGAAGCTGCTCTGTTAGGACCGGCCCACCTGCCTTGTATATCTCTGCTGGGATGGAGTCAGGACCAGGTGCCTTGCCGCTGGAGAGTTGCTGGATGGCTTTGTTTATTTCCACTATGGTTGGCAGGTCATCAAGTGTCTCATTGGTGGGAACTTGAGGAAGGCAGTTGATGGTTTCATCATCGAAGAAGGAAGTTGCATTTAAGATTTTGCTGAAATGCTCTGCCCAGCGTTGGAGGATTTCTTTCTTATCGGTGACCAATGTTCCCCCGTCTGCACTGAGGAGGGGAACTATGCCTGGTGATGAAGGACCATAGACCGCTTTCAGTGAGTCGTAGAAGTTTTTCATATCATGTCTGTCAGCAAAGCCCTGAATTTCATCAGCTTTGCTGCTCAGCCAGGAGTTCCGCATGTGCCGAAGTTTCTGCTGCACTACTCTCTGAATGTTCTTGAAAGTATCTTTTTTTATGTTGACTTTGGGTCATTCAAATGTGCCTTGAGGAGAAGATGTTTCTCGGCCAGCAATTGGTTGATGTCTTCGGAATTTTCATCAAACCAGTCTTTATGCTTTCGGGAGGCTGGACCCAGGATTTCCATAGCAGTGTTGTAAATTGTGTCCTTTAGGGCTCTCCATTCTGTTTCTGTATCCTGTTTAGCTTCAGCATTGGGCTTGAGGCGGTCTTCCAGCATATTTTCAAACGACTGCTGCATTTTCTTGCTGTTTAGGCGGGTGACATTTAGCTTTGTTTGCATTTTCGCACCTTGAGGACGCCGTGGTGGCCTGATGTGGATGTTCATTTTCGAGACAATGAGACGATGGTCTGTCCAATATTCGGCACCACACATGGATTTTGTCACTCGAACGTCTTGTCTGTCACTCCTCCTGACGATAACATAGTCAATGAGGTGCCAGTGTTTCGAGCGACGGTGCATCCACGATGTCCTATTTCTCATGGGGAGACGGAAAATTGTGTTCGTAATCAGGAGATCATGTTCGGCACATGTCTGAAGGAGGCGGAGTCCATTGCTGTTACAATTTCCGACTCCATGCTTTCCAATAATGCCACTCCAAGAGGTGGTGTCCGTGCCTACTCTGGCATTGAAATCCCCAAGGAGTATAAGTTTGTCTCCTTTGGGAACATATGTTAATACATTGTGCAGGTCCTCATAGAACTTGTTCTTGACATCATCTTCGTTGGTCATAGTTGGTGCGTAGACACTCACAATGGTTGCGTGCTTCCTTCCATTCAGCAGAGGCAACTTCATGGTCACGAGCCTGTCGTTTATAGCCTTTGGAAATCCAGCTAATTTGCCGACCAGACTTAATGGCAAATCCCACACCGGATTGGCGTCTTTCCTCGCTTTTCCTTCCACTCCAGAAAAATGTGTAGCCGGCACCAATTTCACAGATTTGGCCTTCTCAAGTCGTGTCTCGCTCAAGGCTGCAATGTCGATGTTGTACCTGCCCAGCTCTCTCCCAATCAGTGCTGTTCGTCTCTCTGGACCCGACGCGCCGTCTCTGTCAAGTAGGGTGCGTACATTCCAAGTTCCAATTGTTAGGGGAATATGGTTTACTCTTTTAGCTTTGCTTGTTTTATCTTTCTTTGTATGTCGACCGCAGTTAGGGTACCCACCAACCGCGGCTAGCTGGTTAGGTAGTGATGAAGCAGACAATGTTTAGGGCACCTTTTCTAGCCCCTTCCTCATGCTATGGAGGTGAGCAGTGTGTTCCTATAGAGGGCTGCTCAGTCGCTCAGGGGGCTGCCGAATCCCACTGCTGCTCCGGTCAGTAGAAGACGACCATATGGCCTGAACCGCCTGTGTGCAGGTCTGCGACTACGGCTGCCAGCGTACCCACGCCTGCCGCTTTGCCGCTCGCCCATCGCCACAGGGCTTGAAGGTGATATGTGACGTTGGATGAAGAATGACTTGCGCGATGACTTGGATTAAAGTGAGGAAGAGTTGCGCAATTCGTCGACCTCACTCTCTCGCCTGAGTCCATCTGAGTCCAGTGGCAAGACAAGTCGAGACGATTGGAGACGAATACAGGTGCAGTGGATGACCAGGGCGCTCTACGTGCCTTGCCGTGCTCATTTCGTTCCACAACGCTTTGCAGGTAAACGCCGTCTTGCCCGTTGAATCAGGAATGATTTCTTCCGCGCAGTCTGCCGAATCCTGTCTTCACATGCTGGGTAGGCATACCCTAGTTTACCTCTTGGTTTGACACCAAATCGGATACCCATGACTGGTTTAGCCAGCCTCTCACAGCTGTTGCCCGGTGGGTGGCCGCTGTCGCATGCTGACAGCTACTAGGAGCCACAGTCACGAGCTGGGTGTCAGACTTGGACCAGTGGGGGATGGGTCCTGAAAGGACATGAGAGCCATCCTTACCACAGGTAGTCATGTCATGTAATACATTGTATGTCAACACCACCGCTACCAGGAACGTACATGTCAACTGATACATTGTATGTCAACACAACCGCTACCAGGAACCTACATGTCACCTGATACATTGTATGTCAACACAACTGCTACCAGGGACCTACATGTCACCTGATACATTGTATGTCAACACAACCGCTACCAGGGACCTACATGTCACCTGATACATTGTATGTCAACACAACCGCTACCAGGGACCTACATGTCATCTGATACATTGTATGTCAACAACACAGCCACCAAGGATTTCCACGCCATCTGATACCTTTTATGTCAACACCACCGCTACCAGGGACTTCCATGCCACTTCTTCTTCTTCTTCTTCTTCTTCTTCTTCTTCTTCTTCTTCTTCTTCTTCTTCTTCTTCTTCTTCTTCTTCTTCTTCTTCTTCTTCTTCTTCTTCTTCTTCTTCTTCTTCAGCGTTCCGAGCCATTGAGGTTCTTTGCTGCAAATACAATCCGTCTCCATTCGTCTCTCTGGTGGACCTTCTCTTGCCAGTCGTTGATTCCAAGTGCTTGTAGGTCTGTACATGTATTATCTCTCCACCGCCTTCTTGGTCTCATGCCACTTGATACATTGTATTTAAACACAACCGCTACCAGGAACCTAAATGTCATGTAATACATTGTATGTCAACACCACCGCTACCAGGGACCTCCATGCCATCTGATACATTGTGTGTCAACACCACCGCTACCAGGAACCTACATGTCACCTAATACCTTGTATGTCAACAAAACAGCCACCAGGGACCTCCATGCCATATGATACCTTGTATGTCAACAACACATATTCCAGGGACCTCCATGCCATCTGATACCTTGTATGTCAACAACACAGCCACCAAGGATTTCCATGTAATCTGATACCTGGTATGTCAACAACACCGCTACCAGGGACTTCCATGTCACCTGATACATTGTATGTCAACACCACCACTACCAGGGACTTCCATGTCACCTGATACATTGTATGTCAACACCACCGCTACCAGGGACCTACATGTCACCTGATACATTGTATGTCAACACAACCGCTACCAGGATCCTACATGTCATCTGATACATTGTATGTCAACAACACAGCCACCAAGGATTTCCATGTCATCTGATACCTTGTATGTCAACAACACAGCTACCAGGGACGTTCATGCCATCAATCTGATACCTTTTATGTCAACACCACCTCTACCAGGGACTTTCATTCCATCTGATACATTGTATGTCAACACAACCGCGAACAGGAACGTACATGTCACCTGATACATTGTATGTCAACACAACCGCTACCAGGGACCTACATGTCACCTGATACATTGTATGTCAACACAATCGCTACCAGGGACCTACATGTCACCTTATACATTGTATGTCAACACATCCGCTACCAGGGACCTACATGTCACCTGATACATTGTATGTCAACACAACCGCTACCAGGGACCTAAATGTCACCTGATATATTGTATGTCAACAAAACCGCTACCAGGAACCTACATGTCACCTGAGACATTGTATGTCAACACAACCGCTACCAGGAACCTACATGTCACCTGATACATTGTATGTCAACACAACCGCTACCAGGGACCTACATGTCACCTGATACATTGTATGTCAACACAACCGCTACCAGGGATCTAAATGTCTCCTGATACATTGTATGTCAACACAACCGCTACCTGTGGCCTACATATCACCTGATACATTGTATGTCAACACAACCGCTACCAGGAACCTACATGTCACCTGATACATTGTATGTCAACACAACCGCTACCAGGAACCTACATGTCATCTGATACATTGTATGTCAACACAACTGCTACCAGGGACCTACATGTCATCTGATACATTGTATGTCAACACAACCGCTACCAGGCACCTACATGTCATCTGATACATTGTATGTCAACAACACAGCCACCAAGGATTTCCACGCCATCTGATACCTTTTATGTCAACACCACCGCTACCAGGGACTTCCATGCCATCTGATACATTGTATATAAACACAACCGCTACCAGGAACCTAAATGTCATCTAATACATTGTATGTCAACACCACCGCTACCAGGGACCTCCATGCCATCTGATACATTGTGTGTCAACACCACCGCTACCAGGAACCTACATGTCACCTACATGTGACCTTTTATGTCAACAAAACAACCACCAGGGACCTCCATGCCATCTGATACCTTGTATGTCAACAACACATACTCCAGGGACCTCCATGCAATCTGATATCTTGTATGTCAACAACACAGCCACCATGGATCTCCATGCCATCTGATACCTTGTATGTCAAAAACACAGCCACCTAGGATTTCCATGTAATCTGATACCTTGTAAGTCAACAACACTGCTACCAGGGACTTCCATGTCACCTGATACATTGTATGTCAACAACACAGCCACCAGGGACCTACATGTCACCTGATACATTGTATGTCAACACAACCGCTACCAGGATCCTACATGTCATCTGATACCTTGTATGTCATTACCACCGCTACTAGGGACTTCCATGTCACCTGATACATTGTATGTCAACAACACCGCTACCAGGGACCTACATGTCACCTGATACATTGTATGTCAACACAACCGCTACCAGGGACATACATATCACCTGATACATTGTATGTCAACACAACCGCTACCAGGGACCTACATGTTATCTGATACATTGTATGTCACCACCACCGCTACCAGGGACCTACCATCCATCCATCATGTGCCATGCCGGTAAGCGTGGGCGGTCATGTTCTGCCATCTCACTCGATCACCAGAGTCGTGGATCAGCTCCGTGTTTCTGTCTCGACCATGCCACAAGGCCAAGCCATCCAGGTACTTGCTTCTAGGTCTTCCCCTTGGTCTGTGCCCCTCGATCTTACCAGTTGTCACCAAATTCTCCAATCCATTTCTTCTCATAACATGCCCAAAAAATGTTGACTGTCTACGTCTAATTTCTCTAATCAATTTACGATCTTCATTTGTTTCTTGAAGGACTTGTTCATTGGTCTTTCTGGCTGTCCATGGTATTCTTTGCATTTTCCTCAGAAACCACATCTCTACAGCCATCAGATGTTTTTCAGCCTGACTGCTCATTGTCCACGCTTCACATCCATACAAAAGTACAGGATCAATGTAGCATCTCAACACTCTTTTTCTCGTTTCAATTGACATCTTTTTATTGGTCAATATGTTTTTCATCTTGCTAAAGGCTACTTTTGCCATGGCGATTCTTGTTCTAATCTCTTCAAGGCATCTCCCATCAGATGTTATTACTGTTCCGAGATAATTGTACCTGTTCACTTGTTGAAGAATATTCCCATTTACTTGTATATTACATTGTGGTATTTCGTCCTTCCTAGTGACGACCATAATCTGTGTATTTTACAATTTAATTCTAACCCTAGTTGTTCACTGTGTGTAACAATCGCATCTACTAAATTTTGCAGGTCCTGTTCATTGTCTGCAATCAAGACTGTATCATCTGCATATCTAATGTTATTGACGCATCGTCCCCCAATATTGATTCCTTACATATCTTCAATATTTCTGAAAATACTTTCACTGTACAGGGAAAACAGATCTGGAGACATTACACATCCCTGTCTCACACCCCTTTTAATAGGCTGATATTGGCTTACTTCATTATCAACTCTTATGGCAGCTTGTTGTTTCCAATATATGTTTTTTACAAGTCTAAGATCTTTTCCATCAATTTGTAGATCTTCAAGCATCCTTATCATGTTGACATGTCTCACTTTATCAAAAGCCTTTGTGTAGTCAATAAAGGGACCTACATGTCACCTGATACATTGTATGTCAACACAACCGCTACCAGGGACCTACATGTCACCTGATACATTGTATGTCAACACCACCGCTACCAGGATCCTACATGTCACCTGATACATTGTATGTCAACACAACCGCTACCAGGAACCTACATGTCACCTGATACATTGTGTGTCAACACAACTGCTACCAGGGACCTACATGTCACCTGATACATTGTATGTCAACACAACCGCTACCAGGGACATACATGTCACCTGATACATTGTATGTCAACACTACAGCTACCAGGGACCTACATGTCACCTGATACATTGTATGTCAACACAACCGCTACCAGGATCCTACATGTCACCTGATACATTGAATGTCAACACAACCGCTAGCAGGAACCTACATGTCACCTGATACATTGTATGTCAACACCACCGCTACCAGGGACCTACATGTCTCCTGATACATTGTATGTCAACACAACCACTACCAGGGACCTACATGTCACCTGATACATTGTATGTCAACACAACCGCTACCAGGGACCTACATGTCACCTGGTACATTGTATGTCAACACAACCGCTACCAGGAACCTACATGTCACCTGATACATTGTATGTCAACAACCGCTACCAGGAACCTGCATGTCACCTGATACATTGTATGTCAACACAAATCAAATCAAATCAAATCAAATCAACTTTATTAGGGTCACAAATTGGGCGCGCAGGCCCGTCTTACATTCGGCCCTTCCAATCACTCGTCTTTCGTTCATCAAGAGCATTATGCATTTACATAGGAAGAAAAATAAACATTGTGAAATGAATGTTGTAAACATAAACAAGGCTAAACATGGAGAAAAATGTGTACATAAAAAGTATGTGATGTAAAAGTAGTGATGCCAGCGCGTCCCACCCACACACACACACACACACACACACACACACACACACACACACACACACACACACACACACACACACACCACACACACACTCTCTCTCTCTCTCATTCACTCTCTCTCAATCATTCACTCACACACACACACTCTCACTCATTCACTCTCCCGCTCACTCATTCACTCTCCCGTTCACTCATTCACTCTCCCGCTCACTCATTCACTCTCCCGCTCACTCATTCACTCTCCCGCTCACTCATTCACTCTCCCGCTCACTCATTCTGTCTCTCCCGCTCACTCATTCACTCTCCCGCTCACTCATTCACTCTCCCGTTCAATCATTCACTCTCCCGCTCACTCATTCACTCTCACTCATTCACTCTCACGCTCACTCATTCACTCTCACGCTCACTCATTCACTGTCCCGCTCACTCATTCACTCTGCCGCTCACTCATTCACTCTCACACTCACTCATTCACTCTCACTCATTTACTCACACGCCCACTCATTCACTCTCACGCTCAATCATTCACTCTCCCGCTCACTGATTCACTCTCACGCTCACTCATTCCCTCTCACTCATTCCTTCTCACGCTCACTCATTCACTCTCACTCATTAACTCTCACGCTCACTCAATCACTCTCACGCTCACTCATTCACTCTCACGCTCACTCATTCACTCTCACGCTCACTCATTCACTCTCCCGCTCACTCATTCACTCTCCCGCTCACTCATTCACTCTCACTAATTCACTCTCCCGCTCACTCATTCACTCTTCCGCTCACTCATTCACTCTCCCGCTCACTCATTCACTCTCACGCTCACTCATTCACTCTCACTCATTCACTCCCACACACAGACACTCTCACTCATTCACTCTCCAGCTCACTCATTCGCTCTCACGCTCACTCATTGACTCTCCCGCTCACTCATTCACCCTCACGCTCACTCATTCACTCTCCCGCGCACTCATTCACTCTCACTCATTCACTCTCCCGCTCACTCATTCACTCTCACGCTCAATCATTCACTCTCCCGCTCACTCATTCACTCTCACGCTCACTCATTCACTCTCACGCTCACTCATTCACTCTCACGCTCACTCATTCACTCTCACGCTCACTCATTCACTCTCACTCATTCTGTCTCTCATTCACACTCACTCACTCTCTCACTCAAACAACAGTAATGAACATAAGTTTAGATTATACATGATAAAATCAAATGGTATTTAACTTATAATATGACAGATGAGAATACACAAACATATGGATTCGCGTGTTACATAACATGCGTGTTACATGACATGCATCTGCTCAGCTCTCTCTCTCTCTCACTCTCTCTCTCTCTGTATTCTTTCATATACACACACTCACACGCATGCGTACGCTCACACACACACTCTCTCTCTCTCTCTCTTTCTCTCTCATTCACTCTCACTCTCACTAATTCACTCTCCCGCTCACTCATTCACTCTCACACTCACTCATTCACTCTCAGGCTCACTCATTCGCTCTCACGCTCACTCATTCACTCTCCCGCTCACTCATTCACTCTCCCGCTCACTCATTCACTCTCACGCTCACTCATTCACTCTCACGCTCACTCATTCACTCTCCCGCTCACTCACTCATTCTCCCGCTCACTCATTTACTCTCCCGCTCACTCATTCACTCTCCCGCTCACTCATTCACTCTCACTCTCACTCATTCACTCTCACGCTCACTCATTCACTCTCACGCTCACTAATTCACTGTTCCGCTCAATTATTCACTCTGCCGCTCACTCATTCACTCTCCCGTTCAATCATTCACTCTCACTCATTCACTCTCACGCTCACTCATTCACTCTCACTAATTCACTGTCCCTATCAATTATTCACTCTCACATTCACTCATTTACTCTCACGCTCACTCATTCACTCTCACGCTCAATCATTCACTCTCCCGCTCACTGATTCACTCTCACGCTCACTCATTCCTTCTCACGCTCACTCATTCACTCTCACGGTCACTCATTCACTCTCACGCTCACTCATTCACTCTCATGCTCACTCATTCACTCTCACGCTCACCCATTCACTCTCACTCATTCACTCTCCCGCTCAATCATTTACTCTCCCGCTCACTCTCACGCTCACTCATTCACTCTCAAGCTCACTCATTCACTCTACCGCTCACTCGTTTACTCTCACGCTCACTCATTCACTCTCACGCTCACTCATTCACTCTCACGCTCACTCATTCTGTCTCTCATTCACACTCACCCACTCTCTCACTCAAACTACAGTAATGAACATAAGTTTAGATTATACATGATAAAATCAAATGGTATTTAACTTATAATATGACAGATGAGAATACACAAACATATGGATTCGCGTGTTACATAGCATGCGTGTTTCATGACATGCATATGCTCAGCTCTCTCTCTCTCTCTCTCTCTCTCTCTCTCTCTCTCTCTCTCTCTCTCTCTCTCTCTCTATCTATCTATCTCTGTATTCTTTCATATACACACACTCACACGCATGCGCGCGCTCACACACACACACACACACACACACTAACACATCAACTCTCCCACTGTCTCACTCTCTAACACACAATCCTACACACACACACACACACACACACACACACTCACTCTCTCAATCACACTCTCTCACACATACACGTACACATGAACGCATGCACGCACGCACACACTCCCTCACTCACTCTCACACATACACGTACGAATGCATGCACTGACAGATTCCCCCACCATTTCTCGCTCAATCACTCTCTCCACACACACGCATGCACACACACATTCACTCTCTCCCTCTCTCTGACACCCACTTTCTCTCTCTCTCTCTCTCTCTCTCTCTCTCTCTCTCTCTCTCTCTCTCTCTCTCTCTCTCTCTCTCTCTCTCTCTCTCGCTCCCACACGCACACACATATATAGTGAACAATTATAATGAACAATTATACTGAACAATTATACCAGTAAATGAATTATGGTGGCATATAGTCGGTATGGATTAAGTATTGAAAGAGTTTTCGGTTAAATGTGTAGGGACTCATTGGAGTTTTCAGATCTGGAGGCAGATGATTCCATAAGTGAGCACCAGAATAGGCAAAACATGTTTTGTATAGGTCCAATCTAGGCTTTGAGACATGTAACAAATTTAGGCGCTTGCTGTTCATTGCATTAGATTGAATCAGCGGCAGAAGATACTCTGGGGTATTTTGAGATATAATTTTATTCACTAATTTGGCTTTGTTGAAAAGGGAGCGCTTTTGTAGTGGTAGAAGTCTTAGATGACTGTACAAATTATTACTTTCAACGTGCTTTATGCCAGAAACCAGACGAATAGCGCGGTTTTGTAGAGAACATAGTCGTTTTAAATTAGATTTAGGGCAACCATCCCAAACTGTGCAACAGTAATCGAGATGTGATTGGATATAGCATGCATAGAATATTTTTCGTGTGCTTTCGTCCAGGAAGTGCTGAACTTTAGCAAGTTGGTAAACTTTTTGTGCTATTTTTTTGGTAAGAGCGTGAACATGAGAGCTCCAGTTCAAATGGCTGTCTATTAAAAGCCCTAGTGTTTTATGTTCAGTCACATTAACTATAGGTAACGTGCCCATGCGGAGTTCGAGCGGTGATCCAGTTATGGCTAGTGTCTGTAGTTTTTGTCTGGTCGTTATTAGCAGGGATTTGGTTTTGCCGATGTTAATTTGCATGCGGTTTTCATTGCTCCATCTAGTAAGATTATCAAGTTCATTTTGTAAAGAATTCTCTAATTCACTACGGTTTTCTTGACTAGTATATATAGTACAGTCGTCAGCAAATAGATCACAAGTTGTATTGATATATAAAGGAAGATCATTAATATAAACTGCAAAACGCAGCGGACCTAGTATTGAGCCCTGAGGCACACCAATATTAAGCTGTGTGGGTCTTGATAGACAGTTGTTGAAGGACACGACTTGTTGCTTGTCGGATAGAAATGACGTAATTATGTTCACCATGTTGGTGCTTGTCTTCATTTGTTTTAGTTTTCTAATTAAAATATCGTGATCTACCATATCAAAAGCTTTTTTAAAGTCTACAAACACCGCTCCACAAATTCTACCGTTGTTGATGTTTAAGTGCCAGTTATCGGTCATTTTTGTTAGAGCACTATGGCAAGAATATTTAGGTCGAAACCCAGATTGACTGTTAATTATTAGATCGTTGTTAATTAACACAACAGCTACCAGGGACCTACATGTCACCTGATACATTGTATGTCAACACAACCGCTACCAGGGGCCTACATGTCACCTGATACATTGTATGTCAACACAACCACTACCAGGATCCTACATGTCATCTGATACATTGTACGTCAACAACACAGACACCAAGGATTTCCACGTCATCTGATACTTTGTATGTCAACAACACAGCTACCAGGGACCTCCATGCCATCTGATACCTTTTATGTCAACACCAACGCTACCTGGGACTTCCATGCCATCTGATACATTGTATTTCAACACAACCGCTACCAGGAACCTAAATGTCATCTAATACATTGTATGTCAACACAACCGCTACCAGGGGCCTACATGTCATCTGATACATTGTATGTCAACACAACCGCTACCAGGGACCTACATGTCACCTGATACACTGTATGTCAACACAACCGCTTCCAGGGACCTACATGTCATCTGATACATTGTATGTCAACACAATCGCTACCAGGGACCTACATGTTACCTGATACATTGTATGTCAACACCACCGCTACCAGGGACCTACATGTCACCTGATACATTGTATGTCAACACAACCGCTACCAGGGACCTACATATCACCTGATACATTGTATGTCAACACCACCGCTACCAGGGACCTACATGTCACCTGATACACTGTATGTCAACACAACCGCTTCCAGGGACCTACATGTCACCTGATACATTGCATGTCAAAACAATCGCTACCAGGGACCTACATGTCACCTGATACATTGTATGTCAACACCACCGCTACCAGGGACCTACATGTCACCTGATACATTGTATGTCAACACAACCGCTACCAGGGACCTACATATCACCTGATACATTGTATGTCAACACCACCGCTACAAGGGACCTACATGTCACCCGATACATTGTATGTCAACACAACCGCTACCAGGGACCTACATGTCACCTGATACATTGTATGTCAACACAACCGCTACCAGGGACCTACATGTCACCTGCTATATTGTATGTCAACACAACCGCTACTAGGGACCTACATGTCACCTGATACATTGTATGTCAACACAACCGCTACCAGGGACCTACATGTCATCTGATAAATTGTATGTCAACACCACCGCTGCCAGGGACCTACATGACACCCGATACATTGTATGTCAACACAACCGCTACCAGGAACCTATATGTCATCTGATACATTGTATGTCAACACCACCGCTACCAGGGACCTACATGTCACCCGATACATTGTATGTCAACACAACCGCTACCAGGGACCTACATGTCACCTGATACATTGCATGTCAACACAACCGCTACCAGGGACCTGCATGTCACCTGATACATTGTATGTCAACACAACCGCTACCAGGGGCCTACATGTCATCTGATACATTGTATGTCAACAACACAGCCACCAAGGATGTCCATGTCATCTCATACCTTGTATGTCAACAACACAGCTACCAGGGACCTCCATGCCATCAATCTGATACCTTTTATGTCAACACCACCTTTACCAGGGACTTCCATGCCATCTGATACATTGTATGTCAACACCACCGCTACCAGGGACTTCCATTTCACCTGATACATTGTATGTCAACACAACCGCTATCAGGGACCTACATGTCACCTGATACATTGTATGTCAACACAACCGCTACTAGGGACCTACATGTCACCTGATACATTGTATGTCAACACAACCGCTACCAAGGACCTACATGTCATCTGATACATTGTATGTCAACACCACCGCTACCAGGGATCTACATGTCACCTGATACATTGTATGTCAACACAACCGCTACCAGGGACCTACATATCACCTGGTACATTGTATGTCAACACCACCGCTACCAGGGACCTACATGTCATCCGATACATTGTATGTCAACACAACCGCTACCAGGGACCTACATGTCACCTGATACATTGCATGTCAACACAACCGCTACCAGGGACTTGCATGTCACCTGATAAATTGTATGTCAACACAACCGCTACCAGGGGCCTACATGTCATCTGATACATTGTATGTCAACAACACAGCCAATAAGGATGTCCATGTCATCTGATACCTTGTATGTCAACAACACAGCTACCTGGGACCTCCATGCCATCAATCTGATACCTTTTATGTCAACACCACCGCTACCCGGGATTTCCATGCTATCTGATACATTGTATGTCAACACAACCGCTACCAGGAACCTACATGTCACCTGATACATTGTATGTCAACACAACCGCTACCAGGAACGTACATGTCACCTTATACACTGTATGTCAACACAACCGCTACCAGGGAACTACATGTCACCTGATACATTGTATGTCAACACAACCGCTACCAGAGACCTACATGTCACCTGATACATTGTATTTCACCACAACCGCTACCAGGGACCTACATGTCATCTGATACAGTGTATGTCAACACAACAGCTACCAGGGACCTACATGTCACCTGATACATTGTATGTCAACACAACCACTACCAGGAACCTACATGTCACCTGATACATTGTATGTCAACACAACCGCTACCAGGAACCTACATGTCACCTGATACATTGTATGTCAACACAACTGCTACCAGGGACCTACATGTCACCTGATACATTGTATGTCAACACAACCGCTACCAGGGGCCTACATGTCACCTGATACAATGTATGTCAACACAACCGCTACCAGGGGCCTACATGTCATCTGATACATTGTATGTCAACAACACAGACACCAAGGATTTCCACGTCATCTGATACCTTGTATGTCAACAACACAGCTACCAGGGACCTCCATGCCATCTGATACCTTTTATGTCAACACCACCGATACCTGGGACTTCCATGCCATCTGATACATTGTATTTCAACACAACCGCTACCAGGAACCTAAATGTCATCTAATACATTGTATGTCAACACCACCGCTACCAGGGACCTCCATGCCATCTGATACATTGTATGTCAACACCACCTCTACCAGGAACCTACATGTCACCTGATATATTTTATGTCAACACAACCGCTACCAGGGACCTGCATGTCACCTGATACATTGTATGTCAACACAACCGCTACCAGGGGCCTACATGTCATCTGATACATTGTATGTCAACAACACAGCCACCAAGGATGTCCATGTCATCTGATACCTTGTATGTCAACAACACAGCTACCAAGGACCTCCATGCCATCAATCTGATACCTTTTATGTCAACACCACCGCTACCAGGGACTTCCATGCCATCTGATACATTGTATGTCAACACCACCGCTACCAGGGACTTCCATGTCACCTGATACATTGTATGTCAACACAACCGCTACTAGGAACCTACATGTTACCTGATACATTGTATGTCAACACAACCGCTACCAGGGACCTACATGTCATCTGATACATTGTATGTCAACACCACCGCTACCAGGGACCTACATGTCACTCGATACATTGTATGTCAACACCACCGCTACCAGGGACTTCCATGTCACCTGATACATTGTATGTCAACACAACCGCTACTAGGAACCTACATGTTACCTGATACATTGTATGTCAACACAACCGCTACCAGGGACCTACATGTCATCTGATACATTGTATGTCAACACCACCGCTACCAGGGACTTACATGTCACTCGATACATTTTATGTCTACACAACCACTACGAGGGACCTACATGTCACCTGATACATTGTATTGCAACACAACCGCTTCCAGGGACCTACATGTCACCTGATACATTGTATGTCAACACAATCGCTACCAGGGACCTACATGTCACCTGATACATTGTATGTCAACACCACCGCTACCAGGGATCTACATGTCACCTGATACATTGTATGTCAACACCACCGCTACCAGGGACCCACATGTCACCTGATACATTGTATGTCAACACAACCGCTACCAGGAACCTACATGTCACCTGATATATTTTATGTCAACACAACAGCTACCAGGGACCTACATGTCACCTGATACATTGTTTGTCAACACAACCGTTACCAGGGACCTATATGTCACCTGATACATTGTATGTCAACACCACCGCTACCAGGGACCTACATGTCACCTGATACATTGTATGTCAACACAACCGCTACCAGGGACCTACATGTCACCTGGTACATTGTATGTCAACACACCCGCTACCAGGGACCTACATGTCTCCTGATACATTGTATATCAACACCACCGCTACCAGGGCCCTACATGTCACCTGATACATTGTATGTCAACACAACCGCTACCAGGGGCCTACATGTCACCTGATACATTGTATGTCAACACAACCGCTACCAGGAACCTACATGTCACCTGATATATTTTATGTCAACACAACCGCTACCAGGGACCTACATGTCACCTGATACATTGTTTGTCAACACAACCGCTACCAGGGACCTACATGTCACCTGATACATTGTATGTCAACACCACCGCTACCAGGGATCTACATGTCACCTGATACATTGTATGTCAACACAACCGCTACCAGGAACCTACATGTCATCTGATACATTGTATGTCAACACAACCGCTACCAGGAACCTACATGTCACCTGATACATTGTGTGTCAACAAACAACCACCAGGGACTTCCGTGCCATCTGATGTCGTGTATGTCAACAACACATTGTTCACTTACTTAGTCCAAAGCCACAGACTGAAGGTCAGCTAAACTGTTTTAAATCTCCATTTCCCTGCCTTAGAGGTTCTTCACCAAGTTATCATTGTATGGCCTCACTTCTGCCATCATTCTTGTTCAGTCATATGTTAGTAGATACCACCATACAACAATATGCTTATCAGTTTGAGAATCACACAGTGCAATCTATAAGGAATCCGACTTTAGTGAAACTCTAGTATGAAATCAATGTCTCTAAACAGTCATAGGTCTTGTCTTAAGTACTCTGTCACGTTTTATAAAGGTATTCACGCTAGTACCAATCATAGATCAACAATATAATGAAGCAATCTTTAATAATTCTTCTTCTTCTTCTGGTGTCTTGTCTAGGGCAGACATTTGACATTACACTGTTCCACTCGTCTCCATCATCTGATATTTTAATTAAGCTGGTGCTGTTTTATTATTATTCTTACTATTATTATTTATGGCTGTTTAAACTTTCCACAGGTATCATTTTCTCTCGTCTTATGTCTTCCACTGCTTTTCTTGCCTAGTATGTGTCTTCACATTAGACTGATTTCTATATTCCACCTCTTCTGGTGATATGCCCTACACATTGCACCTATTTGTTTCCTAATGATATACCCATATACAAATAATAGCAGCCTCCTTATGTCTAACTATGGGTTGATACTGCGTAAGAGCAGGAAACCTATAGTCATACAGCCGCACATTTCCGTCAGTGGGTTTTCTTACAGGTCGCCAGCTTGGGTACATCTGTTAGGAGAACAGATCAGCAATATAATGCCTTAGGGACTGCACTTCATCTCTGGAATGTTCAACTTGGTTTACTCATTGAGTCTATCTCTTGTACATGTGTCCTATAAGACACAGGGCTTTGAAGTTAGAGTTTAATTTCTCCTGGATGAGCTGGCACGTTATCGTAATCATTATAGCATACGCTGACAGTGGAATCGAAGAGGCTAGACGAGGATTCTATTCCTGCACTTGTCATTCGCTACATGACGGAAAGACCGACCACTTATAACTTCGCGCCCACATGTGTAAGAAATGTGATGGCTCCAACACTTCACATACCCACACCAGGTTTCTGCCACAGGAGTTTTTTTATTATTTGTTTCTCACGGATGGACTACCAGCCAAGGCTGACATACCCTCTCTACCCAAAACTACTAGATATTTGAAGGTACTAGTGACTCACCTTTCACCCCTTCTCCTGTTAGTAGGAATAGTTCCGCCAGTACTCAAACATTAGCACAGGTGAAAAGGTCTACTATTTGTCATTTATTATGGTTTACAATAAGCCAGTGAAAAGGTTGCAATATGGAGTACCTATAATGGTCCAAGAGGAGCCCAATTCTTCAGGTCAGATAGTACATCGATTCTCTAGTCTCTGTGGAAATGCATTCTACAGACGAAGTTGGACAAGTAATATATCCATGGCTTTTGTGTCCACCAAAACAGAATACTAACTCACAAGCAATTATTTTTTGCCTAGAAACCACGTAAAAGTAATTCCCAACATTTTCTTTCATCAATTTCTGCCTGGAATCACTGGAAATAGAGAACGGCGTCTCTGAACATTACTTTATAAGTATTTCGGATACAAAAGTGGGAGGGGGGGGGGTGAATTAAATAAAACGCCGTAATAAGTTCACATTTTCTGTTTGCAGAAATGTTGTTTAATATGTGTTAGGGCAGAAACACAAACATCAAATCCAGATGCTTGTAGTAAGCGAGATATGCAATATGGGTTGTGTCATGTTTAGGGCACCTAACCAGATTATGGTACCATGAATGATATTTAATACAAAGTGGTGTCATGCGTCGGAGTGCATTAAATTAGTAAGTAGTGTATGGGCTATGCCGAACATATTCTTTGCTGATAGACAGGACATTACACATCAAAGTTGCCATCTATCATGAGATCGATTGCCAGTTTATACTCCTCAGCATGTTACTTCATCTCACTAATTCTCCTAATTCAACAGATATAATATTCATATGTGCATGGATGATCATTTCACTCATTCATCAGAAATCATTCTCATACTTGTATGTAAGATAAGTAATTATACTTATTTGATTTCCCAATACTAACTTTAAATGTTAACACCAATGGCATCACAATGAAATCTCAATCATTCCCCAATCATTCATCAGACACAATCATATCTGTATGGATGGCAATTAGTCATACTGATGTGGTTCACAAATGATACATTTCCATCTGTTTAACAATAATGAAATCACACATGTCTCACCACAGGCATGAGCTCTTCAATGACATAGACTTATATGATCATTAGGCATACTTACGAGATTCACAAAGGATGACTTCTCCTGTTTAGCAATAATAAAATTACACATGGGTTCCCACATGCTCTCATAAAATACATATATTTATGTGATATACCCAATCCACATTCATTCATCATGTATCATAACCACACTTGCATGGCAGTTGATTAGGTATTATTATGTGTCTCCCAATTGATAAATCAACATGTTAGCAACAATGAAAATGCATTTGACTCACCACATGGGTGCTTTCACCCACCACAAAAAATTATGATACATATAAAAATCTATTTGGCTCCCATGTGCTCATGGAGGAAAAAAAAACTACTTAATTTCTCACGTGCTCATGTAAAAAAAAATCTACTTGACTATTACACATTAAACTAATTTATCTTACCAGTGTTTGCACATTTAATATAGTTTTCTTACCACTGCACTAGGTATTCTTAGCTTCCTAAATATTAAGTTACTCACAACCTTCTAAATAACTGCTGATTAAGTTTAACTACTTAATAAATAAAATGTACAACTTAGGTCTAATGCTTACCCATTAAATAAGTTATTTGACTGGGAGAAACATAAACTAACTGTGGTTTATCCTAATGTACAGTTTATCCATGACTATGATAACTGAATATAATATTTAGTTTCTACTAAATTAATTTCTCAAGGACTAATCATGTGGTTACAACACATTGACTTGCCAACTCTTCTCGGAAAACAGGTTCACAGACTAAACTAATCTAAAACATTATTGTTTTTACCTTCATTCTTTTCGAATGGCTCCAATCACCACATGTCAACACCAAAATGTCAGGTCCTAGATTTGGATGGATTTTCAAATACACTGGCTGCTGGTTTGTTGGTCCTTTTCTCTCTAGACTTTATTGTCTATATGGCGTTCGTAGAGATTTTCGGTCACTAATTCCTGCATTCGCAGTCGGTCTTCTTCTAGTTAGTGACTACGTGTTGGTGGTAGTAGAATGAGACCATGAACCGGTCGCTGCTGGTTTTTTATCCTGGCTTTTCCCGTCCACGTTTTTGGTTGAATCGTCGAGTAAGAGTTGTTGTAAATTTAGGATTTTAGAAGCGGAGAACAAACCAGCACTGTTGCGGTGGATCTTGAATTTTTTTTTTTTTTTTTTTTTTTGGGGGGGGGGGGGGGGGGATATTCACAGCTACTTTGACGGCTTGTGAAAAATATATCACATCCCATAACATGCTAAAATATCTTGACTCTCTACATCTAATGTTTGTAATCATTTTATGATTTGCGGTTTGACGGACTGTCTCAATTGTGTTTCTGCCATTCCATGGTAACTTTGCATTTTCTCAGAAATCATACATACACTGTTCAGCTTGTCTGCTTATTGTCCATGCGTCATATACATACAACAGTATATGTTCTATATAGCACCACAACACTATGTTTCTCATTGCAGTTGACAGCAATTAGTTGGTATGTTTTCAATTTTGCAAAATGCTACCTGTTTCTGCTTGCTTGCTTGTGTTCGTTGGCTTGAGCTCCAACGCGAAGTCCTGTATGTCGGATGAAGGCATCCTGTTGTCCAACATCAGTGTGATGTCATACAGGACCTGAGTTTTGCGTGAGTATCCGTTGTCCCATGTCTGGCTTATTGGTGTGCAGACTGGTGGTTCCTCGCCGTACAGGCAGACACTCTCCGACTTCGGAGGAATCGGCGATCCTACTGACTTTAGCCAGGACCCCGAAGGGACCTGTTGCCCAGGACGCTAGACGAGGACGCGTCAATAGGTCTTGGCCAGTATATAACCCGGCCCTGGTGCCTTGGAAACACCTCTGCGTCTCGCTACCTGTTTCATTGTGATTCATGTTCTAATCACTACAGTAAGTAGGTAAATAGTCAAATAATCAAGCACAATGACTTATATATTTTTCTAAATAGTGGTCAGTCTGGCCTATTTAGACTAAACGCAAAGAGCACAAACTGTTATGCACACATTCAATTGAAAATTATGTACATTTTATAAGATACTAGCTGACCCGGCCCGGCTTCCCCCAGCCACTGGCGTGGATCAATCTGTCTGCCTGCCCGCCTGCCTGTCTGTCTGTCTATGTTTGGCCCTTTCCCGTTCCCGTTGCGGGAAAAATGGGTTCGAAAATTGTCACTTATCTAAAATAGATCCATTATTTTTACGAGAACTTTGAAAATGCCTTAAAGATTTAATCATTATATTATAACGCATATGACTGTAGATAACTACTTTAAACATTTTATCAAAATTAAGGGGGAAAAAAACAATTATTTAAATTACATAATACTACATGCTACTAAAAGTTATGTCCCTTGATATAACTTTTCTTAAGTTAAGACCCCTTGTAATATTTTAATTAAATTCAATTGAATACTTAATTAACTGTTTTTAAACTAAGAAACTATGCTAGTTGGCTTGGCGAGCATGAGAAGAACATCTGTAGAAAATTTCATCTCAATCGGATGGACCGTTCGCGAACGTATAAAGGACACACAAGACACAAACAAAGACAAACACAAACATTCTCTTATATATATATATATATATATATATATATATATATATATATATATATATATATATATATATATATATATATATATATATATATATATATATACACTAGCAGACCCGGCCCGGCTTCGCCCAGACTCTGGTGGGGATCTATCTGCCTGCCTGCCTGCCTGCCTGTCTGTCTGTCTGTCTGTCTGTCTGTCTGTCTGTCTGTCTGTCTGTATGTCTGTATATCTGTCTGCCTGTCTGT
This sequence comes from Cepaea hortensis, assembly GCA_963921405.1. Lineage (NCBI taxonomy): Eukaryota > Metazoa > Mollusca > Gastropoda > Stylommatophora > Helicidae > Cepaea > Cepaea hortensis. Next base: position 429,030 of record CAWUFQ010000388.1, read on the forward strand.
CTAATCATTTATTGGTTGCAGTTAGAACAACCTTAGATAAACGAAGACCAACTTACAAAAAGCATTAGAAAGAGCACTTGAAAGATCTTTACATCTTCCCCCAACAATTAACTTGAGTAAATGGAGCGGCGGAACGGGAGAGCTTATATGACTACTTATATGAATTAAATGAGATGCTCCCCACCAGGGACTGTGTGTTTGTGGTCAGCTATGTATTGGATGCGTTCGATAACGGTACATCTGATTGAGATGAAATTTTCTACACGACTTCCTTTCATTCCTGTGCAACCGACTATAATAGTTTCTTAGTGTAAAATCTTCTACTTATTTAATAACATTTACTTTTTCATTTTTCATTATATAATTTCTATATAGCAGGGGGACTTCACTCTAGAAAAGTTATTTCAAGGGGCATAACTTTTAATAACATTTCTATATACTTTATAGTCATATTGTTGGACTTACTTGCACTATTGTTAAACTCTTTGTCTATAGTTATTTTCAGGCATATAAGTTATAATAAATAATGATATAAACTTTAAGGCATTTTCAAATTTTTCATAAAAATAATGTATAATGCATAACATGCAGATATATATATACACGCACACACAAACCCGGTACATGGCTGGGTACTTAACATGAGAAATACAAAAGCGGTAAAATCACTGGCTCCATGGGGATTGAAATACATGAGCAGCGGACTGGCAGGCAGGTGTGCTACACACTGAATACTATGGCTTCCATGCACATACATACAAATGTACTTACACAAAGACTGATAGGCTAGCAGGCATACAGACAGACATGCGTGCATACATGTATACATACACATGAGTACATGGATATATGCACACACACACACGCACACACGCACATCTATATTTAAACTGAGATGTTTCATATTTACACAACACACTATAGCAGCCAATATAGAAAATAATAACTTACAATATACTTGTACAGTCTGTGTTTTGTTGGATTTAGTCCCATATGGAAGCTGCGATTGGCAGGAGACCTCTGAAACGGGACAAAATGATAGAATCATTCAGAATCAGCTCAGTAAATATATATTTGACACAAAAGCGTTCTCTCCTCAACGCACATGTAGAAGTCAGGAAACAGGGTTCCAAATTTACCACTGATATAGCTAGGACAGTGAGATGATATTTTGTTAACATGAAATACAGACCTTGACCACTAGCGCGAACCACGCATCATAACTTCCATCCATCCATCATGTGTTTGCAGATAAGCGTGGACGGTCATGTTTCGCCATCTCACTCGATCACCAGATTCGTGGATCAGCTCCGTGTTTCTGTCTCGACCATGCCACAAGGCCAAACCATCCAGGTATTTACTGCTCGGTCTTCCCCTTGGTCTTTTCCCTTTGATCTTGCCAGTTGTCACCACGTTTTCCAATTCCTTTCTTCTCATAACATGCCCAACAAAATTTGACTGTCTACGTCTAACGTCTCTAATCAGTTTTCGATCTTTATTTGTTTCGTGAAGGACTTGTTCATTAGTTTTTCTGTCAGTCCATGGGATACTTTGCATTTTCCCAAGAAACCACATTTCCACAGCCATCAGATATTTTTCAGCCACACAAAAGCACAGGTTTTATGTAGCCTTTCAATCATAACCTAATTCCATAAATTTTCTTTACTTGGTAGTTCTTTAATGGCAATTGCACTGCCCAAATGGAAAGAATACGATATTTGTATTAAACGTCCCAAATAGGGTGTGAAGCGTTGGATCTCCCCATGTTCTAGGCCACCACTTGTAAGGTGGGCTGGCCTGATATCTCTCCTAACCTTCCCTTCCCAGACAATTCCTATACATCTGTCCTGTACATCCGTCTACTTTTTATGAGACTGGGTCAACCCTGGTGTAGTACCGGACAGGATAACACAATCATGTCTCTGTGGGGGAATTGAACCTGGACCACTGCCTTGGCAGGCAAACACACAGACCACACATGCCACTCAGTAAGAGGTACAGTTAGCAAAAGTAAAGGTCTTTTTTTATTCACGTAGTAAAATACACGTATTATATGATGTTGGCCCATACTCTTAGACAAGTGGACACTCACTGGCCAACTTTACTTCGACGGAAATTTCTTGATACCCATTTGAGATTGGAGCAACCTCAGAGTCAAGACCAGTGAAAACACAAAATCTCCAACTTGAAGAGGATTTGAAAATATGACCATCAGGCAAGCAAGACAGTGTGCGTCCACTGGGCTAGCATAGCTTCCACAATAAGTGGTATGATCATTTATCTGGTGTCTATGGTTAGGCAGCGATGTATCATGAACTTGAAGTGATGTGTCATGAAATTGAAATAAAGTATCATGAGCTTGAAGTAATGTATCATTAACTTGGAGTAATGTATCATGAACTTGAAGTGATGTATCATGAACTTGAACTAATATATCATTAAATTGAAGTGATGTGTCATGAACTTGAAATAATGTATCATGAACTTGAAGTGTGACGTATCATGAATTTGAAGTGATGTGTCATGAACTTGAAAGAATGTATGACCCAAACTCTGCAGCATGTGAGAACACAATGTCACAAATTTAGTAGCGGCCAAATTGGCGTGCTCGAAAACATAGGAGCAGATATCATTCCACATCAGCAGATTATGTCCCCACAATTGAAGAAATGTGTTAAATGATTTCCATATCTTCTATTGGTGTCAAAACAACTATATGACTTTTAATTTTAGTTGGATAATGATGCAAAGCAAACCGACATCGGCACTCTTCCGAATTCCGGTCCCAAATAGTTCTGCAGTGAATAAGTGATTAGGGTTAGGGTAAGTTATATAAAATTATTCACTGCAGAACTATTTGGGACCGGATATCGGAAGAGTGCCAACAGTTCTACTTCCATCTTTGACCAACAGGGTTCTGATTAACAGAAGTTCAATCTTGACAAATGTCTTAACAAAAAGTATGAAAAAAAATACGTGAAGGTGTACATTTTAACACATAAATTTATTTCGGTACAAATACATGGTTAAAATAATACATGCAAATACATGGAAGACACTCAGCAAACACACAAAACTTAAAATCTTCAACTCTTGTGTGATTCCAGTGTTAACGTATGGATGTGAAAGTTGGAAAACAACGGTAGCTTTAGATAAAAAAGAATTAGACAATTTTGAGAACAAATGTCTTAGACGACTTCTAAACATCCACTGGACAGACTTCAGAACCAATTCGCAAATAAGACAAGAGACTAAGCAAGATACAGTATCCAATTTCATAAGAAGACGCCGTTGGAACTACATCGGTCATGTACTCAGAATGGACAAGTCAAGACTCCCCTACCAAGCCCTCATATGGTCACCAGTAGGGAAAAGAAAACGGGGAAGACCTAGAGAAACCCTGCGTAGAACCATCATTAGAGAAGGCTCATTCAATGGCCAAGTGAATATCCAAGATCTACAACAGGTAGCAGCGAACCGCCAAGCATGGAGAGCCATGACTTCTGCCCTATGCGCCGCCTTAGGCTCAAGAGGAAAGACTAACTAACTAACTAACATGGTTAAAATGTACACGAGTTGGCAATGTACGTGGGAGAGTCAATAAATAGGTCACACAGTTCTATGGGATGGCAGGTAAATGTAGTAGGTGTTTTCTACAGGTTTCATTTCGTGACAGTAACATCGAACTTTATATTCCCGTTCGCCAGGTGGCGTTAATGACGACTGTATTTATGGAGTGTACAACCAAAGAGCAACTTTATGCTGACAGTGTTCTGGGATTGTCAAGGCGTGCTTTTAACCAATTTCAATAAGAAAGGTGACAATGTGAATTCTGAATCGTACTGCGAAGGTCTATCGATGCCTATAAATAAAGGGGCAACGTATGTATAAAAATAAACTGGTTCCAAGTTATTATCATATTTTGTTATTTTTGTACAGCCACTTGTGACTTACGTATTGACTTCCCTTCGTATTGACTGATTTACCCTCATGTATTTGCTTGCATGTAATAAATGTGTCAATGATGACTACAGAAACAGCTGTTGAAGAAGCTTTCATTAACAACAGTTTGTTCTAATTGTATGACCGCACTTTATCAACAGGAGCTGTAGTAGCACAGTGGCTAACATGCTGGTCTTGCCAGACCGGGGTCATGTGTTCAAATTCCCATCGAGGCAGGGGATTTTTTGTTTAACTGGCCTGGACGTCCAGGCTAACCCAGCCTAACATGGTTACCAGGAAATTTCCTAGGAAGTCAAGGCAGCTGACGTGATACTGACCACATCTCCACTGAGTGCCAGTTGGTCTAACAATATGGGACTAGAACTATAAACCCAGTATCTATGACATGAAATGGGGTCCTTTGCTTTTACTTGTTAGTTTAATCAATCTTAACAAATAGGTGTGTGTATGTATGTGTCTGTTTATATGTGCGCGTGTGTGAGAGAAAGAGAGGGAGGCAGATACACAGATAGAAAGAGAGGTAGAGAGAGAAAGGGAGTGAGAGAGATAGAGAGAGTCAGAGACAGAGAGAGTGAGAATCAGAGAGAGATAGAGAGAGAGAGAGAGAGAGAGAGAGAGAGAGAGAGAGAGAGGGAGAGATCCACGAATTAACAATTAACTATTATTATATACCCTGCTCATACTGTAAACAACCACATTATCACACAGAACAAAAACATTTCACTAACCTAATGTATTCCTTCTGGCGGTAAAATTCGCTGTGACCTGCTGCAATGCTGAACTAGCTTGTTCAGCTCCATAGAATAATGTTGTGGTAGGAAGAATGAACGTGTTTGCAGTTTCTTTACATGTACACCTGAACTGTTTACCTTCTTGAACGCTTGTCTCCAAGCACCCAAGTGTTACAATGGGATCAGCTGTGGGAGATATGTGAATGCTATTACATCTGAAAAAGTATTTTCCAATTCATACTAAACAATGCAAAACTGATAGAGCAAATACACACATACAAAGACATCACACATTTGTTTTTACTTTGAATTATTCCATCAGTGTTAACCACTTTCCAGTGTGCTAAATGCTCTTGCAAACGTCCTTTCATAAAATCTAATCTGTCATTAGAGCTGTAATTACCGTGATTAATCCATACATATCTCATCATCTATTGTTTATCTTTCGCTCACTAGATTAACGTGATGGTTTTTAGTTCCATGAACATGTGCTTTGATAACAACCCAACATGTCTGCAGTTATTTTACAATTAATTAATTCTTTCTGCCCCAAGTTGCTACTTTAACTTTGTATATCCCAATCATTTGTAAAGTAAAACATATTTTTAAATAACAAAGATAAAATAACAACATTATGATGCATGCATATTTAAAGTAACAATTTCGATAAAGTAGGGTCATGTAGCAAATGGATGCAATAGTAATAGTTAAGAAACATTTATCTTCAATGCGGTAACTAATACTGTAATAATGATGTTATTATTACAATATGAGTTAATAAAATACAGATATTTGTTCTGAACGGTGCTTACAATTTTTCTTCTAAGGTTACCAATATTAATTATCTCTCAATCAATCAATCAATCAGGTGCCGTCTCTGCAATGAAGATTGGCTGCAATGGATCTCCAACACTGTCTGTCTCTTGCCTTGACTGTATATTCTGTCAGGCAGATGTTCGTCCATCTCTTGATGTTATCCTCCCACTTGTATCGTTGTCTACCTCTTGCTCGCTTGCCCTCAACCTTGCCTTCCAGTATGGGGCGTGCTGATGAGCGTAATCTAGCCTAGGAATCAACATACAGCTGAAAGATGCTGGTGTTGACCGCAATATCCTGAAACAGGATGGAAACGCGGGAAAAAAAAAAAAATCATGTCTTTTAACGTGCCAAAATATTTCACTTGTCTCCCCTTTATTTCTTTCATCAACTCTCTCTTCATTCCAAGTTTTTCTAGGACCTCTGCGCTTGATTGTTTTTGTTTCCATGAAATACGACCTATTCGTCTGTATATCCACATCTCCAGGGCTTCTATGCGACTTTCTAGTTGCTTGTTCTATGTCCAGGCTTCAGAGCCATACAGTAGCGTTGAATATACGTAGAATTTGACAATTCTCATTTTTAATGCGTTAGTAATCTCTCTAGATGTTAATACTGATTTCATGCCGTTGAAAGAATTTTTGGCCATTCCCATTCTCTTTTTGATTTCCATTTCACTTCTGCCATCATCTGTTATTATATGTCCAAGATTATGTTATTATATGTCCAACTTATTACTTGTTCTCTCTCAGACAGACACAAATGCTCATTAATGAAAATACAAAGCAATTTATATCAAGACACGTATTACACAAAGATAGGCAATTGTTCCTGTTGTTCTGATCTCATTGTAAACATTTAACCACTGTGCTTGCTTGCTTGCTTGTGTTCGTTGGCTTGAGCTCCAACGCGAAGTCCTGTATGTCGGATGAAGGCATCCTGTTGTCCAACATCAGTGTGATGTCATACAGGACCTGAGGTTTGCGTGAGTATCCGTTGTCCCATGTCTGGCTTATTGGTGTGCAGACTGGTGGTTCCTCGCCGTACAGGCAGACACTCTCCGACTTCGGAGGAATCGGCGATCCTATTGACTTCAGCCAGGACCCCGAAGGGACCTGTTGCCCAGGACGCTCGACGAGGACGCGTCAATAGGTCTTGGCCAGTATATAACCCGGCCCTGGTGCCTTGGAAACACCTCTGCGTCCCATTTAACCACTGTGAAAACATTCAAAATGATTTTTTTGTTTGTTATGACTAAATCTACACTGGTTGAGTCAAAGTGAAATAGCATGCAGCTGTAGGATTGCGTGTTCCTGCATGTTCAGTGTATATTCATACAGGCTTCTTCCAATCCATTTCTTGGTGTCTCCCCCCCCCCTTTTCTGCCCCCCCCCTCCCACCCATATGTAACGCTGTGTCTTTCTCTTGAATGCCTCTCTTCCACTTGTCCATCTTACACATCTCTTAACAATGGGCTCTTTATATAGTTAATAAAGTAAAAAGTAAAGGATCATTGTACTTCCGTATGGTACATTGGGCATATGGCGCTAGACTTCAAATCAAATCAAATCAAATCAACTTTATTAGGGTCACAAATTGGGCGCGCAGGCCCGTCTTACATTCGGCCCTTCCAATCACTCGTCTTTCGTTCATCAAGAGCATTATACATTTACATAGGAAGAAAAATAAACATTGTGAAATGAATGTTGTAAACATAAACAAGGCTTATTACCATGTTATGAGGCCCATCTCCCACTTATCCATACATCACCCCACCCACACACACACCCCCACCTACCCACACACACGCACACCAGGGACACATACATACCCCACCAACCGACCCATCCCCCTCGCGCACATCCCCCACCCACACACACTACCCTCATCTGATCCCCCATCCAAAACACACTCGCCACCCACAAACATTCCCCCACTAACCCACACATCCCACGCCCATCCACATCCTAACCCACACATCCTCTCCCCACCCACACATCAAACCACCCATCCCCCAGCCACATCTCCATCGACCACATATTCCCCACCCACGCACACAATCCCCTACCAACCCACACATCGCACATCCACTCACACATCCCCAAACTATACACACACATCCCCACCAACTGACATGTCCCTACCCCCCCTACCCCCCCCCCCACACACACACATCTCCCTAACCACCCATACATCCCCAAACCACTCACACACACCCCACCACCCATACATACAACTTCCACCCACCCACACATGCCTTAACCCAATCCCCCACCCGCACATCACATACACCCCCTACCACACAATATTGCCAACCCACGCACCACACACACACACATATCCCTCACCAACACATCCGCACTTACACACCACAGACATATCCCCCACCCAGATACCACACACTATTCCCGCCCACACCCACACAGATACCCTTACCCATCCACCCCACACACCCCCACTCACACACCACAAAACACACACATAACTCACCCACACAATATCCCCAACCAACACACCACACACCTCTCCCCACCCACACACGCATTCCCTACCCGTCCAACAACACACACTCACTCACGCATACATCCTCCACTACGCACTCACACCCCCACCCACCCACCCACCCCCAACCAAACATCTCTCGATCACAATACCCCTACCCACACACATCCTTCACCCACTCACACATCCCATCCCGACACATACAACTCCCTCACCGACCTACACATCCCTAAGCCACTCACACACCCTCACCCACTCATTCCCCATCCACGCACACATTTCCCACCCACACACCCCCACATACTTCCCCCAACGACCACACATCCCCTACTCACCCCCACATATACCCCACCCATACACACATTCCCCGCACTCATCACACACATCGCCCACACCACCCACTATCCTCCACCCATACACATATCCTCACCCATACCACCACAAACATACCCTCCACCCACACATCATGCACACATCCGGCACAACACACCGCACACATATCTCACACCCACACACCATACACTTCTCCCCACCCGCCCTTGCATCCCCAATCCACCCAACACAATCCCCTACCCACACAACCCCGCCACCCACACATACTTCCTCAAACCATCCACACATCTCCACCCACATAAACACACATCCCCCGCATCCATCCCATACACATATCCTCCACCCATATACACATCCCCCACACCCATTCCCACACCCCTACTTTCACCCCCACACATCCATCCACACATCCCACCAACACCTACAAATATCACTACCCACCAAAACCCACAGACCCCAACCCATCCAAACGCATACCCCCACCCACACATATCCCCACATTCACACACATCCTCCACACACACTCACACCTCCTCACATCTAGATACATACAAAATGTCTCAAGTTAGCATTGAAACTAGTATGAACAAACTCCCACACTTTACTCACACACATACACTGACACTTGTCATGAGCAGTCTCATAAAAATGTTAAACATGGAGAAAAATGTGTACATAAAAAGTATGTGACGTAACAATAGTGATGCTCCCACACACACACATCACACACACACACACTCTCTCTCTCTCTCACGCTCACTCATTCACTCTGACGCTCACTCATTCACTCTCACGATCACCCATTCACTCTCTCGCTCACTCATTCACTCTCACGCTCACTCATTCACTCTCACGCTCAATCATTCACTCTCACGCTCACTCATTCACTCTCGCACTCCCTCATTCACTCTCACGCTCACTCATTCACTCTCATGCTAACTCATTCACTCTCATGCTCACTCATTCTCTCTCCCGCTCACTCATTCTGTCTCTCATTCACACTCACTGACTCTCTCACTCAAACTACAGTAATGAACATGAGTTTATATTATGCATGATAAAATCAAATGGTATTTAACTGATAATATGACAGATGAGAATACACAAACATATGGATTCACGTGTTACATAACATTCGTGTTACATGACATGCATCTGCTCAGCTCTCTCTCTCTCTCTCTCTCTCTCTCTCTCTCTCTCTCTCTCTCTCTCTCTCTCTCTCTCTCTCTGTATTCTTTCATATACACACACTTACACGCATGCGCGCGCTCACACACACACACTAACACATCAACTGTCCCACTGTCTCACTCTCTCACACACAATCCTTCACACACACACACTCACTCTCTCAATCACACTCTCTCACACATACACGTACGCATGAACGCATGCACGCACGCACACACTCCCTTACTCACTCTCACACATACACGTACGAATGCATGCACTGACACATTCCCCCACCATTTCTCGCTCAATCACTCTCTCCACACACACGCATGCACGTGCGCACACAAACATTCACTCTCTCCCTCTCTCTGACACCCACTTTCTCTCTCTCTCTCTCTCTCTCTCTCTCTCTCTCTCTCTCTCTCTCTCTCTCTCTCTCTCTCTGTCGCTCCCACACGCACGCACATATATAGTGAACAATTATAATTAAACAATTATAATGAACAATTATACCAGTAAATGAATTATGGTGGCATATAGTCGATATGGATTAAGTATTGAAAGAGTTTTCGGTTAAATGTGTAGGGACTCATTGGAGTTTTCAGATCTGGAGGCAGCTCATTCCATAAGTGAGCACCAGAATAGGCGAAACATGTTTTGTATAGGTCCAATCTAGGCTTTGAGACATGTAACAAATTTAGGCGCTTGCTGTTCATTGCATTAGATTGAATCAGCGGCAGAAGATACTCTGCGGTATTTTGAGATATAATTTTATTCACTAATTTGGCTTTGTTGAAAAGGAAGCGCTTTTGAAGTGGTAGAAGTCTTAGATGACTGTACAAATTATTACTTTCAACATGCTTTATGCCAGAAACCAGACGAATAGCGCGGTTTTGTAGAGAACATTCATTCATTCATTCAGTAGCATGTCCTTTACAGAACCTCGCTCCCATAACAACCCTCCGGAAAACTTGTCGATCACAAGCAAGATGTCCCGCGTCTGATACACCCATCTGGAGATCATCCGCCACATCCTGCACCCATCTTCTCTTTGGCCTTCCTCTTCCTCTCTTCCCAGGCATATACCCCTCCATTATTGTTCTCTCCAAACTGTCGTGACGTTTCAAGTGACCAAAATACTTCAATTTTCTTTGTTTTATCGTCTTTAATAGCCATCCCTCCTCAATATTCAACTCTTGAAGTATGGATGCATTTGTTCTTTTCTTTACCCAAGATATTCTTAGAACTCGTCTATAACATTTATATTCAAAGGCATGTATGCGCTGTTCAGCTTGTTTAGTAAGTGTCCATGTCTCACAGGCGTATGTTGCAATGGGAAAGATGCATGCTCTTAAAAATCTAATTTTTGTAGTTCTGTCTGTCCCACACCATAATTTATTCATCTGTTTTAGTCTTTGAAGAGCAATGGATAGTCGCCGTTTTATTTCTTTCATTGTGTCACCATTATTCGTAATCAATGACCCAAGATATTCAAAATTTTCCACCACCTCCAATTTTCTCCCATTAATGTATATTTCTTTCTCCATAGTAGTTTTATCTGTATGCATTATCTTAGTTTTTGCTATGTTAAGATATAAGTTGTGATTTTCACTATTCAATTGTGTTGAGGCTATTAGGTTTTCTATGCCATTCTGTGTTGTGGATAGTAATACTGTATCATCAGCATATCGAATCTCTGGTATGTCATGACCGCCAATATTTAGGGCATCATATGGCTCCCTGTTTATATCATCTCTTACATTTCTCATTATATTTTCGGCATACAGGTTAAACAAATAGGGTGACAGCACGCAGCCCTGACGGACTCCTTGCTTGATGTCAAACCAATCTGATGTCTCGCCATCTATTCTAACTGCTGCTTGTTGGTCTAGATATAGCATTTTTATGAGATGTACTACATGTGAAGGAAAGCCCATATTCCTCATGATGTCCCAAAGTTTCTGATGCTGTACACAGTCAAATGCCTTTGAATAATCCACAAAACATGAGAATAGGTTTACATTAAATTCTCTGCACTTCTCTATTATTAAACGCATGTTGAATATGTGATCTCTTGTTCCTCTTCCTTGTCTAAATCCAGCTTGAACTACGTTAATCTCTTCTTCCATTTTCTTACTAAGTCGTCGCATTATGACTTTTAGTAGAATTTTACTTGCATGACTTATCAGGGCAACAGTTCTATAGTTGGTGCATAATTTCAGGTTGCCCTTTTTTGGTATTGGAATGAAGATAGTTCTCTTCCAATCTTTTGGCCATATACCATATTTCCAAATCTTTGTACATAATGCATGATATATGTGTATGCTTTCTTCTCCTCCTGCTTTAATTAGTTCAGCTGGTATCTCATCACATCCAGGTGATTTACCATTCTTCAGGTTCCTTATAGCCCAAGCAATTTCATCTAATGAGGGTTCAGGTTCTGTCTCTGCTGTCATTGGCTCATGTATCTCATTCATATCCTCACTGTCACTCATATCATACATTCCACTGCAGTACTCCTGCCATCTTTCTAGAATTTGTCTAGATTCTGTTAAGGTATTTCCCATCTTGTCACAGATAACATTCAATTGAGGTTGAACATTTCTTGTCAATAACTTCATTTCCTTGAACATTTCATAATCTCTTCCAGCCTTATGATATTGCTCTATTCTGGTACAGCTATCTTGTATATATTGATTTTTGTCCTTTCTTGTGTTCTTTCTTATTTCTCGAGTTAAAGATTTATACTTCATCCTGCTATCGGATTCATCTCCTTTCTGTTTCAGCTCCCTTCGTTGTTTTATTAATTCTAACGTGTCTGATGTAATCCATGGCTTACGTTGCGTTTTCTTGGTCGGAATGAAATCTTTGGCTGCAGTTATCAAGATATCTCTAGCTTGTACTGCCAGTTCATCAGGTGTCATTTCTTCTTGTACAGACATCAAGACCCCAAAGCGATTCCTAACTTCTATGTTGTATGCGTCTGGTATTTGTGTGAGATCAAAACGAAGTGGCCTTGGTCCTCGGGTAAGCTTTTTGAGTTTTAATTTCAGATCTGCTTCTAATAACTGATGATCTGTATCACAGTCTGCACTTCGTAGGGTTTTTGCAGATGTTATGCTTGATCTCCATCTTCTTTGTATTAAAATATAATCTATCTGATTTTTGGTAAAACTGTCTGGAGACTTCCATGTGAAGAGTCTTCTTGGATGTTGTTTAAAAAGTGTGTTGGCTATCGTTAACTCATTTTCTGTGCAAAATTCAATTAATTTGTCACCTGCATCATTTCTATTTCCTAATCCAAATTTTCCTAAAATGTGTCTCTCATTTTCAGCTCTTCCTGCACCTACTTTAGCATTAAAATCTCCCATTATTATTGCTATATCATTATGACCAATCTTATTTAATGTGTCTTGTAGTGTGTTGTAAAAATCTTCAATTTCGTCCTCCTCTGCTGTTGAAGTAGGTGCATATATCTGTATGAGAGTTGTGTTTTTTGGACGGCCTTTAAGTCTAATAGTGAGGATTCTATCACTAACTGGATTATATCCCATTAAAGCTTTTGCAGTTGTCTTATCTAAACAAAATGCCACTCCACTCTGGCCTCCGACATCTCTACCAGAATAAATGAAAATACTTCCATTTTCAGTTGTGAAATGTCCCTTGCCGCTCCAGCGATGTTAACTAATTCCTAAAATGTGAATGTTTAACCTCTCAATCTCATCACACACTACTTTAAGCTTTCCCTCATACAAACTTCTCACATTCCACGTTGCCATTCTCACTCTGTTTCTTAGTCTGACACAGGGAATTTCCTTGGCAACACAGTCAGGATTAACTCCGTCATCACGATTACTAGTACTGGTCCCTGCGTCACACTCTTCCCCAGTGTTATCTGATCTGCCTGGCCTGGGGGTCTCGCCACCAGATCTCTTTCTTATTATGTTTTCTTTCATGGTTGTTATGGTTTCTTGGCAAGTTTTGCAGAAGGTAGTTTGCCGTTGCTTTCATTCTGGGCAGTGACTGTACTAGTCGGTGGCCATAGCCATTGTCTCTACTGATGAGATCATCTGCCTATCGCCGCAGAGTGCAAGACCATAACCAACAACAATCTGTCGGCTGCTCTCACACTCCATCCACCACCTGCTTCCATGGCTTCACGTAACCCTGATCGGGGGGCTAAACGGGTACTCCACCTTGCCCAAGGGTGTCCCGTAGACTAACGGAGGAAAGGAGGCGTCTTACATCTCCTTTGATAGGGGATACCCCTACCCCGCTAACCGTGTAGAGAACATAGTCGTTTTAAATTAGATTTAGGGCAACCATCCCAAACTGTGGAACAGTAATCGAGATGTGATTGGATATAGCATGTATAGAATATTTTTCGTGTGCTTTCGTCCAGGAAGTGCTGAATTTTAGCAAGTTGGTAAACTTTTTGTGCTATTTTCTTGGTAAGAGCGTGAACATGAGAGCTCCAGTTCAAATGGCTGTCAATTAAAAGACCTAGTGTTTTATGTTCAGTCACATTAACTATAGGCAACGTGCCTATGCGGACTTCGAGCGGTGCTCCAGTTATGGCTAGTGTCTGCAGTTTTTGTCTGGTCGTTATTAGCATGGATTTGGTTTTGTCAATGTTAATTTGCATGCGGTTTTCATTGCTCCATCTAGTAAGATTATCAAGTTCCTTTTGTAAAGAATTCTCTAATTCACTACGGTTTTCTTGACTAGTATATATAGTACAGTCGTCTGCAAATAGATCACAAGTTGTATTGATATATAAAGGAAGATCATTAATATAAACTGCAAAAAGCAGCGGACCTAGTATCGAGCCCTGAGGCACACCAATATTAAGCTGTGTGGGTCTTGATAGACATTTGTTGAAGGACACGACTTGTTGTCTGTCGGATAGAAATGACGTAATTATGTTCACCATGTTGGTGCTTGTCTTCATTTGTTTTAGTTTTCTAATTACAATATCGTGATCTACCATATCAAAAGCTTTTTTAAAGTCTACAAACACCGCTCCACAAATTCTACCGTTGTTGATGTTTAAGTGCCAGTTATCGGTCATTTTTGTTAGAGCACTATGGCAAGAATATTTAGGTCGAAACCCAGATTGACTGTTAATTATTAGATTGTTGTTAATTAAATGGTGTAACGTTATTTTATGAATGTGTTTTTCTAGTGGTTTTGATAGCGACGATAGTAAGGAAATAGGTCTATAATTACCCAAAACGCTATTATCTATTGAGCCATTTTTAATTAGCGGAAACACTTTAGCAATTTTAAATGCAGATGGAAAGTAGTTTTTGGCCAGGCACTGGTTATATATGAACGTGAAGGACTCGCTAATGACTGGTGCAACACAACGACGAATTCTATTACTGATACCATCTAGGCCGTGTGAGTTTGTTGATTTGAGGTTTAAGAGATATTTATAAACGTCTGCAACAGACATTAAAGGAATCTCAGCGGGAATATTTCTGGTGCACTTCTCCTCACAGAATGATTCCAGTGAACTTAAATTTAACGATGAGTCTGGTATTGAAGACTTTAGATTCTCTATTTCTGATTTAAAGAACCAACTGAATTCATCGCATGTTATAGAATTTGGTATTGCTGATTCTGTAGGGCGTTTCTTATTGGTTAGCAAGTTAATAGCCTTCCATATATTTGTACTGTTTGAATTATCTACAATCAAATTTTTAAAATGATCTTTTTTTATCCTACGAATTTCATATTTAACTTTATTCCTTAGTCTGCGGTAATTGATGAAGTCTTTATTTTGTGTGTGCTGTATCTCGCTCTCTGATGATTTCCAGAACTTCTCTAGTGACCCATGGGTATTTATGTTGATTTTTGACTCGAACTTCTTTGATTGGCACGTGTTTATCGAACACATTGTAGACTGTCTTCGTCCAGAAAGCTAATGCATCGTCCGGGTCAGGAAGTTGGTAAACGTGATCAAGGGCTGCTTTTCTTAAGTCTTGCAAAAATAAATCTTGGTTGAATGCTTTAAAATTTCTAAATTTGATACTTACATGTTTATGTTTAAGAGATTTGAACCCAATTCTTGACCATGTACAACATACCGGGTAGTGGTCACTAACTGTACTAACAGGAACAGAACATTCAATAATATTATCTGGACAAGTAACATATATATGATCAATTATAGTTGAGGATGTGTCAGTAACCCTTGTAGGACGGTTTATTAGTTGTTTGAAATTGTAAGAAAGAATGATATTGTCCCATGTCTGGTTGGATTTACTAATATCTATGTTGAAGTCACCTAGTATCATAACTTCTCTACCTGCTGTAAACACTCTATCCATCATTGTAGTGAAGCAGTCATACCAACTGTACCCGGCACAAGGATTCCTATATAGGTATCCAATGAGAAACGGTTGTTGGCTAGCTGGCTTCACCTCTAACCAAACACATTCTATCTCTACTGTCTCGAGATCACTTCTACGGGACCAGTTGAGGAAATTGGAAATGTATACAGCAATACCTGTCTCTAATTTTTGATTTTCATCTTTCCGAATTACTTTAAACCCCTTAAGTGAGATTTCGGAGTCGGTTATTTTGTCGTTAAGACGACTTTCTGTGATTCCAAAACACATGGAACTGTTTGGACAGTATTACCGAGAGCTCAGGTAATTTGTTGAGCAGATGAAAGATGTTGAGATTGCCTATATATAGACCATTTTTGTTGAGCCACTGATCGTGATTGGCGAACATTATAAACTAAAAGGAAGATGTCGCTTGTGGTATACAAATTGCAGGGATTTTGAAACTTTATTTAGAAGTAGTTAAGGCTGTTAGAGGGGGCAGGAAAATGTCTTTGCTGGAGTGATATCATGAATGCTTGGTGCAGGGCTGCAGTCCAAGAATTTCGAAAGTCTTTGAACTCAGATTACAATGACGTTACATTTTATGCAGAAGTAAGATGGCTGACCCATGCCAAATTGTTGAAAGGAATGTTTGATTTGCAACAAGAAATACAATCATTCTTTGCAAGCAAGTCAAAAAGTATCCCAGAGAATGAAGACAAAGAGTGGGTTTGCGACTTTGCATTTCTGGTCGATATAACTAGCCACTTAAATGACGTTAATACTCATCTACAAGGGAAAGATCAATTAATTAATAAGATGTATTTTTTTTTACCTTAAACCAGGCAAGTGTTTGAGCACGATCTCACCTACTGGGAAGCAACGATGTGGTCGAAGCTGTAGCACGCTTGCTTGCTAACTTTAATAACCAAAAAAAAAAATTTAAAAAATTAGGTACGTGGCCCGGCAGGAAATATTATTTCTTAAATTTCGCCCACCTGCTGAAAAGGTTGGCCACCCCTGGTCTAATTGAAACATGCATTTATATGATTGCATGTTAAAGGTGTATTTATGCAGGCTTCTTCCAATACATTTATTGATGTCCCCTCCCCCCCCCTCCACTTGTAACACTGTCTTTCTATTGCATGCCCACTTCCACTTGTCCATCTAGCACATCTCATAACAAGGGGCACTTTATATGGTTAATAAAGTAAAGAGTAAAGGATCACTGTACATGTCTGATGGTACATTTGACATACCGTGCTAGATTCATGTTTTATAGCCCAACAGGCACCCAGTGGTTGATGTGGTCAGTATCATATTGGTCACGTTTACTTCCCACGTCATTTCCTGTACCCATTTTAGGCTGGGTAACCTGGAAGCCCATTTCAATTTTAACAATCCTACCCTGGTATGGGTCTGAACTTTATATAGTTAAATTACCTTAATTGTCTAACCTTGATCTCATTCAGTGATGTTTTCTTTAATCCCAGTTTTTGTAATTGTTATTATTTTCCCGTCTAATGAATAATGTAATCAATAATCCTTTATAAAAATCATCGTCTCTAGTCTCCAGCGACCACAACTTTGTTAAATAAACACATTAGATCTATTACATTTTCCAAGGCTATTACTGAGAATGTATTTGATTGTCTCATTTGTTGCAAAATTCAGAAAAGATCTGAGCTCAAACTAAATTGCATTTTCACTACTGTGTGCAGTCATCTTTGTTTACAGCTATCTTATAAGTCCATTCAAAGAAACACTTAAATATGTTGCCTTCTATTATTGTTTTGCGTATCCTTTTTACAGGACTTAGCTGTCAACAGCAGCATCTTTCAGCTGTCTGTTGATCTCTTGGCAAGATTACGCTCAGTAGTTTGCCATTGCTTTCTGAGCGGCCGGCTCAGTATCCGCAAGTCACGAGCGGGGGTCGAACCACCTCAGTTCTCGCTCCGCTGCGAGACTCTGCGTGATAAACGGGATTACAGAGAGAAAGTGTTGTAACCCCACAGCCAGAGAGACCGGCCTTCTATTATTAGTATTTAAAAAAAAAGTATAAGCGGAGTCTCTGTGGCGAAGTGTCAAACTGTCTGCCTCAGGCTCTGAAGGTACGGGTTCGATTCCAGGCCCCATCCTTCGGTTCATAAGTGCATTTTTTCTGAGACTCCTGGGGGTCATCGCTGGAGCTATGGAGTTCTTGCTTTGTGCGACGCTTTCAGCAGCCCATGCTGTGGAAAGAGACTGAGCTATATGGGATAAAAGTTCGTTGCAATTGTCAGAAGTCGGGGTGGCCACTGCCTAGATGAAAGTATTATTCACTGGCGTGCAACCCCAAATAGTCAGAAATTGACTAGGGACAAAATCTATATGGCTGAACTACAGATTAAGCCCTGAATATCCAACGTACAGCTCCAAATGGCTCGTTACAAAATTGAAATGAACTGTGCTGAATATTCGCCAAGGAATAGGAAAGAGAAGGTTAGCTAGGTATATATTTTTAAGTCTAAATTTAAGTGTAATTAACAACTATCCCAGTACAGGTTTTTCTCCCTGACTGCTCCCTTCCTTGGTGTTCAAGTGAACCCCCACCAATGTACACACACAACACATATGCACAATTGGAATTAATATAATGACAGAACTATGAGTTACAATACTACACCATTTATTTACTAATCATAATCATAGACATCTGATGGTTTTTAAGATGATGATGATGAAATCAAATAACATATTGATATTGAGAAACATTACATAACTTTACTGTTACTTTAACTATCTGGATCTGTGGTCCAGATCCCCTTTCTCCAGTAGAAACAAAACAGCTTGCTGGTATTCTGACGCCTGTCAGTCCTGGCACTACCTAGTAGTCTCTAGTCTTGAGATCTATAACATAGGCGCTCTTTGTGAGAGCTTGAAAGAAAGTCAAGAATGTGTTATATCTAGTTCTACATCAGTGCAATCCTAAGTAAGACATATCCTAGCACACACATATACAATGACCAGTCTGGCCAAGTTTATCTTCCAGCTCTACTGCGTTCATCATCCTCCTTCTCCCTCTATATCTCTGTCCTACGGTCTTAATCTGGGACGGGCTTTTTCAATTGTCTCACACGCCTGTAATTATTACATTTCTGCCGTCCCATGTCCATGTCGCTAATACCGACATTCTGAGTCGTACAGTCGCTCCGTCCAAAGTTGGTTTAGCAGCTCACAGGTTCGGTAATGGTATCATAATAGTTCCTGATCATCCGGGCTTACAAACCGTGACCAGTACCTGTGCCAGGTTTTCGCGAATTACCGTAAACGCACGCCCACCATACACTGAAAAAGTTTTGCATCATATACCCTATACTAATTGTGGGTAATGTCTGTACCATTACACCTCTGCTTCCAACACAATCGATGGCCAATGTGCCAATGTGCACACAATAGCATAACACCAATTTATTCTTAGGGAGTTACCATATAACAAATCACATCAAACAAACCTAAGGTATGCGAATACAAAATGGCATATAAGGCTATTCTTACCTACATTGTATAATGCAAAAAAAGTAAGTAATATCCTTATCTACAACAAACTGGGAAACATAGTTTCCATATCAGACTAAATAAATGTTTGCCGAGTGCATATCCAGAGTATAACAACACTGATGGATACGGCAGTTCAAATATATCAAACCTCCAATATTTTAACATAATAGCATTATGCAAAGTTAGTAACAATATTGTTTACATAAATATGAGACATAGGAACAATACTCAGAGCAGTTCCTACTTAGCCACTGCTGTTGTAAGAATTAAGGAAATAGGCAGTTGACTATATTCTGTACACAAATGCACACACCAACAGGCAACTAGGCTAGTTTACATAGAACTAACAAGCATCTACCACGACACCTCAAGTATATCTAGACAAGATCTGTCTTACATAAGGTTCCTACTTCTCAGAAGAGTAACACATGAAGCACAACGATATTGAACACAGAACTTAGAAAGAACACTCAAGTAACCTACGCCAATGATAGATCTTGAAAATAACCTAGGTCAGATATAGACTGAAAGTTCATATGTCTAAAAAACTGTTGCATAGTTACTAAGAAATCCTTCCTAGAAGCCAACGTAATAATCATGCATATGACTACAGAACATTGAGATAGTTCCTACCTGTTCAAACTGATTTTCGTATCTAACCTGAAACAAGTCTAGGGAGCCTTATTTAAGCTGAGTCCAGCAGACAGTGTCTGAGACACTATGATCTCTTTGGCACCCTTCTGTCTGGTATGACAGAAACATGCTGACCTCCTACAGGTAATTAATTGTATTCAAGTGTTGGGCCAGTTCACGCCTCTTTTCCCATGCAGACTGACTTATCTCCCCCTGGCATTCCTGATTCGGTTGTAATAGCCAAAATTTACTCTGTGTGGCCAGTCTGGCACTTCACAGTTAATTGCCTCTGTCAGACACCCAACACCTAATCTCTGGATCCAGTCCGAATTGTTTATTATCCTTCTAACACCACCTCTCTACCTTTCCACAGGTAATTACTAGCCTCCAGTCAAGTTTAGGATCAGTCTCTCAAGGTCTGGTTCACACTCTGCTGAGTCTGCCCGCCAGTGGGGGTAATTACCAGTTTGACACGTACCACCTTGAAGCTGGACTGGCTGGGTAGCTTGACTGGTGTCAAATTACACTTCTCAAATAGAAAGCCATCCCTGGTGGTTTGTTTACTTGCAGGCTTTGCAAGCTTACGTCAAGACTGTATAGCCTTGAATATAGAGAAAACAGTTTGTCCTTCTGTTGATTCCCTACATGGTCCATCAAAATTGAACCGAAAATTGTTCTGGGCTGTAAAGGCTGCATTTCATGACAGCAATGAAGTCGATCCTGTCAACTTTTAAGCAACTTTTTATTAGTGTAAGTTACATATCTCAAATTGCCCACAAATGTAGGTGTAAAGAAATTGAGCACAGGCTGAAATATGATCTCAGGGTCAATGGGTTAATGAACATGATTAATACTATGTTGTAGCAAACAGCTACCATAAGAAATACAAAACAGAACATGTTTAACATACAGATACATGTTATCACTGACAATGACCAATAGTGAAGGCTCTAGTATTCTCAAGTAGTTAGTTAGTCTTTCCTCTTGAGCCTAAGGCGGCGCATAGGGCAGAAGTCATGGCTCTCCATGTCCGGCGGTTCGCTGCTACCTGTTGTAGGTCCTGGATGTTCACTTGGCCGTTGAATGAGCCTTCTCTGATGATGGTACTACACAGGGTCTTTCTTGGTCTTCCCCACTTTCTTTTCCCTACTGGTGACCATAAGAGAGCTTGATTGGGGAGTCTTGTCTTGTCCATTCTGAGTACATGGCCTATGTAGTTCCAACGGTACTTTCTTATAAAATTGGATACAATGTCTTGCTTAGTCTCTTGTCTTATTTGCGTATTGGTTCTGAAATCTGTCCTGTGGAGGTTTAGAATTTTTCTAAGACATTTGTTCTCAAAATTGTCTAATTTTTTTTAAAATCTAAAGCTACCGTTGATTTCCAACTCTCACATCCACATGTTAGCACTGGAATCACACAAGAGTTGAAGATTTTAAGTTTCGTATGTTTGCTGAGTGTCTTTGACTTCCAGATGTTTGACAGTTTATTGAAGGCACTAGATGCCAGTGCGATTCTAGATAATATTTCTGGCATTGAGTCCCCTGTAGATGCCAATTTGCTTCCTAGGTATGTGAAGTTTTTGACTTTTTCAAGAACATGGTTGTTTAATTTGGTGTCGTCTGAACTGTTGATAAGATCAATAGTTTTTGTTTTTGCAGTGTTAATTTAGAGACCAATTTGTCCTGAAACATTTTGGAGATGGTTTATTTTCTCTTAGGCATCTGGGTGTGTTGAACTCAAAAGCACTATGTCGTCGGCAAAGTCCAGGTCTTCTAGAATTTTGTCAACCCAATGGATACCCCTATTTGTGTTGTTTGTGCATTTGCGCATGACCAATTGATAGCTATTCCAAAGAGCATCAGTGACAAGACACAACCCTGTTTCACTCCCATTTCCACTGAGAACCAGTCAGTGGTGCCTGATTCTGTTCTCATGTAGCAATGTGTCTCCTTGTAGAAAGATTTTAAGATGTTGATATATTTGGTAGGGAAACCATAGATGTTAGTAGATTCCAAAGTGAAGGATGATGGATGCATTCGAAGGCTTTTTGAAAGTCGACAAAGGTGGTGATTAATTTCGACTGGAATTCTACAGTCTTCAATGATTATTCTAAGGATGAAAATATGGTCTATACATGACCGTTTTGGTCTGACCAACATGGAGTAATTTTGATTATGGGTTTCATATGAAGATGTGTCTTTTGTAGAAAGAAGTGTTAGTTTTGCTTGCTTTCTTTCTTGTATCTTCGTCCAGGTGTTATCGCTAAGCCACTTCTTCTTCTGTCTTTGTACGTAGCCAATTGTGTTTTTTGCCGCATTTAGGAAGGTCTCTTTCAGGAAATTCCAATTTTCTTCAATGCTATTCGCATTTCTCGTTATACTTTCTTTGTTAACGTAGATGTTTTGTACCTCTGAGTTGAATGCGAGTTGGTGTTCTTTAGTCAGTAGGGATTGTGAGTTTATTTATTGGTTCTGTGTGTTTTATACAGAGTCTTAAGCTTTATTTTTAGCTTGGCTATGTAGAGATTGTGATCGCTACCATCATTTGTTCCTCTGCAAGCTCTGACGTCTTGTACTGATGAACGGAATTTGGCACTAATGCAAAAATGGTCTATCTGATGTTTTGTGATACCATCAGGAGAATTCCACATGATTTTATGTATATTTCTATGCGGAAACAGAGAGTTTGCTATTATCAGATTTGCTATTTCACAGAATTCTAGTAGTCTCTCTCCGTTTTGGTTCATGTCCCCTAGACCGTGAATTCCCATATATTTCTCGACAAACGTATTGTCAGACCCTATCTGGGCATTGAAATCGCCCATTACAGCAATAATATTGTGTTTGGGTGATAAGTTGATGGTACCAATTAGTTGGTTGTAGAAATTATCTTTGTTGATGTCGGTATCATCATTACCAGTGACTCCGTCACTCTGGGCCTTCCCCGAAGGCTGATTTTCCCCTATCCCTGGATGGAAAATCAGACCTACCCCGTACGTTCCCACATACCCCCCTACGTAGTACTGGGTTCTTTCGGTCCCCGTCTGGACCCGTAACCATTTTACCAGCTACAGCCCTTGCCATCAGGTGTGGAGACTCCTTACCGGATCTCTCCTCACATTCCCGGAGGAGATTTACATGGAATATTTTCCCTTTCCCTCGGATCCGAATCTTGTAGTTGGTCTTGGACACTACCCTTACCACGGGAAAAGGTCTGTGCCATCCTACCTTGAGTATATTGGTCTCAGTTGGACCCCAAACTAATACCCCGTCTCCCACCTTCAGAGATAATTTATTCTTAATCGAATTCTTGGGTGACGTCTTTTGGCACGCTGGGCAAGACTTAACCTACTGGCGTATACCGCCGGTCATTCCTGACCAGTAATAATGGCAGGAAATCTGTTGAAGCGTCGCTCCGACACCCATATGTCCGCTACCGGACACGGTGTGCACCATGTGAAGAAAATGGGACGGTAGTCCTTCGGGACCACCAACTGCCCGTGCAGTTTATCACCCATTCCCGCTCTGCAGTAAAGCAGCCGATTCTTCATATAGTACTGACCCCTGTTAGGTGGGGTTAGCACTTCTCTGCAGCTTCTTGTAGCAAGGGCGCAAAGTCATGTCCTCACCCTGGGCAGCGCACAATTCCCCTGGCAGGGGCTTAGAGATTATTGCATCCACCTCTTCTTTTTCCCAATTGGACCGCGTCTGTATGTCACCTATGTGGATTGGCTCTTTAGGCATCCCTAGGAATACATATCGGCACCCAGGATTACGGGAAAGAGGGGATCGGAAAACACGGCCGCTTGAATTGTGCCCGTGACATACCTTGACCTGATCTCCACCTTGACGAATGGCAAAGTCACGGCCACAGCACTCTTCATCGCCAGCCGTATCTTGATTTCCTACCCGGTGAGTTGTTCTGGCCTGACTAGATGTGCAGCTATGACTGCGTCACAATCTTGTCCTGTGTCGTATAAGCATTCCGCTTGTTGACCATTCACTTTGATCAGCTCAACCACTGGTGGTCTTTCCGGGTCCAGAGTCTCTTTGATGACCTCGACCTTTTCGGTGGAATCCGCCTTTGGTTCCACTAGGCAGGCCGCAAAGTGGGATCTCTTTATCTTTGCTTTCAGTCCCTCGTAGTGTGAGTGGATGACTTGCAATTCTTACACCATTTCTCATGCCACCTCTTTTTAGGGGGAGATTCAGGTGGGCTCTTGCTCCCAGACTGCATCTTCTCTGGACTCTTTTCCGGAGAATCTACCCTTTTCTGATGAGTGGCCTTCTTCGTCTCCTTATCAGAGTTATCCGAACCTATAGCACTTTTGGGAAGGGCTTACCCCGCTTCCCCATGTACTAATACATACTGTTAGGCTAACTTCGTCACTATGTCTAACCGTTCTGCCCCTTGTTCTCCCAAGAACACTTTAAGCGGCTTAGACATATGTTTTCGCATCTGATCGAGTATACAGAGTTCTTCTAGACTCTGGTAGTCTTGGGCAAACCCAGCTAATTCCATCCATTTGAGTAAATAGGATTTCAGTCGCAAACTAAATGCGGCAAACAATTCGCCAGGTTCTCGCTTCGTGGTTCGAAACTTCTTCCGGTACATGTAGGCTGTCATTTTGAAATGTTTCAACACCGCCAACTTCAATACGTCGTAATGTTCTCATGTCCCGCCGTGTATAGACTTTGAACGCAGTACCTCATAAACCTTGGGACAGTTTCAGAACCATTTGTATTTCTCAAGACCCATGGCAACAGCCATCGCATCGAATTGTTGCAAAAACTGATCTATTTTCTCTTTGTCCTCTTCAAAAGGAGCAATCCCTTGAATTATCTGATTTGGGAGACACTACCAGTAGCTTTACTACCAATGGCATAACTCTTGGGGTCAATGGAACATGCAAGCCTCAATATCACTTAAAGGTGGAGACAAATGAGACATTTGTAGAATGCTTAGTTTGTTTATCGGTGTCTACATAATTTGTATTCACTCAGTCTTTAGAAATACATTGAGTTAGATTTTCTGACAGTCGTAATAACACACATTACTGTGGTAGGTGGGTTAGAAACATTATGCACACATCAGTGACCATCATGAGCTTGTTTAAGTGTGCCTACTGACAGATACCATGAAACATATAATTATGAGCAACAGAAATGCTATGCAAGAAGTTAACAATGGTTTCCAGGACTATGCTATGGTCTACTGAAGGATACTGGAACACTCTATGTGTAACTCTCTATTACAGTTTAATATGGAATGTCAGCATAGGTATCCCATGAAATACTGCAGTCATGTGTGTTATTTTAGTAAATATAACGTACATACAAATTGCATTATTAAATTATCTAGCACAAAACAATCTATTATACATATTGGTAACATATCATATATCAGAAAACATATGCAACTAGAAACAGACCTGCATAGTCTCCCCCCCCCCTACCCCCTCCCCCCAAAAAAAATCCTGCAAATATTGTGCACAGAAAGATAAAGAAACAGGGGACTACCAAAATCAAAACACTAACAGAACATAATATATCACTGGTTTTAAAGATAAGGGAATTCTAATGTGTAGAGATCTTTGCAGTTTGGAAGGAGTGAAATTGTGTTGAGGCAAAATGGATGCATGATTCCTCTATTAGTGATTTACTATTGTCATGAAACTCAACCACAGTAACACATTTGGTGGTAATATAACAGCAGCTGTGAAAATATGACTACACATTTAATTTTATCCGATGAATTGCTAACAAGCAGACAACAACTAAGTGCATGCTAAATTATAATGACACAATTTGAGCACATACCTACATATTTTGGAGATGTCTGTGTGCTATTTTTCCCATAAAATGTGTCATTGTCTTGCCCCGTGACATTTGGGTATGCCAGAACTTGAAACTGGTGTTTTCCACTTGTGAAGTTCCGTGCTGGAACCTTGAAACTACAACTTCGATTGCAGTAACTAGTTTCCCCACATTCAGACAAGTTTTTATATTCTACGAAGCTTTTCTGCACAATGTGGCGCTCCATGTCCTGTCAACATAAAACACAGTTACAACTGCCACTGGCTACATTGAAATTGACATTCATTTGTATAAATATTATTAACAGAACTCACAACTACATAATATAATCAAGTCAGCTTACTTAATCAGTGTAAGTCATTCTCAATAATAAATTTACACTTGCAACCTAATCTTAGAATCCAATATTCAACAGTTCTACTTTACAGAAGAATTTACACTTACATAATAACTAATGTTGTTAGTATTATTTTGACCAATATATATTCATTCATTCATTCATTCAGTAGCATGTCCTTTGCAGAACCTCACTCCTTTAACAACCTTCCAGAAAATTGCTCGATCATAAGCATGATGTCCCGTCTGATACACCCATCTGGAGATAATCCACCAGATCCTGCACCCATCTTCTCTTTGGCCTTCTTCTTCCTCTCTTCCCAGGCATTTACCCCTCCATTATTGTTCTCTCCAAACTTTCGTGATGTTTCAAGTTACCAACATATTTGAATTTTCTTTGTTTTATAGCCTTTAAAAGCAAACCTTCTTCAATATTCAGCTCTTGAAGTATGGATGCATATGTTCTTTTCTTTATCCTAGATATTCTTAGAACTCGTCTATAACATTTATATTCAAAGGCATTTATGCAATGTTCAGTTTGTTTAGTAGTATCCAAGCTTATGTTGCAATGGGAAAGATGCATGCTCTTAAAAATCTAATTTTTGTAGTTCTATCTGTCCCACTCCATAATTTATTCAGTTGTTTTAGTCTCTGAAGAGCAACAGATATTCATCTTTTAATTTATTTCATTGTGTCACCATTGTTGGTAATCAATGACCCAAGCTATTCAAAATTTTCCACCACCTCTAATTTTTCCTCATTAGCATATATTTCTTTCTCCATAATAGTTTTTCATGAATGCATTATCTTTGTTTTTGCAATGTTAAGAAATAAGTTGTGATTTTCACTGTTCCTTTGGGTTGAGGTTATTAGGGTATATATATATATATATATATATATATATATATATATATATATATATATATATATATATATATATATATATATATATATATATATCATTCTGTCATGTGGATAGTGATACTCTATCATCAACATATTGGATCTCTAGTATTTCATGACAACCAATATTTAGGGCATCATATTGCTCTCTGGTTATATCATCTCTGACATTTCTCATTATACTTTCGGTGTACAGGTTAAACAAATAGGGGACAGCACACAACCCTGACGGACTCCTTGCTTGATGTCAAACCAATCTGATGTCTTGACATCTATTCTAACCGCTGTATGTTGGTCTAGATAGAGCATTATTATGAGCTGTACTACATGCGATGAAAAGCCCATATTACTCATGATTTCCCAAAGTTTATGATGTCGTACACAGTCAAATGACTTTGAATAATCCACAAAACATGAGAATAAGTTAACATTAAATTCTATGGACTTCTCTATTGTTAAACACATGTTGAATATGTGATCTCTTGTTCCTCTACCTTGTCTAAATACAGCTTGAATCACGTTAATCTCTTCTTACATTTTCTTACAAGGTCTTCCCATTCTGATTTTTAGTAGAATTCTACTTGCATGACTGACCAGGGCAACAGTTCTATAGGTGGTGCATAATTTCAGGTTGCCCTTTTTTGGTATTGGAATGAAGATAGTTCTCTTCCAATCTTTTGGCCATAAACCATATCTGTGTACATAATGCATGAAAGATTTGTATGCTTTCTTCTCCTTTTGCTATAATTAGTCCAGCTGGTATATCATCATATCCTGGTGATTTACAATTCTTTAGGTTCTTTATTGCCCATGCAATTACATCTAATGAGGGTTCAAGTTCTGTCTCTGCTGTCATTGGTTCAGGTATCTCATTCATATCCTCACAGTCATTCATATCATACATTCCACCGCCATATTTCTGCCATCTTTCTAGAATTTGCCTAGATTCTGTAAAGATATTTCCCAACTTGTCACTGATAACATTTAATTGAGGTTGAAAGTTTCTTGTCAATAACTTCATTTCTTTGAACATTTCGTAATCTCTTCCATTATTATGATATTGCTCTATTTTAATACAAAAATCTTGTATATATCGGTTTGTATCCTTTCTTGTGTTCTTTCTTATTTCTCGTGGTAAAGACTTATACTTTATCTTACTGTTATCAGTTTCTCATCCTTTCTGTTTAGTTCCCTTCATTGTTTTATTTAATTCTAACATGTCTGATGTAATCCATGGTTTATTTTTCTTATATATATATATATATATATATATATATATATATATATATATATATATATATATATATATATATATATATATATGATAAGGATGCTTGAAGATCTACAAATTTATGGAAAAGACCTTAGACTTGTAAAAAACATAAATAGGAAAGAACAAGCTGCCATAAGAGTTGATAATGAAGTAAGCCAATATCAACTTATTAAGAGAGGTGGGAGACAGGGATGTGTAATGTCTCCAGATCTGTTTTCCCTGTACAGTGAAAGTATTTTCAGAAATATTGAAAATATGGAAGGAATCAACATTGGAGGACGATGCGTCAATAACATTAGATATGCAGATGATACAGTCTTGATTGCAGACAATGAACAGGACCTGCAAAATTTAGTAGATGCGGTTGTTACACACAGTGAACAACTAGGGTTAGAATTAAATTGTAAAAAGACACAAATTATGGTCGTCACTAGGAAGAACGACAAACCACAATGTAATATACAAGTAAATGGGAATATTCTTCAAAAAGTGAATAGGTACAATTATCTCGGAACAGTAATAACATCTGATGGGAGATGCCTTGAAGAGATTAGAACAAGAATCGTCATGGCAAAAGTAGCCTTTAGCAAGATGAAAAACATATTGACCAATAAAAAGATGTCAATTGAAACGAGAAAAAGAGTGTTGAGATGCTACATAGAACCTGTACTTTTATATGGATGTGAAGCTTGGACAATGAGCAGTCAGGCTGAAAAAACATCTTATGGCTGTAGAAATTGGGTTTCTGAGGAAAATGCAAAGAATACCATGGACAGCCAGAAAGACCAATGAACAGGTCCTTCAAGAAACAAATGAAGATCATAAACTGATTAGAGACATCAGACGTAGAAAGTCACAATTTTTTGGGCATGTTATGAGAAGAAATGATTTGGAGAACTTGGTGACAACTGGTAAGATCGAGGGGAACAGACCAAGGGGAAGAGATTACGAAATGTTCAAAGAAATGAAGTTATTGACAAGAAATGTCAACCTCAATTGAATGTTATCTGTGACAAGATGGGAAATACCTTAACAGAATCTAGACAAATTCTAGAAAGATGGCAGGAGTACTGCAGTAGAATGTACAATATGAGTAGGCACTTTGTTTTAGTATTGCCATATTTTACCGGAGATTTACTGTCATAAAACTGTCATTTACTGCCAATATAGTACCTTGCGGTGTATGGCAGAGGGTTCTTTGAGCCTGAGGAATTAAGGCCGCCTGGCTAATGCAGTCGCCGCGAACTGTACAGGTTAGGATTTTCTTTTTGCCCCCGACAGAAAAAAATCCCACACCTTACCGAGGGATCGAACCCGGGCCTCCCGAATGAGAGTCCGGCGTTCTAGCCACTCGGCCAGCCGCTCCTGTCATCGCTCCGCAAATTCGGTTACATTTATATTTGGGTAACTTTTTATCATGACTTCACTCAAATCCACAAGAGCGTAGGTAGACAGCAGACATGGCATGCAGACTGACGTCATCACAGCGTGTATAAATCATATATCTGTGAGTGTGTATATAATAGTATATGCAGTTTATTTTACTATATATATATATATATATATATATATATATATATATATATATATATATATATATATATATATATATACCGGCTCCGTGGCCGAGGAGTTAGCAGCTTTCTCCGCTAACTCCGAATACTCTCGTCACGTGACGCGACGAGAATTAGCAGTGGTTCGAATCGCAAAAGTGACTTATGAGAGTATGGAGCCGGTCGCTCAGAAAGTCGTGGCGTGCTGATGAGCGTAATCTAGCCTAGGAATCAACATACAGCTGAAAGATGCTGGTGTTGACCGCAATATCCTGAAACAGGATGGAAACGCGGAAAAAAAAATAAATATATATATATATATATATATATATATATATATATATATATATATATATACAACTATATATATATATATATATATATATATATATATATATATATATATATATATCGGCTCATATACCTTTCCGAAAGAAACAACGCGTCGCGATCTGCGGCCGAATCCTGCGCAGCTGTATTTTGTTCCTGGGTAGGCCTATACGTGATTACGAACAGCATCCTTAACGTCTTTCGCCAAGGAAACCGGCATATATATATATATATATATATATATATATATATATATATATATATATATATATATATATATATATATATACTATGCTACCTTATAACAGTAGATGGTACTACCTGCTTTCTGTTAGCGCCGAACGGTGGACGGCGCTTACCAAACCCGACACCCCACATTGTGCCAACGGCTTCGGGCGGAAGAGAGCAATTGGGAGGGTACAACCCTGATGCGAGGAAATGCAACCTAAAGACAAAATGTCATGGCAGGGCAGACCAGGCCCTACGCCTTGGTTGGTGGCTGGTCTAGGATCGAAGCTCCGACAGGCGGACAGTTAGAGCATTGCTTTGCTGATCCGGCAGCTTCTGCAGCTTGTCTTGTTTCAGATGTAGAGGTGTTACCTTTCCTCTGGAGTGAACTAGGCAGGCCGAGAGAGGGATCATGCTGCATGGGCAACACATGATCTCTATATTTTAGCCCAGGCTTTGTGCTATGGAGAAGCAATAACTCCATCCCTGGTCTTAACTGGTCTCGGAATCAAAGCGAGAGGCAACTGTTACGGGTTATAAGTCCCTGTCAATTGGCATAGACATGGGGTGCCACGCGTTGCCCCTGACGGTGGGAGACACCTACAGGTGTCACTGATCAGCTACCGCCCGCCTCAAGCTGGGCAGCCCCTGGCCAATTGGGTGCTGATCCGCCACAGCCTGCCTGCTTCAATGGGTGCTTGGGGCTAGGACAAAATCTGAATCGCAGGCTGTAAAGCCAATGCACCAGGTACAAATAAAAAGAGAAATAGAAACCTTAAGCTACGGCTTGCAACCTGGAACGTGAGAGCCATGTGTCCAGGATTTTCTACTGACTTGACCAATATTGACGATGTGAGAAAAACGGCTGTGATTGATGCCGAACTCAATCGTCTTAACATTGATATTGCTGGCCTGCAGGAGACTCACCTCGCTGAGGAAGGGTCACTCAGGGAAAACAATTACACCTTTTTTTTGGAAGGGTAGAGGGCAGGCAGAAAAAAGGCAACACGGTGTGGGCTTTGCAGTTAAGAATTCGCTACTGGGAATGATTGAAATTCCAGCAGGAGGAAATGAAAGACTATTATCTTTGCGCCTGGCAACCTCTTGTGGTTTTGCCACCATTATTACTGCATATGCACCGACACTCGATTCCTCTGATGCTGTGAAGGATTCATTCCATGAGGAGTTAGACTCCGTGATCAAGGCAGTTCCAAAATCTGACTACATTTATATGCTCAGTGATTTCAATGCTCGTGTGGGCGAGGACTCGAGTTCATGGCCAGTGTGCCTTGGAAAATACAACATCGGTCGCATGAATGAAAATGGGCAAAGGCTGCTGGAGCATTGCACCAGAAATGACCTATGTATTACAAACTCCTTTTTTAAAACAAAAGAGATGCATAAGGTCACATGGAAACATCCAAGATCCGGCCATTGGCACCAGCTGGACTTTATCATCACACGGAGACAACATCTGAACCATATATCATTGACTCGAAGTTACCACAGTGCTGACTGTGATACGGATCATTCATTGGTTGTTGCAAGGGTTAGACTGAGACCAAAGAGAATCTACACAGCTAAACACAAATCTAGCCCCAGGATTAATATTATCAACACTCACGATCCTGAAAAGTGCTTTCAGTTTTAACAGCAACTTGAAGCAGCTGTCACTGATACACCAGAAAGTTGTACAGTAAATGAAAAGTGGGGTCAACTTAAGGAAACTCTTTATAAAACTGCCATAGGGGTTTACGGCACTGTGGATCATAAGAGGCAGGACTGATTTGCCGCAAACAGCGAGACTCTGCAGCCCTTGATTGATAAGAAGAAGATAGCTCTCTTAAGAAACAAGGAAAGACCAACGCGTAACACTCTGAGTGAGCTAAGGCAAGCTAGGAAGGATGTGCAAAAGGCTGCCAGGTAGTGTGCAAATGATTATTGGATCAAGTTATGTGAGTCCATTCAAATAGCAAGTGATAAGGGAATCATAAGAAGCATGAAGGAAGGAATAAAGAAAGCCTGTGGTCCAATGATCAAAAGAAGTGCACCATTGAAAACCTTGACTGGAGAAATCATAACTGATAAGAAAGAGCAGATGGACAGATGGGTAGAGCACTATTTGGAGCTTTACTCAAGTGATATCAAACTAGCGGATGATGCCCTCAACGCCATAGAGGCTCTACCAACTCTTGACCACCTGGTCACACTTCCCACCATTACAGAAGTTAAGTGTGCTATAAATGAGCTTGCATCTGACAAGGCTCCAGGTAAGGATGGGATTCCAATAGAGATTATCAGGAGTGGGCAAGACACACTCACTCTACAGATCCACCAGCTAATAGAGCTATGCTGGCGAGAAGGACAAGTTCCACTGTACAAGAAGAACAAGGGCGATCGGAGCGACTGCAACAACTATAGGGGTATCTCACTTCTGTGTATTGTTGGAAAAGTATTTGCCAGAATTGTTCTGCGCAGACTTCAAGTCCTACGAGATCAAGTCTACCCCGAATCACAGTGTGGCTTTCAACAGAACCGGTCCACCATTGATATGATATTCTCATTGCGACAAATGCAAGAAAAATGCCGTGAACAGAATCAACCACTGTTTATTGCCTTCATCGACCTCACAAAGGCATTTGATTTGGTCAGTCGTGAGGGTCTGTTCGAGGCACTAAAGAAGACTGGCTGCCCACCAACTGTTCTGTCCATTGTGGAATCGTTCCACACAGGCACGAAGGGTATAATCAGGTTTGATGGTGCAACTTCTGAAGAGTTTGAAATCAAGGAGTGGAGTTAAGCAAGGTTGTGTACTAGCTCCCACCCTCTTTGGAATAAACTTTTCACTTCTACTAAAATGTGCCTTTTGTGATCAGGATGGTGGTATATACATTCACTCACGTTCAGATGGCGGCCTCTACAATGCTCAGAGATTGAAGGCCAAGACCAAAATTAGGAGGGTACTGATCAGAGAGTTGCTTTTTGCAGATAATGCTGCAGTTACGACCCACTCCGAGGAAGAATTGCAATGTCTACTATCTGCATTCTGCAATGCTTGTTCTGAATTTGGTTTAACAATTAGCAAAAAGAAGACTCAGATTATGTCACAAGGTGCACATGGGGTGCCATCAATCTTTATTGACTACGCCGAACTAGAGATGGTAGACCATTTTACATATCTAGGATCAGTGGTAAATAGCAAATTATCCCTAGATCAGGAAATCAACATCCGGATTGGTAAGGCAGCAACAACAATGAACAGATTAAGAAAAAGAGTCTGGGAGAACAGGAAGCTTACTGCCAAAACAAAAGTCCTTGCCTATCAAGCATGTGTCCTTAGTACTCTTCTTTATGACAGTGAAACCTGGACAACTTACTCACACCAAGAGAAACATTTAAACAGCTTTCATATGCGGTGTCTGCGAAGAATTCTTGGTATTAAGTGGCAAGACAAAATCACAAATACTGTAGTATTGGAAAGATCAGGTTGTGTGACGGTTTATTCCATGCTCAGTCTTCGTAGTCTTAGATGGATAGGACACGTTAGGAGGATGGATGATGGTAGAATACCAAAGGACATCTTTTTTGGTGAATTACAGATGGGTAAGAGATATCAGGGTTGACCTCTACTACGATACAAAGATGTGTGTAAGTGGGACATGATTGATACAGGCATTGATAATGCACATTGGGAGCAAGTCGCCGCTGAACGTGTTGCATGGAGGGCAAACATCAGAAATGGAATAAAGACAAAGGAGAAAATTATTGCAGATAAGTCACACACCGAGCGTGTGAGACGTAAGATCGTGCATGATGGTGGAAATGACCACGTGTTCACATGCACCCACTGTGAACAGACATTTACAGCGCAAATTGGCCTTATCAGTCAACATTCGCTACCGCCATAGGTAAAAGTTATTATGCCTTTTTAAAGCACAAACTATCGTCTGTCAAGACGGCAAGGTGCCAATGAATATATATATATATCTTTCCAATACTACAGCATTTGTGATTTTGTCTTGCCACTTAATACCAAGAATTCTTCGCAGACACCGCTTATGAAAGCTGTTTAATCGTTTCTCTTGGTGTATATATTTTTTTTTTTTGGCATATCGTATTTACAGGACACTGCAGTCAATACTAGCATTTTTGAGCTGCTGTGATGTATTGACAAGTTTTAAGTTAAGAAGTTTGCCATTGCTTTCTGAAGGACCGGCTCATATACCTTTCTGAAAGAAACCAACGCGACGCGATCCGCTGATGAATCCTGCACAGCTGTGTTTTGTACCTGGATATGCGGGGTTACGAACTGCATCCGTAACCTCTTCGCCAGGGAGCTGGCTTTAGTAATGTAGTTGGTTAATAACAATTACTCAATTAATTTAACTCAGAATAATATTTTTGTATGTGCAGACTACCAAGCTCCGTGGTGAAGGTGTTACGGACACGATTCGTAATCCCGTATACCCGGGTTCAAAACACAGCGGTGCTGTTTTTTTGTCTCCAAACAAGGTGTAGTTGCCGGTCATTCAGAAAGCAATAGCAAACTACTGAACATAAGATTTGCCCAGGAGTCATGAGCAGCCAAAAATGCTGTGGTTGATTGCTACGCCCAGTGAAGGATACGCAACTAAAAATTATGCAGAATAAATAACTTATGGTTTGGTTATTTACTTTTTCTAAAGTGCATGATTTGGCATTTTATAAAAGTTGAAAGCCACCATAAATCTTTAGGGTTTAGTACATTATTCACAATTGTCATTATTACATAACAGTCATGGTGCACTATTTTTTGCATTTGGGAAAATGCGCCATATTATTAAAATGGTTTTAGGAGGAAGGAGGAGAAAGAATGAGAGGGAGTATTCAAAGGAGGGAGTTGGAGTGGAGGAAGAGGCAGGAGGAAGAGGGAGTTTAAGGTTTCCATTTTAATTTTGCGTTCTTACGGTGGCCCTCAAAATAACAACACGATTTATGCCCCTTAGCAAGAAGAAAAAACAAGAGCAGTTATCTACCCTTAGCTTATGTGTGTTGGTCACACTTTTCCAAAGGGGATTTTGACCCTTTCCCTCTTTGTCTATATTACATGATAAACTGGCCCACAAACATTAATATCTCAGCTTAGAATTGACCTACAGACTTGAATAAGGTATTGTTGGATTTGTTTTTTCAAGAGGTTTCCAACTATGCATGTTATATAATTAAAAAGAAATATAGAACATGTTACTAAAGTGGCTAGATATGAGTGACAGTGAGATATAAATGAGATACATGAGCCAATGACAGCAGAGACAGAAGCTGAACCCTCATTAGATGAAATAGCATGGGCTATAAAGAACCTGAAGAATGGTAAATCACCTGGATGTGATGAGATACCAGCTGAGCTAATTAAAGCGGGAGGAGAAGAAAGCATACAAATCTATCACGCATTATGTAAAAAGATATGGAAATATGGTATATGACCACAAGATTAGTAGAGAACTATCTTCATTCCAATACCAAAAAAGGGCAACCTGAAATTATGCACCAACTATAGAACTGTTGCCCTGATTGGTCATGCAAGTAAAATTCTACTAAAAATCATAATGGGAAGACTTTGTAAGAAAATGGAAGAAGAGATTAACGTGGTTCAAGCTGGATGTTTAAAATATATTATTTTGATAGGTAATGTTACAAACTTGGACAGTTTACCCATTGTTTGGCACAAGTAGACGTTCTCTGAACGTTTATTTAACTGAGAGAAAAAATTGTATCCGTACCGGGCCTACTTGGAAGCTCTTTTGAATTATGGTGAAGAGGCCAAAAAGATTTACCTGACATCAGCTCTATTCTACCAAGATACTGTAGGGCAGATGACAGATACGGAGGGTGATTTCAACAGAGGTCTAGCAAAAAGAAAAGCTTTAGCAAGTTATAGTGTGGAGATGGACATGATGGGACTCCTACATTCTGACATTTTCAATCAGGACAGGCACATTTTGAATGGCATCAATATGAAAATCAAACTAACCCCATCAAAATACATCTTTAATTTGATTGTCACAGATGTAACCGCTGGTCATAAGAGTGTTATTACCTATGCCACTATCTTGGTGAGTGCCAAGTAGCAGGTGCGACATAATGACGTAAATGAGAAAGATCAAAGAATCCCAGAACGACAACGCTAAGAAAAGCGAAGGAGATGACGTGACAACACAGAATCATCACAAGGCAATATCAATAACAACAAACGGAGACTGACTTTATCAATAATAGAGAGCGTTAATAAATTCTATAAATATTTGCTTGATAGAATATTCTTGTTCAATCCGAATACTCCATTGATATTTCTGGTTTACTTTCTTTACAAGTCATTACGGATTATTCTTCTGTTACAAGACTACGAGTTTGATATATGTCATATCCCAGGCAAGGATAATAACTTGGCAGATCTTCTTAGTAGACTCTTTAATTCCTATCTGCTATCACATTTCATGTTATTTGTCTGCGTGCATACATGTAGTACACAGGCCGAGTGATTATTTCATTAGTGGTCACCGAAATAGAATCTCAATACTTACATAACAAACATTCCAATATACATTAGTTAGATAGTGTAATTTCAGATATATACATATTTTGTTTGATTTGATGCATTGGCAGAGAATGAAGAAAATATTCATCATGCTGATGCCGTATAGTGATCCACGGACTTATGATGTGATCAGTGCATTTGTTTTGCTTCAGTACTGTGCGCGAATAACTGTTCAGGGACTTTGAACACTGTGCTGGAACTTTGCAATTTCGTCAGGAAATGCGCGCGGTCTTTACGAAGTGACATTAGTATTCGTTATTATTAGTTTTTTTTTTTGCGTATCCCTTACGGGACGTTGCAGTCAACACCAGCATTTTCAGCTGCTGTTGATGTACTAGGCAAGTGTTACGTTCAGTAGTTTGCCATTGCTTTCTGAACGACCGGTCCCTATACCTTTTTCGAAAAAACCGGCACC
Organism: Cepaea hortensis; assembly: GCA_963921405.1. Lineage (NCBI taxonomy): Eukaryota > Metazoa > Mollusca > Gastropoda > Stylommatophora > Helicidae > Cepaea > Cepaea hortensis. The sequence goes on from CAWUFQ010000388.1 coordinate 466,487, forward strand.
GCCGTGTTTCGAACCCGGGTATACGGGCTCACAAACTGCGTTCGCAAGCCCTTAACAAACTGCGTTCGCAAGCCCTTAACAAACTGCGTTCGCAAGCCCTTAGCCACAGAGACCGGTTATGAGTTACTATTAGTTATTAGTTACTTTACCTTATATACATATTTGATATAATCATACAAACTTTTATCCCTCCATATTCCACACCATGAAGTGAATTCACAGTAATATCGAATTGAATTGTTGTCATTATTTAAATTCAAAGTTGTTGTCAATAGTCGAATTCATAATTTTTTTTTCAGCATTGGTCGAATTCGCATGTCTCATCATCAGTCGAATCCACATCTTTCACAGTTTCAGTTTTTACATCGTTCACATGCCACATCATTAATCAGATTCGTATTTCACATTAGGAGTCGAATTCACATCTCCGAGTGTATTCACGCGTCGCATCATCGAGTTAATCATTACTCTTATTCACACTTCGTGTCTTTGCGAATATTCATACGTTACATCCATTCCATGAACGCATAGACTCAGATCATATAATTTGCACATATTGCTTTATTATTGTTGAAACATTGATAAAGTATAAATATATTTAAGTTGTTGCATGTATAATGTTGGTAGAATGTTGATAATTTATATTTTGAACACATACATGGTACAGTTCAAACGAAAAACAGTACAGACTATACATTAAGATATATCGGGCTGAATAGCATGACACATTGAAAGGATGTACATATTATGCAATTTAATATTTATTTCAGTTTTAATTAAGGTTGTTATGATTAATTAATTACAAGTTCATAGATTATTACAACTATTAAGATTACGATTTTCCTAGTTCGCCGGGAAAAGAAAAACTAATTACCGTCAACACATAAGTCGACAATGATTATGTCACATATGGAGAGTGATCCTACATTGCATTATTATATGAAGCGATTATAGCCAGAGATACATTGATTTTCAACACGATGACCATCATAATTGTCACGACAAAAGGGAATCTAATACGATTGTTATACGTCAACAGCTACTGTGGCAAAGCCTCATCTATCCACTTAATAGGGATGGATGACGTAGCAGTTGGAAATAAATTGAGGATATAGTTACAAGGCAAAACTAATATTGACGGATTGGTACCTGTTAATCACACACGTCCCCTCACCCAGGTTTTATAGCTTGGGTTTGGATGATTGTCGGTTTCGACAAATGTAGGACTACTAATTTATAGGTAGTTAGCACAGCCTTCCCATAGGCAGTGCTACATGACGTCTACCGTTGGGTGTAGATAGGAGTGCGTGCCCGTCGTATAATAATATTTTTTTTTAGATCATGTGTGTGATTGATAGGAGACCATACCATTCTATTAGCACAATATAGCGCTCATTAAGTCTGCACTGCTACTTGTCAGGTGAAATTAATTGTCTACAATTAAACATGATTGCATCATTTTTAAAGGGGAGGGGCATACTGCCAAGTAGCAGGTGCGACATAATGACGTAAATGAGAAAGATCAAAGAATCCCAGAACGACAATGCTTAGAAAAGCGAAGGAGATGACGTGACAACACAGAATCGTCACAGGGCAAAGTCAAAAACAACAAACAGAGACTGACTTGGGAGATTCATCAAGGCGGCAGCTCACGTTGATTCTGGAACGATAGGTCGGCTAGATATTGGCTTGATCGCGCATCAGTGGCTGAATTAATACTTGGAAATGGAAGAGACAATCTATAGAAGCAACACTTATCGTAGCCACAAGTTAACAGGCAGACGAACGCCGAAAACTTGATGTCTGTGAAGCGGCAGGAAGGACACTTGGCAGATTGAGAGAAGGATTCCGTGAGGACGAACAAGGACATTGTTAATATTCGAGCGGAGATGGCTTGCAACATATCATTAATCTTAATTATTATATTCTTACTGCCCAACCTGGTCAGAACAGGTAGAGTAAGTAATTAGTTATTGTTGTTGTTGAAACAAGCCTGTACTCTGCGAAATTAAACGATGTTGTAACTGTTAAAAGTTAACTGAGTGGACTCAGTCATTTCAGTTCGTTTGGCTTCTGGAACCTGCTATTGCTTTTCGAGCCATGTTTGTTCATCCAGTTATTGTAGAAATTATTGTACACCCCGAGATGTTGCATGGCAGGATGGAAAGCTAAGTTAAACCCAGCTATCGCTCTGGAGCATGAAAAAGCCTTATTGAGAGCCAATACCAAGTATCCTATTAAAAGAGTTGTGGTAACAACCTTTTCTATCCTGAAAGGTATGTTTTTTTCACACACAAGATAACCTCTTTATCAGTCAGACGCCGACCCGGATGTTGTTCGGTTTAGTGAATGCTTCTTGTTTTCAATGGCGAGCTATAAATGAACCTGTTCATATCCCATCATTACGAATTAAACTATTTGGGTTTGATGGTGGATGGACGCAATTTAACAGGCAAACCCCTAACCATGAATTATATCAAGAGTTAGTACATGCAAGCTTTCCATGGCACCAATCTGGCCCTCAGTCTGACGGCAAGAATGTTCGGAATGGTATCAATTATGAAAGGTTTTGCCAAGGGTTCACTCTTTACAATTGTGATCTTACACGAGGAGCAATTTGAATTAGCATGTGTTGGGCCACTGTCACTGTAACTTAAGTTTGGAGGTATAACAGCCACGCCTCTTCAAGTCATCATATCCACAGAAATCGACTTAGTCCTACAAATTTCCAAGACAAGACAAGTACAGATTACGTAGCATAATGGATACACAACAACTAAGACACTTACTCATGTCTGACCTGTTTGTTTGACAACTTCCACTAGTCAACATATGCGCTAGGGATCAGTTGCCTAAAGACATTGATAGAACACAGCCGACCACTTTTATGTAAATACTGACAGCAGTGCTTAATCTGGATTACATTGGGTCACCCTATATTTTGATGACTTAGGTCCGTTTGAATATTTCGATTCATTTGGCTTGCCGCTATTACACACCAACATTATCCACTTTATACGATGTAGCTTGGACAAACCACCTATGTACAATACACATATGTTTCAAGACATTAATATCACCACTTGTGGTCTGTATGCCCAGTATTTCCTGGTGATGAAATGCCACATGCGAGTATGTCATGTATACTGCAGCCGTTTGGACACAGACAACACATGAAAGACCATCTCATGTTTCGCTTGGTTACTCCGTGGTTGAGAAAGTCTAGACATGTTTAAAATGAATTAATAAACTCAGCTCTATAAAATGAGACAAACTGTCTGCACTCGTGTTTCATGTCTACAACACTCAAGATGTCTACAAGCAACTGGATATTCATGTCAAGAACTGATGAAATGTCCAGTCCACTAGCCAATAGTTTGAAAGTGGTGACACTTTTCCAATACAGAGGAAAGATGACACTAGATCTATGCAAGTATTTCTGTGAATCTGAGCTAAAATACCTTCCAAGGTGGAGATTACACTCACGAGAGCAGAGTTTGAATCTCTCCTATCGATGAAGGATGACATTCTATTTGATTTTGATAAACTAACTTATGTTCACCAACCACCCTAGATGACTTGTAAAGACCAGTTTACCTACACTCAAGATCCATGGATGCCTTGCAAAACTCAGTCTACATATACCTATAGCAAATTTGTACCAGACCTGTCTACATATGTCTACAGTCAAGACATGCCACTGGAAGATTAGACAGCTTTCTACAATAACCAAGTCCCTCTGATCCTTTTGAGTCATAAACGGAGCAAGCTTTAGGTGGTATAACCGAATAGATGTTGTCAACCTATAAAAGGCATATGAAAATGTTACTTTTTGTTTGTTTTCTTTATTACATATCCACTGTTATTATTGTCGTTTTACCTATAATTGTAGTCTTACATCAAGCAAATTACAAGCTCCTATGAATGTCCTCACAACCCAACAGGTGAGTGGGGGGGGGGGACCAATACAGGTTTTAAGACCCACAGGGGGAGTATATACACCTATCAACAACACCATGCATCTTTGTCATATCTCTACATTAAACGACAGGTACAACCTGAAAACATCACCACCACACCTCTCCTCATTTAATGTATTGTGTGTCTATGTATGTTTTTCCTTTATTAAAATTATATACCTTCTTTATTTGTTATTTCATGTTTCATGTTGTACACCCTGATGCATCACTAGACCACATCTGTCCTCATCACTCACTTTTCCCACCACCACGTTGATATACGTACACTCTCCTACACGTCGAGAGGTCATTTGACTACTTCCACACTCACCACCCCAGCCACTAGACCACGTCCTTTAAAACCAAAAAAAAAAATCGATATCGGACAGTGAGGAGTTATCACCCCTTTGAGGATTGGGATCAATATTTGATTAAAAGATATAAGATCCTCAAAAAACGAGCGGCCATGGCCCGCATTACACTACTAACCACAAGCATCAGATTCAAAGATTGAACCACTCAAGAAGGTATGGTAGACTTGGTTGCAGACATTCCACATTAATTAGATAAGACTTATAGCAGATCTTACTCCGTTCCAATGCTACAACTGTAGACTAGTCCAGAAACAGATAACATTCTTTTTTTTTTCACAACTAGTTATTTACATTTTGTCCACCCATTGCAGCATTCATATAAATATAGTTACCAAATGTTGTTAGTTGTGTTCTTGAATTCCTCAGATGAATGTTCTGTTGTTCTTACATAACATTACATATTTAATCATGTCATATACTGTAAGGACCACTACTAATGACAGTCATCACATGTCATCTATAAATGTAAAATCATCTGTAATGAGTCACCAACACTCTCAGTTCTGAGCGTTCATAGTTTATTCACACAGGTTTCTTTCTACACCAATTACATTTTCTTTGCATCATTATCTTAATCTGGCATGCTTCCCCCTCACCACATGCTTTAAACAAGCAGCTGTCTTTTGATATGACAGAAGTACCCAGATTTTCTGACCCTGATCTTATTCAGTAATGCTTTCTTTAATCCCAGATTTTGTAATACTTCTTTACTTGTTTTTCTTTTCCTCATATGCTAGTCTTACTATTTGTCTATACAATCACATTTCAAAATCTTCAATTTTACCCTCACATTGTTTATTCATTGCTCTTCTTTATAATCATACACCAATCAGAATAAATGTAACACTTGATCACTCGCACAATCCATCCATCCATCATGTGCCATGCCGGTAAGCGTGGGCGGTCATGTTTTGCCATCTCACTCGATCACTGATTTTCTTGGCATCTATAAATAAGGTAGTTTGCCATTGCTTTCCTTCCCAGCAGTGACCATACTGGTCAGTGACCGTAGCCATTGTCTCCTAAAAAAAGAGATTCTCTGCCTACCGTCGTGAAGGTGGAGACCAAAACCTACAACTATCTGTCGGCTGCTTTTCATCTTCATCCACCACCTGCACCCATGGCTTCACGTAACCCTGATCGGGGAGGGGGGGGGGGGCTAAGCTAAACGGGTACTATCACTAGTGTATTAATTCTGGCCAAGAAATACAACATGTCCTGTAGGGACTCATTAAATGTCACCAATAGACACTGAACATATCTAGTTGTAGATCTGTTGTGCAACTCTCATAAAGGCTTCTATATGAGGCATTTACTGCAAATTACTACAATATAAAATTACTATAATGAATAATTGCAATGATTCAACACTCTAAATCACTAAAATAAATAAAGGATAGGAGAGGTCTTGAACCTGAGGAATTAAGGCCTCACGGCTAGTGTAGTCGCCATGAACTGTACAATTAGTGTTTTCTTTTCCCCCCAGACAGAAACAAATCCCTCACTATACCGAAGGTTTGAACCTGGGTCTCATGAATGGAAGTCCTGCATTATAGCCCCTTGACCAGACCATATTGTACCGATTGAAATTCAGCAAGTCGACAGGGTTTTATTTATTTCATCTTTCATGCCTACAATGTTACATTCTGATTTTCCATATGCTATACACCAATAGCCGGTCTCTCTGGCTGTGGGGTTACAACACTTTCTCTCTGTAATCCCGTTTATCACGCAGAGTCTCGTAGCGGAGCGAGAGCTGAGGCGGTTCGACCCCCGCTGGTGACTTGCGGGATACTGAGCCGGCCGCTCAGAAAGCAATGGCAAACTACTGAGCGTAATCTTGCCAAGAGATCAACATACAGCTGAAAGATGCTGGTGTTGACAGCTAAGTCCTGTAAAAGGATATGCTAAAAAAAAAAAATACACCAATAGCCGGTCTCTCTGGCCGAGGTGTTACAACACTTTCTCTCTGTAATCCCGTTTATCACGCAGAGTATCGTTGCGGAGCGAGAGCTGAGGCGGTTCTACCCCCGCTGGTGACTTGCAGGATAACTGAGCCGGCCGCTCAGAAAGCAATGGCAAACTACTGAGCGTAATCTTGCCAAGAAATCAACAGACAGCTGAAAGATGCTCCTGTTGAATGCGATGTCCTGTAAAGGATATGCGAATAAAAAAAAAAAAAAAACACCAATAGCCGGTCTCTCTGGTCTAGAGGTTACATGACTGTCTCCTTAATCTCGTATACTCTCGTAAGTAGCGTGACGTTGCGAGAGAATTGGTAGCGGTTCTCTCCGGGTCAGTAACTTACAGGTTATGTGAGCCGGTGGCTCAGAAAGCAATGTAAACTACTGAGCGTAATCTTGCCAAGAAATCAACAATCAGCTGAAAGATGCTGATGTTGACAGCAATGTCCTGTAAAGTATATGCGAAGAAAAAAAAATACACCAATAGGATGCACAGTACTGCAGGGGCTAGAATGTGTCTGAAATATTTTGAGGTAGGGATTGTTTTTTTCCAGCTAACTGGGTTTCCAGGTAGTTTCAGCCTATTATGGATATCAGCACATTTCCTGGGAAGTAAAGGTGGCCAGTGTTATTATAACCACATCACCTATCAGTGCCTATTGGTATAAACATGTATATAATATATACATATGTACATATAAACCTGATGGTGCGAGAGGAGGTCATTTACTTTACTTGTAATTATAATGATATCAGTCACGCTAATGACTCTGATCGCATGTGCACAGATAACACAACTATTAATACAAAAAACTTCTAATCATGACTGGTAGTTCTTGTTACACAATTGTGCTTCTATATTGTACACAGTGACAGCAATAAACGGTATGTGACTATACATTAATTTTAAATAACGTACATTGTTACTCACATCAATAAACCATGAAAACTGACAGATTGGATTTGGGTACACTCCCAGTACTGTGCCGACAACAGCTACCTCATTTGTCTCTGTTTGAAGTACTGGGACCTGACATGTCACCATGTCTGGTTTAGCTTAGGAAACCATAATACAGATGTTTTTATATCATTACAGTCTTTCATGCTGAAAAGTACACCAATAACAATAACACAGACATCACCCCAAAATATGACAATGCAGTCAAGGTAGATTTGAGATGCTGATGCATTTACTCAAATATTCTTCTTCTTCTTCAGCGTTCCGAGCCATTGAGGTTCTTTGCTGCAGATACAATCCGTCTCCATTCGTCTCTCTGGTGGACCTTCTCTTGCCAGTCGTTGATTCCAAGTGCTTGTAGGTCTGTATATATATTATCTCTCCACCGCCTTCTTGGTCTACCTCGGGGTCTACGGTCATTTATTTCCTGAGTGTAAGCGAGTTTTGTTTCCCTATTATCTTCCATTCTTTCTATATGCACCAGCCATTGTAGTCTATTAGCCTTCATGACACCAGTGATTAGCGGGGACTTAAACAGATCATAAATGTCTTTGTTACTTCTTCTGTTCCACTCTCCACTTTTTGTATCCCTAATGGATACAATATTCAATATCTACATGGACAGAATTTCCAAAGAAGCAAGTCTCGACAGACCAGATTCAGAAAATTTAGAACTCTTTACTCCAGATGAAACAACTGACCCACAGGGAATAAATGAACTTCTATTTGCAGATGATCAGTGCCTGTTTTACAGCGATGAGGGCAGACTACAAAATCATATTACTAATCTGAGTTCAACCTGCAGCAGATACAATATGAGTATAAACACAGCCAAAACCGAAGTAATGCAAGTTAGCAGATCGCCAGGCCCACTAAGTATACAGATAAATAACACACCTCTGAAACAAGTTAAAGAATTCAAATACCTTGGAAGTATGATCACAGAAGATGGCAGATTGGACAGAGAAATTGACATCAGATGTCAAAAAGCTAGTGCACTTACATATCAACTATCACCCTTACTGAAACATCCAAACATACCCATGTCCGCAAAACGACAGATAATAAACAGCATATTCACACCAACCCTATGCTACCAATCTCAAACCTGGACTTTATCCAAATTACACCTTCGCAAAATCAACACCTGCGAAATGAGATGCCTGAGGAGAGCTGCCAACTTAACAATCCGAGACCGAGTAAGAAATGCTACTATCAGACAGACTGTGGGATCAACACCTTGTGCCACATTTATTGACAGACAGAAGATCAAGTGGTTTGGCCATGCCATTAGAATGCAACATCAACAACTACCATCACTGGCCTTACATCAAAGATCATCTGCGACGAGACCACGAGGACGACCAAGAAGAAAATGGACTGACGACATCAGAGACATTGTACAACCTCACGGAATGACACTATCCAGTGCCGTCCACCGGGCGCTGGAACGCAAATTATTCCTCCCCACGACGCTTGACGGCAGAAGTGGAAGATGATGATGATGATGATGAATGGGTCCAAAGATGCGTCTTAAAATTTTGTTCTCAAAGGTTTCTCAAATATTACTTGTAATAATAAAAAACCTGGACAATGACAGAAACAGAGAAAAGAAAAATCGCAAGAACAGAAATGAGATTCCTGAGAAGAATACTCAATGTATCAAAAAGAGATAAGATCAGAAATGAAGAAATCAGGACTAAAGTTGGGGTTACAGCTGCACTAGATTTTATTAAAAAGCAGCAAGTCAAATGATTTGGCCATGCAAGTAGGTTACCATTCCACAGCATACCACAACAAGCAATGATGTACAGACCAAAGGGAAATAGAGGAAGAGGCCGGCCACATAAACGATAGACGCAGGGAATAACAGAGTCCATGGGAATATCGATACATGAAGCCCATAAGCGGGCATTCTCCCGCTGTTTATACTTCACCTCGATACCGCAAGGTACAAGAGGAACATCATGAGAGAGAGAGAGAGAGAGAAAGAGAGAGAGAGAGAGAGAGAGAGAGAGAGAAAGAGAGAGAGAGAGAGAGAGAGAGAGAGAGAGAGAGAGAGAGAGAGAGAGAGAGAGAGAGAGAGAGAGAGAATAATTTAAAAAAAAAATAGAATGTACAAAGTCCTTTGCCAAACACCACGAAAATGACAACCCATTTTAGCGATTATGGATACTTCAGCAATATCCCTGTCTCATTCATGTTTATGCCCAGGATGTCTGTAACCTCATGTCCCAGCGGCCATGTTGGTCAACCCTTGCCTTGTCTTCCAGACACCACACTTTTGTTACTGTTCTTTCCAAACCATTGTGATGTTTACTATGGCTGAAGTATTTCAGTTTCTGAGACATTATGGTGTGTATGTCCATGAGCCAGTTTTCTTTGATGTTCGGATTGTGTAATGTGTCACTATTTATTTGCACAATACTCTTAAGCATTTTCCTGTAATCGTTATGTTAAAACACCTAAATGTTCTTTAGTGATTGTAAAATGATTCACGATTTACATGTTTATGTTGTCAGTGGAAAAATGCATGTTCTCAAAAGTTAATTGTATTTGTTTGATGATGTTGTATCACATACCATTTATGATGTTTACCATCCGCCAAAATCTTCTCCATTCTTCTATACTGGGCTCACTGCTGTTAATTATGGAGACACGATATTCACAATTTGTGGCACTGTAAATTTCTTCATCATTGCTTGAGATTTTGTTGTTGTCATATGGTTTTGTATGCGGACGGACGGACGGACGGACGGACACACACTCACAAACACACACACACAAGGGCAAGTCAATAAGTAAATCACACAGTTCTGTAGGATGGGAGGTAAATGTAGTTTGTATTTTCTACACGTGTCATTAGGTGACAGCAACATCGAACTTTATATTCCCATGCGATAGGTGTCTCATGCGCATGCGCAACGCATAAACAAAATGGCGACTGTACTTACGGAGTGTACAACCAAAGAGCAATGTGCTGTTGTGTGTTTTTTGTGGGTAAAAGGATTGCCTGTAAAGGACATTCATAAAGAAATGCTTCCAGTTTATGCTGACAAATGTTTGTCCCGTAAAGCGGTGCATAGCTAGGTAGAAAAATTTTCTCAAGGGCGCTCTAAAATTGTTGATGAAATCTGATCTGGTCGTCCTGTTAAGATTGCAACAGAAGCATCCGTGGAGCGGGTGGAGGAGATGATTAGAGGTTACAGGCGAGTAACGATAGACTCTGTAGCATCTGCAATAGGGTGCTCATATGGTTCAGCATACAGCATAATGCATGATCAATTGAAATTTAAGAAAGTGTGCTCAAGGTGGGTGCCCAGACAATTGAAGGAGGAACACAAAATGAACCTATTTGGCCTGTCCTTGCATCATCTCTGTCGATACGAAAATATGAAGGAGAAGACATGCTGAACAGGTTTGTTATTGGGGACGAATCATGGGTGCATCACTACCAGCCCGAATCAAAGCGTGCTTCAATGCAATGGAAACATCCTTCTTCGCCTTGTCCAAAAATTCAAGGTTACGCCATAAGCAGGGAAGGTTATGCTGACAGTTTTATGAGATTGTCAAAAAGTTCTTTTAACCGATTTCAAGAAGAAAGGTGACAATGTGAATTCTGAATCGTACTGTGAAGTTCTATTGATGATGTATGATGCAATTTGAAGAAAACGTCCAGGACCGCTGACTAGAGGAGTGTTGCTTCTTCATGACAATATCAGACCACATACGGCTCGATTAACTCAGGAGGAAATTAACCAACTAAGATGGGAAGTTCTGGAACATCCACCTTACAGCCCCGACTTATTCCCTAGCAATTTCCACCTTTTTGGTCCACTGAAAACCCATCTTGGCGGCAGACATTTCGCGAATGACGCCGAAGTTGAATGTGAAGTGAAAACGTGGTTTAGAAAACAGAGCATGCAGTTCTATGCAGCCAGTTTGGGAGAAGTAATAAAACAATGGGAAAAGTGAATCAATGTTGGTGGAAATTATGTTGAGAGATTTAGGGACAATGTATGTATAAAAATAAACTGGTTTCAAATTGTTGTCATATTTAGTCATTTTTCCACAGCCATTTGTGACTTACTTATTGACTTCCCGTTTATATATATATATAATGTGTGTGTGTGTGTATATATATATAATGCACACACACACACATACGGTTTTTAAATTCACATTGCCTTAACAGAGACAACTTAATTAACTTCTAATGCATGTCAGCAAGGCCGAATTGATAATAGCACGCACTCTTAAACTTCCGGTGTGCTGCGGCTGAGGTAGCGGGCTCAATCCCTACACCCTACAATTGGACTAAAATGTTGATTTCTCCCTCTTGACTTGTGAGTGTAAATTACAAGTACTTCAGAAGTCGGAATGGGTGCACCTGATGGTGGGGGACACTGGTAATAGGGAAAGCTAATCCACACACAAAAATCAGTTCAGTGCACTAGATGCTCGTGTATGGACTATGCTAGAGTTCAAAGCGAGTGAAAAAAACACAATTCTAATCCATACACATGCTACTACGTCTAGTGCACTAGACTTATTTTTGTGTTTGGATTAGTTGTTCCTACTACCTTTGTCCCTCACCAAATTAGCGAACCCATTTTGACTTCTGAGTATATAACATTACCAAGTCAAGGACAAGAAGTCAACATTTTAGTCCAACAGACCAGTGAAGGGGTTGAACCCACTACCTCTGCATCAGCACACGGGAAGTCTAAGAGCGAGCACTCCCACAGATAGATGTGATAGACAGACAGTGAGTTAATATGATACATAGACAAGTAAATTCTTTATGAAACCGGGTATTGGATTTTTAAAAAAAATATGCTAATATACACTTACCATACACACTGAGGCTACAACTGAAGAGTGTATAATTCGAATCCGTACTAAAAGAGTAACTTCCACCACTCTGTGTCGTAACAGTTTTGATTTTCAAAGTAGTAATCTGATTTGATATTGTTGCTGCATAAATATTTCTCTCTGATATCACTGCTATTGTACAAAAAATATCTGTACATACAGCAACAGGTGTACCATTCTTTTTCCAGAAAAAGTTACCAGCATTGTTGCTGAAGGTGTGTGTGATGTTGTAGGGTTGTGTTACTTCTCCAGGTTCACAGGAACGATCCATTTCTGCAGATATACAGATTTGAAACACAAATAAAAGCAACAATTAATGACAACAGACATATGTAATATATTTATGGAAATCTGTTGGCATATTCATTTGCAAAATGTAATAATCACAGTTTTGTAAGGCAACACAATGTTAAGTGAAATACACATCTCACAATCTTTGTTTACACATTTAATGAAAGAATAACAGCCATGAGTCACAAATCAATTATTACACTGTTATTGCGAATGACCGCATAAAAATAAATTTAACATTTTATACTGACTGATAATAAATTGAATAATTTCATCCACGTCTTTTTCTTTAAAAAAAAAAAAAAATCTGAGAAAATCATGTATTTTTAATCATGTTATGACATGTACACTCTCCATTAGAATAAATCCAGGTGCTTGACAGATCACAGCAAAGACATCTTACATGAGCTTGACTCACCGAGTTCAACATTATTCTAGGAATATTTTAATTCTTCATATTTTTCTCTACAAGCATGGTATATGTAAACAGTGATCATAATTAAAATAAATAAAAATATAGTTGATAATATAGTTGTTATGAGTGGTGAAGTGACATTAGATAGCACACTGTCCAAATGATATACTATAGTTTAAAGAGTGAGCACAACCCACTACTGGCAACGCTGATTGCATTCCGGCACAAACCTTAAGCCTTTTCCACGTCAAATTGGAAGCACTAGACTCGAGTTTCACTCTCGTTTTAGCTCATCAGTAGTGCATACCCATGACTGGACCTGGGATCGAACTCCGGATCACTAGCATGTGAGGCGGGTGTGCAGCCAATGACCATGCTACTCACACTGGATGTGACCAATTATCATTCTAGAATATCACAACGTTATCCATTGCAGGCTGTAGCTCAAAATTTGCCCGATCGCTGCGAGTGACATCCGTCAATCGATGTGGCCCCAAATGATCAGGTCTTCTTGATCTGGCATGGCGGACCAGGTGCCTAAAGTCCAGCGAGCAATAATCAAATTGATTTATTTGAATATTTCAGGATTTGAGGTTTAAAGATTGAGTTGAGTTGAGATGAGCTAAGAACCGACATCACTGTACTCAGGACACTCCCATATGTGTGCTGTCCACTCGTTCAACGGCAAGCGAAGAGCCACACTACTAATCGTTCCCACCTCTATCTGATTGAAAGTTCTCCTGGTCTTCCCTCTCAGTTTTGAGATTCTACCAGAACCCCTGTCAATCCCCCGCAATCTCATCCTTTCCACATACAGGTTCTCAATCTGTCCCTCCACCGTCCTCACCTAGTCCCACAGGCACACGACCACCTCTCCCTTGTCCATAGGTAATCGACCACCAAGGGGTGCATTTCCTGCCAGCCTATCATCCTGTTCATTCCTCAGCACTCTTGCATGGCCACGGCAAAAAAAATCCATACAATTCTTACAATCTGTGACCTCTGAAACGAGGTGAGCCATTCAACACAAAACATTCCTTTCTCCGCTTTACAGTGATGAAGACAATGCGTGTTTCAGTGGTCTCCTCTAACCAACGGAATGCCACTGTGACTGCTTCCACATCAATTCTCATGCTAGAGGTCGTAGCCTCATATGCCATACTCTCCTTTTTCAAGAATCGTCCATTAGCCTTTACAATGAAACCCCAACCACTCTGTTTGTTTCTCACCACTGACCCATCAGTATAGATCATTATATCACCTTGATAAGTATTACTCTTTATCAGTTGTTGCACCTCAAACTCTGTGTGGCCCACTGCCCATTCTCTGCATTCACGACCCAGTGTTACTATTACATTGTGCCAGTCTGTCCTGTCTGCCGGTACTTCAACTCACTCTCTTTCACCACTAATAGTCTCTAGATCACAAACTTGGTGTATAGATATTTCTGCCTGTGACATCAAGGATCTGCCTCGTCTTAGTCTTTGACCCTTGGCCATGTCCATGGCTTCATGGACGGGGTGATTCCTATCTGCAGCAACTCTCCGGTACCATTTGGCCTGAAGGCAACAATGCCTATCCGCCATTGTTGGTAGCGCCAAGATATGCCTCATGCATATAATTGGTGTGCCCTTTGTGCACTCCAGAATCACCCGCATTGCCACATTTTGTATGCGATCCAACCTTTCAAGATGGCTCTTTGATACTCTCAGGAGCCCCAAACCATACTTAATGACATGAATTATTAACTGCTGAAAAAGCCTGTAAAGCATTGCAAGGGAGCTGTTGACAAAGATGGGGCTTTGTATTGTATCGGAGAGCGACTGACACGATGGTCGAGGTTTTATAACGCTCTGTTGAATATCAGCTGGGAATATTACATATCAGCATACCTATATATAGGTCCTGATGGACAATCTTTCTCTCTGATTGAGTGGCGAACTTTCTAGGGGTGTAATATACATTCAGTCCTCCCCTGGCAGGTATTGTAACCTCTTCTTTCTGTCGATCCTCAACTTCATACCTCGTTTACACACAACTCCCATGCAAATTTCTTTAATTTATTCCTGAATCTAATACACAGAGTAGACTCCACATTCGCGCATAGAAATACACGAAACTAAATTACAGTCTAAACATATCTACACAAATAATAACATGGTGGGCGCATTCTGTGGCCATCACCATCTTTTACATCGTGGTGCGTTCGATCACGCTAACACCCACGATGTGAATGAATGTGAATGCCCTTGTCACCTTCGCAATCACGTGTGTTCGCTCTGGTGACAATCTCACTCGCCACATGTGTCACGATCCACGATCGTCCCGTCCCTTCTGGGTGACTTTTTGTCACTATGCCATGAGGTACAATTCAACCCATGGCATTACACTGGCGGGCAGAGAACAATTGGGCACCATTTTTTATGGTGTAATTGCGTGGCATCCTGATTTATGTGGTGCGCCTCCTGGCTGGCTGCCTCCGTCTTCAGCACCTTTCCTTTGCTAGAGTAGATTGTGGTCTTACTTGAATTTAGATGTGTAGGCGCGCACACACATGTCTGCGCATGCACGCACGTGCATACACATCTAGAGCACACTGGTTATTTTCAGCACCAGAGACTCACTGCTGCCCCTTCTTCTGTTAGTTAAAACAATTCCGCAACGTGAAGGCCAGGAGTTGGACTTTTGCTGCAGAGATGATGAATGCACGAGCCATTGGGATATTTATGCAAGGTTGGGTGCTCATCCCCAACTCTGTGCCCCGGCTACATACAGCAACATTTGGAACCAGTGGTTTTTCTTTCCAGCCTTTTCTTCACAGCTCTTGCAGTCCTAGTTGTTTCACAAGTGTCTTCTTCCTTGCATAATGATGTACACCATGAATTTTGGTCTTCGGCAGCAGTCTCCCAAGTGTCATGATGAATTCCAAAAGCTTTTAGTAAGATCGTCAAAGTGTCTTTAAAGTGTTTCCTCTGGCCGCCTTGGGAGCATTTACCATAACGCAGCTCGCCGTAAACACTTTGTTTAGGCAGCCTGTGATTTAGCATGGGAGTCAAGTTACCAGCCCAGAAAATTTTATTCTTCATTAGGATTATAGAGGTACAGGTAGTGAAACAACTGATTGGCATGATTTTGACCCTGCAATATAAACAAATACAATCACCACACAATACTTAGACCTAAACTCTTTATCAAGGCAAAATAAAACATCAACCAACTTCTAATGAACATGAGGATGACACAACCATCAACAAAAACAAACCTGCAGTGTTGATAATAAGAGCTAGAAACAACAGCAGATGATACATGTTGACAACTGTGTCACTATCACTTCCTGAAATAAACATGGATTAATATATATATATATATATATATATATATATATATATATATATATATATATATATATATATATATATATATATATATATATATATATATATATATATATATATTCTGAGTAAATAACTAACAGTTTTAAAACATGACTGGCAAGTTAAATTCATCAAAATGATAAAAGCGGAAGATATTAAATTGCCAGTTTGTACCACCAAATCTTTATGAAGATATATTCTGTCCACAATATTCTCAACTATTTTTTCTGAAAATCACATCTTCACTGCTTCAATTTTCTTCACCATTGTGTTACTCATTGTCCACACCACTCACATTGACACAAAAGACCAGGCCACACACTTTCCAGTCAGCAGATTGTGTACTTATCATGATATTCTGCTTTCCATGATGATGATTATTCTTGTGTACAAATCTTTGGGCAAGTCAATTTATTATTTTGATTCTGAGTTAGATCTTCCTTCACATGCCACTGTGTTGCCTCAATATGGAAAATAATTTACCTCTTTGGTTGTATGCCTCTAGCTGGTATTAGCTCGTAAGAGTTGAGAGACGTATATAAGCTGACCTTTAATGCAGAGATCACACTTGATGCTGATTAATATTGTGGGCATCCTTTAAATATATCATCTGTATTTCAGGGAATGTTCAAAAGACCCAAGTTTAGTGTGAAGTATAGTATATGCTTTTTTACTTGCTATTTCTATGAAGAATTTCCATATATCTTATTTATTTGACTCAATATTAAAGCAGTCCGACTATAAAGTGACAAACATGTTTTGCCACAGCTATGAATGAATAGGGCATTTGTTTGAAACTATGTTATTAAACATGCACACACGTTTGTAATGAGTATTACATTTAAATCTGATACTCCAAAATAACGAATGTTGAATAGACTTCCATTTCATTTAATCAATCAAGTGCCATCTCCATACTGAAGGTTTAAAATGCTCTGCCCTGTGCTTCAGAGTACACTCATAAAATCTTCTTCCAGTCCATCTTTTGATGTTTTCCACCAACCATTAACATTGTCTTTATACACACATCCCCTTCACATTTCCTTAGAATACATACTAGTAAGTTGTTGTGCCTTTTCTATATGGCTGAAGTATGTTAACTGTTATGGTATATTATCACAGTCAACATCTATGCACATTGGGTACTCCCATCATGCTCAGCCGTCTAAAAGTATCTTTATACACTGTTCCCATGAAGTGTTGTAATGCCCCCTCTCTCACTTTCAAAGCAAGCGTTGTCTGTGTTGATGACAGTGTCACAGGTGGGTGAATGCTGCTTCATCAGCGCCTTATGTCTTTGTCAACCACAATGTGGAACCCCACCTCTGCAGTATCTACCTAGTGTAATTACCACCTTAGAATGCTTATGCATGTCTGCAGATATGTCTTACCTGACTTCCCGTGCAGTCAGGGGGAAGAAAGTGTGGTTTTTTCTACTCTCCACCACGACATCCCTTCATCTGATTAACATCCCTTTTATTATTCTTCTATTCCTTTCTCTGCCTCCTGTATATCTCTCCGTTTTCAATTCCCCCTGCTTCAAATACATTGGCGGTCATGTTTCGCTATCTCACACGTTTACCAGATTTGTGAATTAGTGTTGTGTTCTTGTTATGACCATGTCACGTGGCCAAGCCATCCAGATATTTACTTCCCTGCCTTCCCCCTATTCTTTTACCTTCAATCTTGTCAGTTGTCACCAAATTCTCTAGTTTATTTCTTCTCACAATGTGCCCAAGACTTGTTGACTGTATATGTCTAATTTCTCTAATCAGTTTACCGTTTTCATTTGCTGCTTGTAGGAGTTGCTCATTAATTGTTCTGACTGTCATTGGTATTCTTTGCATGCTCCTCAGAAACCATATTTCCACAGCCATTAGATGTTTTTCAGCATGTTTGCTCATTGTCCACATTTCACACTCATACAAAAGTACAGGTTATTTGAAGCACATCAATACCATTTTTCTCGTTGCAGTTTACATCTTTTTATCAGTCACTATGTTTTCTATCTAGCAAAAGGTTACCTTCGCCAAAGCAATTATTGTTCTAATCCCTTAAAGGAATCTCCCATTAGATGTTATGACTGTTCAGAGATAACTGTACCAATTCACTTGTTTAAGAATATTCCCTTTAACCTGTATATTATATTGTTGTATTTCTTTTTATCTTGTGAGGACCACAATCTCAGTCTTGTTACAATTGAATTCTAAACTATAAAAAGTATGTCCACATTTGTTTGCCTTCATTCACGATCAATTATTTTGAAAACTGTCTGTTGCATCGTTATGAAATTTTTCCAGCCGACTTATATTTCCCCCCACCCAAGGAATATGTCTTTGATAGGTCCAAAAACAAAACAACTTTAATCATTGAAAGCGGCAACATTCCTTTGATGTTTTGCTGAACAACTAGTGATTTCTCGTTAACAAAGTTATTTTTACGGTAATGGGAGACCTGTCAATTCTGATGACACACAAAGGCGTATCTGGAATCGTATGGGAGCCTATTCATCTTGTGTGCGAGAAAGAAGAGTAACATCCTAAGTGACCAATTTTTCAGAAAATAAGATGAGTATCTTTGCATATTTTGATGATCTCAATTAATGAAAGCATCTTCTTTTTTCAGTGCGATATTGTAAATTTCCAAACTTATTGATTGCAAAGTCGTACCAATTGTGTGATATTTGGTGATATAAATTATTTAGAGTATCACTAGTATTTGAACTTAAACTTATACAATGTCAACACTAGGAGAATTTATCCAGGCGGGAAAAGATCTAGGCCATAGCGGGGATAAATTAGAACAATGGGCAGAAGCGAAATACAAAGAAGTGAAAGATGCTGAAAGAGATGAACGTGCACGTGAGAGACAACACCAAAAAGAAATGTTAGAGGTAGGAGAAGCCACCAAACAAAAACAAATAGAATTAGAGAAAGCCACCAAACAAAAACAAATAGAATTAGACTCACAGACACAATTAAGAATGAAAGAGATGGAAGTTGATTCACATATTCAAATAGCTAAAACTAAGCAAAAGAGTCAAGAACAGCAGAACAAATTCACTAAATATAAAGGGATTGTCAAGCCCTACTGCTAAGGAGATTCCATCTCCGCCTGGACCGAAAATATTGAGTTCCAGCTTAAATTTCAGAAAATTCCTTTGGAGGATTGGGCGATGATCTAGATGAAGAATCTCTCTGGTGAGCCCTTGAAAGTAATTGAATCTATTCCAACAGAGTTAAGGAATAACTACCAATATATTCATGATAGAATTATGCAGCATTTTCTACTCGATGCTCCTGGATATCAGATCCAGTATTCTCAAATAAAACCAAAACCAAACGAAACGTTTATCGATTATGTATCCAACGTTCAAAGTGTCTTCAGTAAATGGCTTAAGGCAGCAAAAATAGGGAAAAGTCACGATAAGTTACAAGACTTAATGATCATGGATAAGGTTATATCCACGGTTCCAACTCCCTTCGCTAAGTTCCTTCGACAAGCAGACATTGAGTCACTGGAACAGTTGGAAAAACGTGGTTCCGCTTATTTCTCTTCAAACAGAGATATTTTTAAATCATCCATAAATGAATCTGAAATTACGGCTTTTGCCAACAACCAGCCTAGAAAATCTTTCAATCAGAAACCTTATCAAAGGAAAGATAGGCAAGACCAAAAGCCACCTTTATGTATGTACTGTCATTTAAATCACCAACAATATTCTATGTGTGACAAGAACCCGTCATACCCTGCACATCTTGAAATGATGATCAAAAAGCAGGAGAGCAAAAGGAGTGCATACAAACGTGCAGTTAAATGTTATTTTTGTTCTTCGTACGGACATTATAGCAGTAGATGTTTGGGTCGTCAGAGAATGAAAGCCAGCAATGCTGTACTGATTGACACATCGTCCGATAGTGGCAGTGAAACTGAGTGTGAGGTTGAGAATGTATTACCTTTCAATGATTGTGAGAATGTGGCTGCTGTGACAGATATTTTAAACTTTGAAAGATGTGAAAATTGTCACCTATTCCATTCGGATGGGAAACTCAAATGTGGGCACATTGTACCATTCTCTAGTGAGAATGCGAACGCAGCTATATCCTCCAGAGGCAATCTAACGTTCCACGATGCACTGGTCAATGATTTTCCATGCCAATGTTTGCTTGATAGTGGGAGTAGTGTAATCGGGTTAAGGAAAGAACTAGTTAATTCAGAGGATTATACAGGCGATTTTGTGAAATGCCGTACCTTTTCAGGTAATATTGAAAAGTACCCACTGGCAAAAGCCCGCATAAACACCCCGTTACTTTCCGGCACATTTATGTGCGCGATTTTACACGACCCGTCTACTGACCTAATTATTGGCTGCCTACCAGGCTTAAAACACTGCACTGCTGGTGAAATATCAGCCTGGAAAGAAACTAACATGCCTAAAGCAGTAACCAAGCCAGAGACACAGATACACCTCGAACCAGAACAGGAGGTGCTACTTCTATTACCAGATAAACATAACTTATTGTTAACCTCATGGCAAGGGCCATTCAAAGTGGTACGAAAGATATCAGATGTCGATTATGATATATCGATAAACCACAAATTAAAGATATTTCATATCAACATGCTGAAGCCATACTTTTCACGACAAGAAGAACAGATGACAGACGAACAGAATGCATCTACACCAAGCAACCAGACGACAGACTACATAACGCAACTACACTAGTTAGTGTGACAGAAGACGACGACAGCGCAGATACACATAGTCAGCAAACAGAACACGCACTTAGTACCACCACAGTACTGAATCAGATAGAGGACGACGACATGGAACTACCATTCCCGACAGTAGACATGACTACGACTATCGATAGCATACAGATAGAACCAAAACTCACAGACGAGCAAAGACGTCAGATCATAGCCTTAGTGACGGAATACAGAGACATTTTTTCCGACATTCCAGGTAAAACTGACAGGATCGAACACTCCATTATTCTGTCTGATTACACCCCTATCAAATGCCGACCTTATTCCATCCCGCTGAGTTATAGGGAGAAACTCGACAAGGAAATCTTAAGTCTTGAGTCAAGTGAAATAATCCAAAAGTCACAGTCAGAATATTCTTTTCCCATTGTCTTGGTGAGAAAAAAGGACTCAACAATTCGCCTCTGTGTCGAGTATAGGAAATTAAATAAGGTGACCAAGGTAGATGCAGAGCCAATTCCATCTTGCGAAGATCTGGTTCTCAACATGTAAACTTCTAGAATCTTTTCTAAACTCGACCTAACGAAGTGATATTGGCAAGTCCCAATGCACAGTCGTTCTATTCATCTGACTACATTCTCAACACCTTTAGGTCTTTATGAGTGGCGATTCCTTCCTTTTGGCCTTCGTAATGCTCCAGCCACTTTTGTTAGACTCACTAGGGATCTTCTTCATGGAGTAATGAATACGGAGACGTACATTAACGATATATGTGTTCATACGGCAGACTGGACAACACATCTACAGAAACTGCGACATGTCTTCGATAGATTGAGACTTTTCGGTCTTACTGTAAAACCAACAAAAGTTGAGTTGGGTCTGGAAGAAATCGATTTCCTTGGCCATACCATCACGAGAGGCCAACTTAAAACAGACGATAAGATCGTAACAAAAATTTTGAATCTAACAATGCCAACGACCAAGAAGCAAGTTAGAAGCTTACTTGGTCTTGTAAATTACTACAACAAGTTCATACCTAATTTAGCTGAGATTACCAGCGTTTTTTCTAATGTATTGAAATCATCTGTAAAATTGAATGTAAAAGATGCAGATTTAATTGATGCATTACCAAAATTGAAAAAATTTTTTAGCGTTGTTCCAATATTGCGCTTACCTAATCCAAGCCTTACGTATTTTCACAGTACAGACGCAAGTGCTATATCCATCGCTGGCGTACTAGACCAGTTCCATGATGATATCTTTCACCCAATCATTTATGTAAGCCGGAAAATTACACCTGCTGAGTCGAGGTATGCAGTCTCTGAATTAGAAGTTTTAAGCATCATCTATTGTATCCGTAAACTCCATCGATTCTTAGCGG
This sequence comes from Cepaea hortensis, assembly GCA_963921405.1. Classification (NCBI taxonomy): domain Eukaryota; kingdom Metazoa; phylum Mollusca; class Gastropoda; order Stylommatophora; family Helicidae; genus Cepaea; species Cepaea hortensis. The sequence continues at coordinate 488,785 of CAWUFQ010000388.1, forward strand.
GTACCCATTTTGTCATCGAAACTGATAATTCACCTCTTACAGTTATGGAGTCTGGAGTCCACAAAAATAACAGAATCTATAGGTGGTCTTTGATTCTCCAGAACTACTCGTTCACTATCCAACATATAAAGGGAAAGATGAACTTACTTGCAGACACGCTTAGCAGACCTTCTCAGATAGAGATACCTGATTTACCTGAGAGGAGCGATTCTACATCACCCCATTAATCGATACCTTAAGTAATCTGTGTCCAGAATGTGTAATGATAGACACTGTGGTGCTGTTACAATTGTGAATCGCCTTAAATTAACTTGCACGAACTGTGTCAGTACGAGTAAGAAAGGACAGACACGTGAGATGTCTACGCTATCATCAGATTATATATGTTATCAGTGAGTAGGCCTGTATTCTAACTTTACCCAGGACAAGCGCGTGTATATTAGACGTTGTCTATATTACTCTATTTCAACGAGATTCAACAGAGAACGCGACTCCAATAACACACCTGGAAGTAGTTAATATAATTAATGTATAGTTAGAAATGTATGTGATATGTATCATAACATGTTTCTATAACGGTTGCATTTAATACAATTTTTTTTTTTAGTTATAATAGAACTTACAAAACCATCCCGATAATATTTTTGTTTAAATAGAAATTAGTATCATTTAGGAGTTAAACTTAATCTAGATTAAGTTAGAACTTCATATATACCATTTCATTAGATCATACTAGTGAACTCAGTAAACACACCATTAATTCATCATCAATTAAACACATTTTCATATAATTTGGTTAAATGAAACATTACTTAAAATGTATACCTTCATTTAGGATTTATAACATCATAGTTAGAAACACACATTAAGGTAACTAACACACTTTCCCCCAATTTATTCATTTAGTTAGATTATTTCCCTTAGTTAGCACAGCTCAGCACACCAACGTAGAGTAGATTAATTATAGTAATCAGTATTCTCAGGATCGGTAGTGAACGATCCTCACAACCATGTAAATTTTTGTACAGAAATGACCGGTGCAGAGAGACGGCACAGTCATTTGGCTTAACTCTTTCGCTACCATGAGCCCATCTTGGGACAAGATGGATTTCCTCTGATGGCAGTCCATCCTTTTAGTCCCACAAAATGATCAGTGGTTTATTTCATATATTTCTACTCCGTTTCGGAATTTTAAGTTACAGTAAACTGAAAAGTCGTACAGCCGAAAGATTTCTACGCCATGTTTATGAGGTCAAACGTTTTCTAATATTGGATTCTTGTGAATTTTCAGTTTTAAGGTAGTGTTAATTTGTTTTTTCACAATGGAAACGCCCACCAGTTTGCGTCCACGTAGGATGACTTGAGATCAAGCTAGATTATTGTTTATAACTGTTTTAAACAATAGTGATTCCCTTATCAGTGAATATTTAGAAAGAATTTTTAGTTGTGTCTAAAGTTTTAGCACATGGTGATAAAGAAAAACCAGTGAATGTTCGTCAACAGCTGAGTGTCTGACAACGAAGCACGAATGGCTGAAGTTTACGTCTGTCATTATTGCTATGGGACTTGATCCAAGACCATGTATCAAAGACTACTGGTGTACAAGTGCACATTTATATACTCCTTGGTATGCCACTGCCACTACGTTTCCCAGTAATCAATTAGAAAATTATAATATATTTATCACACCATGTTTCATGTATGTCAACCTGAGGGTACCCCCCAAAAAAAAAACAAAAAAAAAAAATTGATCCTCTTGACATGATTCTGAAGAATATCCAGGAAGCATTTTACCCATTTGAAAATGTGTCCATTGATGAAATGATTATTTGGTGGAAGGGCTAAATAAAGCTAAAAAAAAACATGCATTGTTGTCTCTACCAAGTCTGTAGTTAGAACTGTTGAGAGCGGATTGCGAAAACCGCAAAGCAAGCCGAAGATGGTCTCCATGAAAATAACACGGCGATGAATGGCTGCGACAGAATGGACCAAATGGTTGGATATTATAATATCCATGATAGGAAAACCATTAAGTGGTGGAAGAAGATCTACTACTAGATCTTTGAAATTGCACAGATCAATGCTCACATCCTACATTCCATATGGCAAACAGAGAAAGGAGGATAAAAATTGTTATAGAAGGATTTCAAGTAAAGGAAAGTGCTCATCGCGAAGTAGCTCAGAGTATTCCTGAAAGTTTAACACTCTGCCTGCCGAAGAATTTCAGTCTGTTGCAGGAAATTATGCCGAAAGATTTACATGAGCCAAGCATTTAATAGAATTTGTCGGTGTTAAGAGAGACTGTGTTTTTTGCAGCACTCGAACTAAACGACACATATCATCTTTTGTTTGCTCCGGCTGCACTAATAGACCAGACTTGTGCGCCAAAGTTTGCTTTGCAGCCTATCACAAATAGACTGCCACATATAGTAAATAAAAACAAACAGACATGACAATTAAATGTAAATCTGCCAAGTGTTTTCCTAATTTTTGTCTGAAAAAAGAAAAATACATGATTCAGAATCTGCGGCAAAACTTCTTTTCGGATGATTGATTCGGAGCAATTGTATTTATAGTTTAGAAAAGTGTTGTTTGTGCAGTAAATTCAACAGGATTAGCAGTGATCAGGATATTGGATAACAACGCCCCCTTGGTAAGTACAATATTTACATTATTTTTACCTCCTTTTGTCCAATTATTTTACAAATTATATTATTATTTTTATTTTATTTACAACCTAAAGCAGAAATTCTCCTACCAACATATTCCTTGTGCAATCCCCTTTATTTTGATATATAATACAACATTTCTGCTACAATTTTAACCATTTTCATAACATTATTGCGACATACACCAACTTCCAGATTTCGGCCATTAGTTTTTTTCATTTTTGTGACAAAGACATGGTTCAGAATATGCACCAAAACTTCCTTTTGGGTGATTTAAATGAGCAATACTGTTTATATTCTTGAAGACAAGTGATGTTTGTTTGATTATTCAGTAAATTAAACATTATTAGCAGTATAGGAGTGTAGAAAACACATTCTAAGTGCAATGTTTACATTATTTTTACCTACTTTTGTCCAATTATTTTACAAATTATATTATTATTTTTATTTTATTTACAACCTAAAGCAGAAATTCTCCTACCAACATATTCCTTGTGCAATCCCCTTTATTTTGATATATAATACAACATTTCTGCTACAATTTTAACCATTTTCATAACATTATTGCGACATACACCAACTTGCAGATTTCGGCCATTAGTTTTTTTCATTTTTGTGACAAAGACATGGTTCAGAATATGCACCAAAACTTCCTTTTGGGTGATTTAAATGAGCAATACTGTTTATATTCTTGAAGACAAGTGGTGTTTGTTTGATTATTCAGTAAATTAAACATTATTAGCAGTATAGGAGTGTAGAAAACACATTCTAAGTGCAATGTTTACATTATTTTTACCTACTTTTGTCCAATTATTTTACAAATTATATTATTATTTTTATTTTATTTACAACCTAAAGCAGAAACTCTCCTACCAACATATTCCTTGTGCAATCCCCTTTATTTTGATATATAATACAACATTTCTGCTACAATTTTAACCATTTTCATAACTTTACTGTGACAGACCCTACCTTCAAGATTTCAGCCATTATTTTTTGTCATTTTGTGAGAAAAATACATGGTTCAGAAAATGCACCAAAACTTCTTTTTGGGTTACTTTAATGACCAATACTGTTTATATTCTTGAAGACAAGTGGTTTTTGTTTGATTATTCAGTAAATTAAACATGATTAGCAGTATAGGAGTGTAGAAAACACCTTATAAGTGCAGTTTTTTAAATAATTTTTACCTCTTTAATTTCAGTTGTTATTATTAAACCTCTCATTATTGTCATAATATTTGGAACCTATCAATTAATTATTAACACTGTCATGTTCCTTGTGCAATCCTCTTTAATTTGATATGTAATACAATAGATCTGCTACCATCTTAACCATTTTAAAAGCATTATTGTAACACACCCCTAGTTCCAATTTTCTGCCATAAATTTATGTTTTGTCACAGCCCAGTTTTTGTTTGGTAGTGAAAGAGTTAAAACTGGTGTAAACCGAGCCAACCATTTATTGTAAATATATTTATTTTTCATTTATTTTCTTTTTTACAACCATATTTTAATGACATAACGCCTTTTTAAACCAGTGTGAAATGACAGCGTGAATAAAAGGAGTGTGAAAGGGAATGAGTGAATGAAATAAATACAGAGGAGTGAGGCATTTCGCGGATTATTCGCCGCATGACATGAGTTTTTGTACTTCGTCCGTGTCAATTTGTGTAACACAATGTGTTGTTCGTTTTTATCTGTGTTGTTGCAATCCTTTCAATAGAGTGATAGGAAACGAAACATATTTTAAGCATCTTAAACCGGCGATGTAGTCATAAATCAGCCTTACACACTCGTTTGTGACTACAATAAACCGTATTATGGCACTTGAAAGCTAACACACACGTAAATTATAGACATACACACATGTTGGTAATTTAAGCAAACATTAGTTAAATACAAACACGCAACCAAACAGGAAAACTAACAAATAAAGATGCACACATCATTACATGCAAAGGGGCATAATAACTTTCAACAGGGGATACTACAAACTTTCGAAACCCTAGTTTAACACTGAAAGATTTCTTCACGAGCGGAAGCTAGATAGGTGAACATTAGCACATAAAGCATGAGTTTGAGTATATATTATATGGGAGCATGAATATTATTCATGTATTGTACCCTTAGAAGGGACATCTTGTTTGGGTTGTCAGTTAAATTGACAATTTGAGGGGTAGGTCTATTAAGACAACGGCTCTGGTTCACACAACTCTCAAGAAGTATAATGTTAGAATGAGCAAGGGCTCTAGCCAACTGTACTAGTGTGGTGTGATAATCAATAGCCAAGTGAATTGATACAACAGTGTGACATTGGGAAGTAGAGGTCTTGTGCTTTACCCAGAACAAAGTTAGCAAGCTCATGCAGCCTTTGACAAAATTAGACAGGCCTAATTTTTTGTTTTAGATAACCATTTGCGTTACACCCATAAGCTAAAAGCTTGCAACACAACACAGACGGAGGGAGAGCCTGTCAAAGAGCTGCCTGGAAGCAGATAGAGAAGAGAGGAGTAAAACTATGGAAGAGGACTAAGACAGGATAGAGATAATATCCCTATCTAGGAAATAGGAATAAAAGGGACATAAACAGCAGGGAGAACTGTGAACAGTTCTCCGACTGGACACACACGTGTCCTAAAAGGGGACATGGCAGGACATGATCTGGAGTTACCCCGAATAGAGTGGGGCAACCATTACCACGAGGAGTGTCCGATAATATTAGTAACCCTCAAAGAGTTAGCTATTGACAAGTCACTAAACGCGTGCTGGAGTACCGAGCACGCAAACCCGCTGACGCACGACGGGTCACGGGCTCGTGGCTGGACACGCCACGAAAGTCAAGCAAACGTGGACATGACAGCGTAGAGGACGGATGGTAGTATTCGCTTTGAATACTGTGGTGTTTAGAGGACAGTAGCACTAGTGTAGACTTAGACTAATTCAGTAGATAGTACCTTAGATAAAGTCATAACGTAATAATGTCATAATGTATATGTATATGATCCATATGACTATCAGCTCTCAGAGCTATTACGTGTAACTCGCCCATAATAAATTTGTATCCTTTTGTACGACGTACCAGTTGTCATTCGTGTGGTACAAAAGAATAATCCATGTGTGCCTGTCAAATCTAGGTTGCTGACAGGCAGACAAGTCTACGGGACTCTGTCCTGGATTGACTAGACAGCGTTACACTGAACGACCCAACACAATACGGACAGACTGCAGTACGACATGACTGTTGAGACAGCCCGGTTGTCACGAGAGACACGGGGTCCAATACCACGAGGCCAACCGGCCAGTGTGAAAACGGCAGACGGGACTCGGACAGTTTAGAGGAAGGACGTTTGTGTTTCTGGAGCGAGTGTATAGCTTTTGCGAGAGTGCTAGCTGGCGTTGCCATGTTTGAGTGCAGGGTTTGTGAAATTGCCTGAGTGCTATAAGTGTTTGTAAGGCAGCACTTTTGTATGTAATGATTTAACCGCCTTGTGTGCGCATTGTGATGATAATCAGGTTCTCCTGAATAAACAGTGAATACCACACGTACGACTGATTTCTTCTTGAGTGCGTGTGAAGGAGTTAAGAATATCTGTGTGCGCGTGAGACGTTGACACTGATACAGTCCAATACCTTTGACCTATTTTGCTCTCTCTTTATCCATTATAATTGCTACTCCTCGCTGTTGTTTCTCTCCACCAGAATAGATTATTCTATATTCCTCAGATGTTATAATGCCCATTCCTGTCCATCTGGTCTCACATATACCTAACAGGTTAATAATTAATCTTCTCATTTCATTCTTAATGTTATCAAATTTTCAATCCCCACTCATGGTTCTTACATTCCAAGTTCCTACTTTCAATGCTGATATTCTTTTGCACTCAGTCGCCTGATAACGGTCTGGAGTCATCTGGTGCACATGACTAAAACCTACCAGGCGAGGCTGCTCCTATTCTTGGCATCTGTAAAGAAGGTAGTTTGCCATTGCTTTTCTTCCTAGCAGTGACCATACTGGTCGATGACCGTAGCCATTGTCTCCCCCCCAAAAAAAGAGATCTTCTGCTTCTGTGAAGCTGGAGACCATAACCTACAACTGTCTGTCGGCTGCTCTCCAACTTCATCCACCACCTGCACCCATGGCTTCATGTAACCCTTATCGGGGGGCTAAGCGGGTATACCACCTTGCCCAAGGGTGTCCTGTAGGCTAGCGGAGGGAAGGAGGCACATTACCTTTCCTTTGATAGGGAATACCCCTACCCCGCCACCCTATATATATATATATATATATATATATATATATATATATATATATATATATATATATATATATATGTGTGTGTGTGTGTGTGTGTGTGTGTGTGTGTGTGTGTGTGTGTGTGTGTGTGTGTGTGTGTATGTGTGTGTGAGGTCTTAGTCAGATATGACTGAGCTACCGTATAACAGTAGACGGTACTACCTGCTTTCTGTTAGCGCCGAACGTTGGGCGGCGCTTACCAAACCCGAAACCCCACATTGTGCCAACGGCTTCGGGTGGAAGAGCGCAATTGGGAGGGTACAAGCCTTACCCTGGTGCGAGGAAATGCAACCTAAAGACAGTAGCATGAATACGAACTTGACGTTCTTGGACAAGTCTAGGTACTTTAGTGACATTTTAATAATTGGTTTGGTATTGATTACATCTGGACAGTTGAATAGGACCTGAAAAACGCTTTCCAATGGTACCTCATTCAAGTCTGTATGTTGAATCTAAGCCGAGATATCCAGATTTGTGTCAAATCATGTCATAAATCGAACATAGAGGAAAATACTGATTTGGCATCCAGACTGATTGGATGGCCAGGGGTGTTATCCAATAGCAGAAATATCTTAAATGCTAGGTTTTCTCTAGTAGGGGAGACTGGGGAGAAATGGACATAGGGGAGAAATGGACCACCCCCTCTCTGCCCCCTGGCTGTGATGCAATGAAAGTGAAACCATAATAAGTTTGTTTTCCACATCAAACATAGTCCGAATTTTTCATTTGCCATCGACTTCCCGCACAGGTCGTTCCCACGCAAAGTTTGAAAAATTTTCTGCACTAAAGTTTCTTTTTCCAGTTCCAGACACCATCGTAAAGCAGACGCATAGTCAGGAATCAGGACAAGGTAATTACGTTAATATCTTTATTTACTTGTTATTTAAGAGTTCATATAAAAAATATAGCATATAATATTAGATTTAAGAGACTTTATGGCTGAATAGTTTAATACATTGATGGGGGAGAAATGGACCGGTTCATTTCTCCTCATGGTTCATTTCTCCCCATAGAAGAAATTGACAAGACAGTCTGTTGTTATTAAAAGTGTTGAAGATTGCATTCGAATATCAGCATTATTGATTCTTTTTAATACTGGGGTCTAAATCTAGACCAATAAAACTGTTAACAAATTTGATTTCAGTGATTTATTAAAGATGCACGCCATTCGTGCTATGATCAGTATTTCTTTGCAAATGATAGGCCTACCATTCTAAATGTTATATAATTCTGCCACTCTTTTGTTCCAGATGCCAAGATTGTACATCAGAAACACCAACAAGGGTCTCGTTACGGAGGAACGTATGAGAGAAGCTGTTAATGCTGTGAAAAATGGAATGAAAGTGAGGAAAGCTGCAAGGGAGTACGGCATTGCTCGCTCTACCCTCAATAACAATCTTACAAAAGACAGAGAAGGAAATGGTCTGCCTACTAGACTCGTACCAAATTATAGGCATAGCCTTGTTTTCACAGCTAAGCAAGAAGCTGATTTTGCTAGTTACTTGAAAGATTGTGCAAGAATGTTCCATGGACTCACAACTAAAAACGTTCGAGATGGCGAAAGTCAATAACATTGCACATCCTTTAACCTGGGATGAGCAAATGATGGCAGGGAATTACTGGCTTTGTGGATTTTTGCGACGGAATCCCGAGCTGACCATAAGGCAACCTGAGGCAACATCTCTGGCTAGAGCTACAGCTTTCAACAAACATAATATTTGCACCTTCTTCAACATTGTGAAGGAAACCATTACAAAACTAAATGTGAGTGGAGCTCAAATCTACAATTTGGATGAGTCAGGTCTGACCACTGTACAGAAAGTGCCAAAAGTAATTGCCCCACGAGGAGTGAAGCAAATAGGCCAGGTGACATCCAGAGAAAGAGGAGAACTGGTCACAATCTGTTGCATTGTGTCAGCTGCGGGTCACATTATCCCTCCAGTTTTTGTGTTTCCCAGAAAAAATTTTAAGAATTCTATGCTTGCTGGAGCACCTGAAGGTTCCCTTGGCCTTGTGAATGAATCAGGTTGGATGACCCGTGATAATTTCGTCAAAGTTATAAATCACTTCATTAAGCATTCAAGACCTTCCAAAGACTTCTCTTTGATTTTGATCTTGGACAATCACGATTCCCACATTTCATTTGAATCACTTGAACTGTGCAAGAAAAACAACATTCATGTGATCACGTTGCCACCACACACCTCATCTAAAACTCAGCCCTTGGACCGTTCAGTTTTTGGACCCAAGAAGTCGGTCTACAACAATGCGTGTGATTCATGGATGATGAAAAATGTTGGGACACCACTGACAATATATCAAGTTGCAAATCTAGAAGGCCACGCTTTTCTTAAAGCGGCAACTCCCATTAACATTCAATCAGGCTTTGCAGTGTCAGGTATTTGGCCCTTTAACGAAGATGTTTTTACAGAAGATGATTTTATGCCTTCAGAAATAACGAACATGCCCATCAGCAAGGACAGTGAAAATGCCACTTTAGAAAGCAATGAACAGACAGGATCAGCATCTCCACATTGTGGTACCAGCACAGATCAAACTGCACAAGAATTTCATGAAAATCAGAAAGAGTGTAATGTTGAGAACCGTGTAGATGACTTGCAGGAAATATCAGGGAGTCTTCAACATAAAGCTACTTCTTCATTTACTTCGCCTCATGTTTTCAGAGGACTACCAAAAGCTGGTCCGCGAAAAGATTCAAATAATATGAGGAAAAGAGGAAAAACTATGCTGGCTACTTCTACGCCAGAAATGGATCGAATTAGGGAAAGAGCGGTGATGAAAGAAAAGGCAGCAAAAGTTCCACCCAAAAAGGCAAAGAGACAGCTGCTGAAAGAACTTGATGTTGATTCAGATCCAGAAACTGACATTTCGTTTTGTGATGACACAGATTCTGATGTTTCATTTGGTGAAAATGAGGAGTGTACGGTTAGCTTGACTGGTGTGCGTGAGGTTTTTGAAGGCCAGTGTGTGCTATGTGAATATGGAACAAAGAAGACTTGTGTTTACTATGTAGGAAGGAGATGTAAGGGGAGACATTGATGATGATGGTGATGTTGAGGTAGAGTTCTTGCGCAAGAGTGAGAAGGTTGCTGGTAAATTTGTTAAGCCTAAGGTAGAAGATGTCGCCAGTGTCTCAATTACATGTATTAAAGCACAGCTTACTAGATCTACAATCACTGGAACCACTTCTAGGACCAAAGATGGCTATGTCTTCAAAGAAAGTCTTGCAGGCATAAATGTTCGATAAAATTTTATATTAGATTAATATATCATATTAAACTTTTTTACTGTCGCTTAAAATAATAATAAAAAAGTGCAAATATCCTTTTAATGGATTATGTGGTTGTTTCGGGATTTGAAATTTAAATATTGAGCACAACCCACTACTGGCAACGCCGATCGCATTCTGGTATGAACCTAAGGCCTATCCACGTCAATATGGAAGCACTATACTCGAGTTTATCGATTGACGGACATCGGTCGCGGCGATTGGGCAATCTTGAGCATAGCCTACGATGGGTAGCGTTGTGATATTCTGTTGTGATAATTTGGTGTGTCCAGTGTGTGCCGCGTGGTTACACACCCGCTTCACACGCGTGATCCGGGACTGTTTCCGGATCCGGTCAGGGATATGCACTACTGACGAGCTCAAATGAGGGCGAAACTCGAGTATAGTGCTTCCATATTGACGTGGATAGGCCTTAGGTTCATACCAGAATGCGATCGGCGTTGCCAGTAGTGGGTTGTGCTCAATATTTAAATCCTTTTAATGATTATTTATTTCTTATAGCAATATGGATGAGTTGTTGCTGCTTCTTTTTAAAACAGGTCCATTTCTCCCCACTATGGTCCATTGCTCCCCACGTGCTGGTCCATTTCACCCCAATGGTGGTCAATTTCTCCCCATGTTCATATACATTTTTGAAATGCATTTTGTAAAGAAACATATAGAAATAGATTGCTAAATGTTTTCCCCTTTTAAAATAAATGAATGTACAACATTTTAGTCATGGGTTTGTTATGTTTCGATAAAATCTGTTCCGGTGATGAGCAAAAATTGAAAACTACAAAATTGCTGGTCCATTTCTCCCCAGTCTCCCCTACAGTATTCCTGGAATAATTTTTATAATGTAACACAGGTGACGACGTTATGGCAGAACATAGCGACGTAAAGTGAAGTTATGTGACAAGGACATTATAGGGAAACGACGTAAACGGAAGCGACGCACAGCGGGGCCTTCCTGTATATATAAGTATAAGTATTATAGGTACTTTTGCCTTAATTCACCCCAAACAAACGGAATCCCAGGGTATGACGTCACATCCAGGGGTTCCCTGTGTTGCGCCGTAGCTCGGTGCGCAATTTTATCGGTGTGCAACAGTTGCTCTCGGCGACATCCCCCGCCCCAGCTGTAACTGGCCAAATGAAATGCTTGTCAACTCTTGAGACCAGCAGGATACGAAAAGAATGATGATGATCTGTCTGTACGGGAGACGAGAGGCCTTGCACCCATGTGCGCCTTGTCTCAGCGGGAGGATGTCCTGCCGACATACATGGTGAATGTCGTAGTCGTCGGCATTTCTCATTTGTCCTGACGCTCAGTCAGCGATAGCAGCATGATGACATGATTATGAGAACAGTGTCTAGCAGAATGTCAGATGCCATGATGCTGCTGCAGTAAAGGCAACGCTAGCTACTCTGGCTTGTCGTGGACAGCTGCTGCTGCTGCCAGTTCCAGAAAACTCATGATGACACACACACACACACACACACCACACACACACACACGCACACACACACACACACTCACACACACACACACACATACAGAAACGGTTGCCAAAGCCACCAAAGAAACACTGTGGGAGAAATTGAAACGCACTGACACGAACTGTACCCGAACACAGATCACCGTCAGTGCTAAATATAGCTGGTGAACCTAAATATAGCTGGTGACCCTAAATATAGCTGGTGACGTTTGTTTGGGGTGAATTAAGGCAAAAGTACCGTATTATATAAGATTAAAGGCCCCTCACATCAATTTGAAGATCTAAAAATAAGTTTAAAATAAAAATAAATAAATATGTATATACATATATGCATGCTTGCCGATGATACATAATTATGGTTTTATAGCAAGAGTTAGGGAGGGGGATAGATACACGGAACTAGTTAACACTTACCCGGTAAGTTACCGTCTTTTCTTTCTTTTTCTTAACAGTGAGACATATTCTTATTTTACGTACGGGTGAGACATACGTCATGCAGCAAAATAAACTAAATTTTGACGTACTATAAGAATTGACTAAAGTGTATATTTCCAACGAACCTAGAAAATGTACTGCACTGTTAGTGTTAGTATTAAATTGCATGCAATTTTAATTTACTTCCTCGAACTCAGCATCTAAACTAAAAACTAACAAATCAACAAAGTTATAGGTATAGTGATAGGTTCGATACTAATACACTGAAACAGTGGAATCGATTTACGAGAGAACAGACAGATCGCCCAGTACTAGCACAACGGTCGCGGCAGACAAATGTGGTAATTCATAAATCATATGATACAATACTGTGTGTATATTTTAAATACGGTTATTGTAAAGAACTGCTTACCATGTAATGTTGGAAGACAACTTTAGTTTGTGTAATTGTGAGTTGAGTTGCTACCCTTATAAGTTATATTATATTATTATAGTATACAGTATGCATGTTTTGTTTGACTTAGTAATTAGTACATATGGCAGTATCTGAGTATCTACAACTAGTAGTACAACTATCACTAGTACTACTACTATTAAGGAAGTGAATTAATTAATATAATATATATTAATGGTTTATTTTATACGTTTGGAATGAACATATTCAATTAAGTGTTTTGGTTCATCGCTAAAACATGCGATTTACTTAAGTTCTCGCCATTTTAAGTTCGTGTCATATTAAGCCAGACATGGGACAACAGATCACAACAGATACTCCGCAAACCTCAGGTCCTGTATGACATCACTCTGACGTTGGACAACAGGATGCCTTCATCCGACATATAGGACTTCGCGTTGGAGCTCAAGCCAACAAACACAAGCAAGCAAGCAAATTGCATAAGATCAATTTATTGTGAAGTATGTAATAATAATAATATAATAATTATACAGATACAGTTCTGAGTTCAGTAGAGGCAGATGACAACAATTTACAAACTCAAGATGTAGATTGTAGGTAGGATTTCCAGTGGCAATATTTTATTTAGTAAGTGAAGGAGTGAAGGCTATGCGAATACTTGTGAGCTTCACATAATTATCATTCTTGTCATCAGATGTTGTCTGTAAGTATCATATCAGCATGCCTTATGGTGTTTAATGAAACGGAGTGACTATTCGCATTGGAATTGCGAATAGAAAAAAAATTATATTCGCAATTCTATTGCGAATAGAGACAAGTTATATTAGCAATCGAAGTAGGTCACGTGATTATTCCTGTGCGTGTGTCCATATTACAATATTTTGTTGATCTGTTAACGTGTCTTCAGTAGCGTAGTGGTTAGTGTCTCCGCCTGTCACGCGGGAGCTCGAGGTTCGATTCGCCGGCGGGGTGACTACTTTTTTTTTTTTTCATTTTCAGGAATGAAATGATAGTCTGATGATTGCGCTTTAGGCATATATTTTCTATGGATTTTGTGTATTAGGTGTTGTTTATCTTGCTGCACAAGAACCTGCATACTTGTCTTTCTGTTCTTATCTGTCCTCTACTTTTGTTGTCTTGGGAAAGGAGCTTAGCCACCCGAACGCGAGTTCTTCTCTCTCTCTCTCTCTCTCTCTCTCTCTCTCTCTCTCTCTCTCTCTCTCTCTCTCTCTCTCTCTCTCTCTCTCTCTCTCTCTCCTCTCCTCTCTCTCTCTCTCTCTCTCTCTCTCTCTCTCTCTCTCTCTATCTCTCTCTCTCTCTCTCTCTCTCGCTCTAAGTCAGGATCTCCCACCTCTCCCTTTCTTGTCTTTACCACTCTTTAATGTCTTTCAACACATCTTTCTCATATCTCTATCTCTCACACTATCTTCGTTATCTATCTCTCTCCTCTCTCTTTTCCACCTGCTTCAGATATACCGGGTTTTCCTGCACTTTATATGCGTAGCAAAATGAGGGGATCGTTATTTGTATTGGGGATACCAGTTCTGAAAAAGTATTCTTGATATTTAAACAGGACTAACATAAAATGTAAAAATTAAATGGGATGCCAAAAGAACGGACAGAAGTAAGAAGAAGAGTGATTCATTAAAAAATATGGAGAATTCGGCAGAATTAAACTCGCAACAGTGAACATTCCTATTTAAATTAACCACCTTCTTAGACTTCTTAATGGCCCAAACTAAAATTGACTAGTGAGCAGACGCTGTGACATGTTTGTTACTTCCCGCAATTCGATTGCGAATATAATTTTTTTCTATTCGCAATGGAATTGCGAATAGTGCCTCCCTTAATGAAATCTATATATATAAAACACAATGTATGTATTTCCGTCCGTTCTTTATGCGTTCGCGAACGGTCCATCCGATTGAGATGAAATTTTCTACACGTTTTCCTTTCATTCCTGTGCAACTTTCTGTCATAGTTTTTTAGTTTTTTTTTTCCGGTTACTTACTTACTAAAATTTAATATTTCATTTTTCATTATAATTTCTATATAGCAAGGGGACAACTCGAGAAAATTTATTTCAAAGGGCATAACTTTTAATAACATTTCTATATACTTTATAGTCTTATTGTTGCATCGTTTTCAAAGATTTATAAACTCTTTGTCTATAGTTATTTACAGGCATATGAGTTATAATAAATAATGATATAATCTTTAAGGCATTTTCAAAGTTTTCATAAAAATAATGCATAATGCATAACGTTGTAACTCATCTTTTTATGCTTAACCCTTTACAAGGCGTAGCGTCCGTTACCGGCCGGTCTCTAAATACGAGCGTAACGGCCGATTCCGGCCGATACTATTATGCATTGTAAAAACGCGATCTCTCGGCTTTCCGACACTTCTGACCGCTACTTTCACTTTCGCCCATAGCTTGACAACGTGGCCGCCATTTGTAAACGCGCTACAATGACTTTGAACAGACTTTTACGGACTTGGTTTTGATAGTTTTTGGGAGTTTTACGCTGTTTTTCAAAATGGATTTCGGCGATTCTTCAAGTGATAGCCGAGATTTCGCTCTGTTAAATTTAAATGACATTAAAGGGCACGAAGTTGATTATTAATCGGAGCTAGATATCAGTGCAAAGCGTTACTTTGCATTAGCAGTCGTGAGTCGGACTTTAAAGAAAAGTGATTATGATTCTGAAAATGTGTTTGTAAATTGCCGTATAGATGACGGAAAATCACAAACAACATGCCGTATTTCGTAAATATTTGTGTTCATATATGGATACCGGCAACAATCACGTGAGTAACATATTCTGCATGCTTTTCCCTTCATTGTGTTGTTTATTTAACTAAAATCGGTTGACTAACACCTTGTTTGTGATGTTTTTACTAACGCGACCCGAAATTTTTACAGAACCTGAAAAAATCTTGCCCGTTCAGGGCTACAAAACGGACAAGCGTCTGCCCTGTAAAGGGTTAAAGAAGTTATCTACAGTCATGTAGGTGATTAAAAACAGTTTTCATTAAAAATAATGGATGGTGTGTGGAAGGACATTCTTTTAAGTTACTGAGTGAATTTAATGAGACGCTCCCCGCCAGGAGCTGGGCGAAGCCTCGCCGGGTCAGATAGATAGACAGACAGACAGACAGATAGTAGGGAACGGGAGCTTATATGACTACTTATATGAATTAAATGAGATGCTCCCCACCAGGGACTGGGTGAAGCCGGGCCGGGTCAGACAGACAGACAGATAGACAGACAGGCAGATAGTCGGGAACGGGAGCTTATATGACTACGTATATGAATTAAATGAGATGCTCCCCACCAGAGGCTGGGTGAAGCCGGGCCGGGTCAGACAGATAGACAGACAGACTGATAGATAGATAGATCCCCTCCAGGGACTGAGCGAAGCCGGGCCGGGTCAGCTAGTAATAATATAAAAGAGAGTCAATATGATTATCATTATCAAACAAAACATGTTCAGCATCTGCGAAAGCTCTCTTGGTCTCCCCTTCCTCTCTTGGTCTTCCCCTTCCTCTCTTGTCTCCCCCTTCCTCTCTTGGTCTCCCCCTTCCTCTCTTGGTCTCCCCCTTCCTCTCTTCTCCTTCAAGCTTGGGAGGGGGAGGGACACATCCACATGCACACACAGCAATATATTATTATATTAACCCTTTACAGGGCAGGCACTTGTCTGTTTTGTAGCCCTGAACGGGCAAGATTTTTTTCAGGTTCTGTAAAATTTCGGGTCGCGTTAGTAAAACATCAGAATAAGGTGTTAGTCAACCAATTTAGTTAATAAACAACACAATGAAGGGAAAAGCATGCAGAATATGTTACTCACGTGATTGTTGCCGGTAATCCATATATGAACACAAATATTTACGAAATACGGCATGTTGTTTGTGATTTTCCGTCACCTATACGGCAATTTACAAACACATTTTCAGAATCATAATCACTTTCTTTAAAGTCCGACTCACGACTGCTAATGCAAAGTAACGGCTTTGCACTGATATCTAGCTCCGATTAATAATCAACTTCGTGCCCTTTAATTTCATTTAAATTGAACAGAGTGAAATCTCGGCTATCACTTGAAGAATCGCCGAAATCCATTTGAAAAAACCGCGTAAAAATCCCGAAAACTATAAAAAAAAAAAGTCCATTCAAATTCATTGTAGCGTGTTTACAAAAT
>CAWUFQ010000389.1:0-5000 GCA_963921405.1 Cepaea hortensis
AAAAAATGTTCATAACTTATCTCAGAATTCAGAGCTGTGTATAACTCCAAATATCACCGATGTCTTCTTTTTATACCCAACCGAGGGTATGGGATGTAGGATGATGACGCGGTGGTGGGTGTAACGGTTCAGTGATCACATTGAAAGAAAGGGGGGAGGGAGGAGACAGGAAGGTAGTACGGCAACCTGTGATGGTAGTCTGAGAATGGTATCTGAGCAATCCTAGTGGATGTACCAACTGTCATAACATTCGCTGGGGTGAGGGGAACCTGCTATCACACCTTACTAACGGGATGTCTTCAGCCTTGGGACATAGGTGACCTCCATCTACAAAACCCCTCCAACCTTGGGACCACTATTTCACTCGCTATCAACCAAGGGACGTTACCCCCTTTCAAACCTCGTCCAGAATACATGACACAACTCTGGTATCTAACTATGACAACAAGATGGTGTATTATACAAAATGAATGAGGATGAGGATGATGACTCCGAGATAGGCCTCGCTGTATCTAGGCGAGACAAGACATGGGCGTACTTAAGTGCCTCAAGGAGGAAGTGTCATCACAGTAACATGTTCCAAGTACTACGCTATGCGGTAATTTCAGTCACATTCTCACCGAATGTATCCAGCCTCCGGCAAGGTATAGTCTTCTCCACGTTGACCCGATGGTAGGCGTGGAGAATCACGGGCACCGGGGACCTCAGGTTGATGACGACAATGAAGTCCGGCCCACACACTAGTTAGAAAGGTCTACTGTCTCTCGTGTGGCCGGGGAGCAAGAACACTTCTCAGAAGAGTCCGGAGGTATCGGGTGCACTGTTGACATAGCGAGATGTCGATATCTCACTCACTGGTAGTGAAAGTCATAACTGTCCATGCCACCACCTTAGTTCAACAGACCCACACCGCTGGTATCACAGAGCAGGTATGTCAGAATCTCTATGTCGCCAACCGACATGCAGGAACATCGTTACGCCCGCCAGGCGAATAGTCTCTAGCCGGATGCAGGAACGTCGTTACGCCCGCCAGGCGAGTACCAGTTACCGGCCCATAGATTGCTGGCTGACGCGATCGTCATCGGTCAGGCAAGGACAAAGCAAGACGCACGCAGTCCTCGTGAAGCCAGTCCACAGGCCAAGCACTGTGTGAAGAAACCGGCAGACTGCTTGGGGACTCGGACATGACAAGACGTGTGGGTTGAGAAAGGCTTCGTGTAGTTCTGTGCCCGAAAGTCGAGTGCTTGTATATCTTGTGAGATAGACTGCGAGGCTGTAGGTTTTGTCTGTAAGTGTACCGATATATTGTATTTGTATAATATTGATCATCACATGCCAAACTCGATTGTCTTGCATGTGAATTGTAAATAAATCCATTGAACTTAGTGTCATTGTGTGTCAAGTCCAATCATTCTGTACTTGTACTTGTCTCACATATGTTAGGTCCAACGAGCCAGGTTTAAGACCCTGACAAGGTAGATCCACCGTTGAATCGTGACTCTGAGATCAAAGTTCAAAGAGTTCTTCAAAGAATCATAAGCCACAGTGTCCAGGCACTTGATAGTGCAGACATCGTTTCTAGCTGGCGGTAAGGCAGTCAGTCATATTCACATCTGGGACAATGACAACACCAAGATACTTTCCCAGGTAGGATCAAGAGTAAGGCAATAGGTAGATGCCATGGTGAACAAACTGGTATGGTAGACGTGGAGTGGGCTACGGGTTAGCTGGTCCCATCTGAGAAGTAACTCTCGGTAGTAGATAGTCCCAGAGATTATGTCGCACCGTGCCGTAGGTACAATATCCAGTAGATCCAAGAAAATATACAGGGTGATCCCCCTGTAGCAGACATCCACACCCCATTCCCCCCTCCCTGGTCCCGGGTCGGGGCAATTAGAACGGTGTCCTGTTCAATATGAACAGCCGTGTCGCATCGGTCACTTTCCACCGTGGTCAACCTCTCAGGAATCCACTATATATTAAGCTGGTATTCCGTCGAGGGATATTAATTAAAAGACAGATGCGAGGAAAACCAAGAAGAAAGCCACGTGACACGACCTTCGACTCACGAACGACCTCCGAGGTTTCTGCCGACCGGTGCACTAGCTTCGTCTTACTCGCCCGAGTTAATCGATATATCGCATGTCAAAGAATATGTGACTCCTTAAATCCACTTCCAGTTTCCAGTCCGGTAACGCTTCGCCACGCTGGCGCCGCTGACGCTCAAGTACATGAAGCCGGCCATGTGTGAACTCAAATTACAGGTCTCGTTTCCCTGAACCCGATTTGCCCGATCTATCGTGGCGGAGAATACGCCTCGCGCTGCTAACCTAATAAATATCTTTACAGTACAAAGCTGGTAAACACGCGATTTAAACAGGCTGTAAATACAGGCCCACACCAGTTCACACTTGACCCACTTCCACGCGCCGGTCACTACCCGCAGCCTAGCAATCCCGCGTCACGGCTTACCGACACTGCGATAACTAATTAAATGAGTTACACATACCTTCAGCTAGCAGCACAACTGTTAATATGGGAGCCGTTGTGAATCAACAGGACTGGATGTCAGTTCTCTTTAACAATTGTCAAGACATCGGTAGCCCCGCTCGCCATTACACAGTTTGCACTAGGCCATACGGCCATCCTTTCGCCAGCTCGCTCAGAACACAACTGAATTTTAAATATTGAGCACAACACACTACTGGCAACGCTGATCGTATTCTGGTATAAACCTAAGACCTACCCTCGTCAATATGGAAGCACTATACTCGAGTTTCGCTCTCGTTTGAGCTCGGCAGTAGTGCTTATCTTTGACCTGATCCGGAAACCAGCCCCGGATCACTGGCGTGTGAAGCAGGTGTGTAACCAAGCGGCACAAGCTGGACACGGCCAAATTATCATAACAGAATACTACAACGTCACCCATCGTAGGCTAACAACGGAATTCTTTGTCTGTTAGACTTCCCCTGCCCATGCTCAAGCATGCGCAGTCCACTACTGAATGGTGTTCACGGCAACTGCGCTCTTGATGCTTCCAAAACTCGAACAAGGGCGAACAATCGCTATTGTCTGGCTTGAGTAATTTACTGGTTCTTTTCCCTCGACCATAAATTTACCTGGAACCAAATGTCACCACGCGAATCCGCCAGCGTTTCGTGACACCAAGAAAATATGAGTGGGTGCCAGTGGACGAATATTGAAGAGCAATGGATTGTTCATCCAAGTATGATGGTGATACTAACGAAACTCACATTATGTACCCCTTTATGTTATTGTGAGGTGAGTCTTAAAGTCTGGGTGGACTGATATGCGTGAGCGCACATTCATACATCTACACCGCTCAAGAGACATTCGTACAATAGTGTACATGGACATGTGCAAGGTATATATGAGAAGAGAAAAAAGGGAGAGAGAGAGAGAGAGAGAGAGAGAGAGAGAGAGAGGGGGGGGGGGGGAGAGAGAGAGAGGTATAGTTACTGCGATATGCCACATGGGGTATGCGAACAGAGAAGCAATTTATGAGAGAGAGATTTCCTTGACTATATGTTGTGTTTTATGAATGTGTTTGTTTGCTGATGAAGGCTAATCGCCGCATCGTCCTGTATGTGTCGTAAATCTGTTATGTAAAGCTGCACTACTTTGTGTGATTTTGTATTGTTTACATTTTCACAGCTTCACCGCAGTTCCACACAATTGTATTAATATTTTCATACTTTATCCCCTGGGTACTTGGTTTATTTAATATTCCTTTGTCCAATGTAATAGTCCAATGTTGAGCAAGGCAAGGTTCTTCTGGAGGAATCCCAGTTATCGGTTTCCCCAGCATTCAGACAATGGTTCGCAGTGAAAATCTTTTTAGTGGACGGGATGGTAATGAATGCTTTGTAATTCCTGGAGTACTGATTGAAGCTGAGATTGGCAGATTCTTCGAAAATAAGGAGTAATTCTCTTCATTGACTCAGGAGGGTAACTCCTCAAGTCATTGTAGACATTTTAATAGTGAAAACCATACCGTAGTTCAAGGACATAGGTCAGAACATCTCTACAGCTTTCCGTAAGGATTGAATGAACAGCAGTTCATATTGATAGGCCAAAAACATACAATCAGTCTACAGTGCAAACAAAATACCAACCGCTTATGTATTTCACAAAAAATCATATATCATCATAACATAAAACATTAATGGGTGAAACATAAAATAGGAGGAGGAAGGAGCAGCTGGTTCCACTCAAAGGTGAGATCACTAAATCCTCTTCTCTCTAGATGGAATGTTTTCAAATATCTGATGGAGTGTGACCAGTATCTGCTTAGTGATCAACATGTATTCTCCATTGATGCTATAATATCATGATGAAATAAACTCATAATGCGACAAGGACAATAAGACAAGATAAGGTCATTAGGATGAGACCAAGTTGTCCTGTTGTGGCCAAGTCATCAGGTTATGCTAATGCAGGTTGAGACAAAGTCATCATAATGTGATAAAGTCATGTTGAGACACAGTCATCATGTTATAACAACGTAATGTTGAGACGAAGGCGTGTTGAGATAAAGGCATGTTGAGACTAAGGAACGTTGAGACAAGGGCTTATTGCGACAAAGGCATGTTCAGGCTAGTCATCATTATCACATCTCGTCATCCCACGTCTGTAATGCAAGACCGGTCTTCATTCTTCTTAGGTTTGATGCGGTTCTCAAGTTGCATTTTCATCCTCCATCATCTTCATTAGTTCATTTGCCTTTCCCTACTGGGGTAACATTCGAACCTCTCCTGCAGGAGTTAAAGTAATAATCATGAACCAACATTAAATGTAAATCATTCACAAATGAAACATATAAATCATTTCGTGAAATAAAGCGAAAGCTTTTCGATAGATGTGCATACAGCATAAGTAATGGTTCAAACACAACGGTATATTGTCCCTCCCAACCTGTCTCCTCCGAGAAAGGAGGTAAAAGTTGACGTTCGAAAACCCATCCACTATTGCAAACAATT
>CAWUFQ010000389.1:10000-57500 GCA_963921405.1 Cepaea hortensis
ATCTCTAGTAGGTTGGGATGTAAAATGACAACGTGAGATATTTTATTCCCTTTCGGTTAAGGAATTTTCCTACTTTTTATAAGTTTGGCTAAAATTTGGCCAAAATTTTTCTTATTATGTTAACAAAATTTCCTACTTTTCATAAGTTTCGGATGAAATATTTTCTTCACTTGTCCAAAAATTTTCACATTTGGTTAACAAAGTTTCCTACTTTTTATAAGTTTCGATGAACTTTAGCCAAATTTTTTCACATTTGGTTAACAAAGTTTCCTAGTTTTTATGAGTTTGTTTGAATTGTGGCCAAGCTTTTCACATTTGGTTAACAAAGTTTCCTACTTTTTATAGGTTTGGGTGAGATTTGGCCAAACTTTTCACACCTGGACAACAAAATTTCCTACTTTTCACAATTTTGTGTGAAATTTGACCGACCTTTTCACGTTTGGTTAACAAAATTTCAAATTTTTTATAAGTTTGGTTTGACCTTTGGTTAAACTTTTCACATTTGGTTAACAAAGTTTCCTACTTTGTATGCGTTTGTTTTGAAATTTGGCCAAACTTTTCACATCTGGACAACAAAATTTCCCACTTTTCTTAAGTTTGGGTCAGCTATTTATAAGTTTGGTTGAACTCTAGCCCCAATTTTTTTCACTTTGGTCAACAAAATTTTCTACTTTTTATGGATTTGTTTGAACTTTGACCAAACTTTTCACATTTGGTTAACAAGGTTTCCTACTTTTTATAAGTGTGTTTGACATTTGGTCAAAATTGTTTCACTTTGGTTAACAAATTGTTCCTAATTTTTATAAGTTTGACTGAGATGTTTATAAGATTGGATGAAATTTGGCCAAACTTTTCACATTTGGTTAACAAAGTTTCCTACTTTTTATGAGTTTGTTTGGAAGTTTGGGTAACCTTTTTCACTCTCGTTAACACATTTCTCCTACTTGTTGATGATTGTGGTTGAACTTTTCCCAAACTTTTTGCCTTTTGGTTAACAAAGTTTCCTACGTTTCGTAAGTTTGGGTGAAATGTGGTCAAACTTTTCACAGCTTGACAACAAAATTTCCCACTTTTCATAAGTTTGGGTGAAAGTTGGCCAAACTTTTCACGTTTGGTTAACACATTTTCCTACTTTTAATAAGTTTTAATGAGATTTTTATAAGATTGGATGAAATTTGGTCAAACTTTTCACCTTTGGTCACAAAAGTGTTCTACTTTTTTATAAGTTTGGTTGAAACTTGGCCAACTTTTCATATTTGGTTAACAAATTTTCCTACTTGTTGATGATTGTGGTTGAACTTTGGCCAAACTCTTTTCACATTTTGTTAACAAAGTTTCCCACTTTTTATAAGGTTGGTTGAAATTTGGTCAAACTTTTCACATTTTGTTACCAAATTGTCCTACTTTTCATAAGTTTGGGTGAAATTTGGCCAAAATTTTCACCTTTGCTTATCAAATGTTCCTACTTTTCATATGTTTGACTGAGATTTTTATAAGTTTGGTTAAATGTGACCAAAACTTTTCACATTTGGTTAACAAAGATTCCTACTTTTTATAAGTTTGGTTGAAATTTGGTCAAACTTTTCAAATTTGGTTACCAAATTGTTCTACTTTTCATAAGTTTGACTGAGATTTTTATAAGTTTGGTTGAAATGTGACCAAAACTTTTCACATTTGGTTAACAAAGTTTCTTACTTTTCATGAGATTGGGTGAACTTTCATATAGGACTGAGTGAAATCTAGCCAACATTTGTCCCATTTGGCTAACAAATTTTATTACTTAATTGATATTTTTGTCCTTCATTCTCTCACCGCATGACAACTATATACACCGTAAACACTAAATATTCAACAACCAAGCCGTAATTATAATCTATATACCTGTTTATTTACAGTATTTCAGTACATTTTACAAGAATAATAATTTTTTTAAATGTATAATGTCATTATACGAAATGGATGATGTGATATGAGCTGGTATACATAGTATCATCAAAACATTTTATTTTCACATATACAGCTATACAAATTGTATGTTGTTTCTGGGTTTCTTCACACCACTGTCTGAGTAGGTTGGTTTTTCCCATTGGTAGAGTGGTATGTATATGTTACTTGGCATGTAGTCATAAGACTGGTCTCCTGTTTGGTGGGCTAAAATCTGAGTATTGTAGACAACCGAGCCATCAATCAGCTGAGTGTTGGGCTCATCAAACATCTGGCTATTGGGCTCTTCACATATCTGGTTGCTGGGGTCATCACACATCTGATTGTAGCCGGGTTGATAACTGGTGGTATAGTATGCGTCTACTTGGTGGCTTCGTTTAGTACCCTGTTTGACTTGAGTACTGTCTTGGGTGTGTTGGACTTGATTGCTTCGGTTGGTGTCTTGATGCACATCAAACAGCTGGTTATTGGACTCATCACACATCTGGTTGCCGTGGTCATCACACATCTGACTGTATTTGGGTTGAAAACTGGCAGTATAGTATTGTCTACTTGGTGGTTTCGGTTAGTTCCTTGGTTAACTTGAGCACTGACTTGAGTGTTTTGGACTTGATTGCTTCTGGTAGTGCCTTGTTTGACATGAGCACTGACTCGAATGGTTTGGTTACTGACTTGCTTGCCTCTGTTAGTGTCTTCTTTGACTTCGTCACTTGCTTGGTTAACTTGGTTGAGTCTGTCAAAGTCAGCAAGGATCTCGCGATGCATAGCGCTCATCTGTTCATATTCTTGCCGAGTAAGTGTCATACCCGTCTTAGTCGAGAATCTCT
The DNA here is from genome assembly GCA_963921405.1 of Cepaea hortensis. Classification (NCBI taxonomy): domain Eukaryota; kingdom Metazoa; phylum Mollusca; class Gastropoda; order Stylommatophora; family Helicidae; genus Cepaea; species Cepaea hortensis. The sequence goes on from CAWUFQ010000389.1 coordinate 12,772, forward strand.
TGTCGGAATCACCGTAAAATCTTCGGATGTGTAACGTGCTCGTTCCTCTGTAGGATGAGACAAATACGGCCTTATCACCACCGCCCACTGGTCTAATAGTCTCACCACTACGAGTCATGTAGACCCAGTTAGCAGGCACAGTCTTGAGATCTGTAGTCATCTTCTGATCCCAATGCTTGATTGTTACCAGCCTCTGGTTTATATACTAGTTTTTGAGCCACGCGTAAAACCGGTTTCAACTAGTTTCTTAGGTCAAGAAGTTCAGCTTATGCTGACGCGGCGTCCGTATGGCGCGGCTAAGCGTTCTACTACCCGCTTGTTGACCTGTTGTATGTTTGAACTGGGTTGGGGAATGCAGGTCATGCTCGACACATAAACTCTAGCCATGATGAAATAGATAGCGAAGAGGGCGCCGTGTTACTTGCGTTGTAGTCACTGTGAGCTATAGTCTGTGAAGTCAGAATACCAGTGATATACATATACAGTCTCCTTACACCCTTGTAGTTTTCTTCGTATTGAGGCCTGGTCAGCTATTAAAGACAGGACTGTAAGTATATTACTGTCATTTTGTTTTTATGTAGGTGTTTTAATACTCGTCCGCTAGCGTGAATTGACTAAAGGTTAAGGATGCCGGTGACGATGGTCGCTCGACGTTTGGTGAGGATGGTTCTGGAGTATTCTGTTGTCGATTATAGTCGAGGATGCACTCCTCAATTATATTCAGGTTTAATGTGAATATTTCTTGTTTGGTGAAGTTCTGTTGTAGTACATCCCGCAGTCGAATCGTTACTAGGTCCGCAAAACTACCACCCTCACTATAATCACAAGAATGACTGAATGGATTCTCGGCTTCTTGATTTTGTGGGGCATTAAGACACGCCATGCAATAGCTGTATGGTTCAGCTCTTAGTATGCTCCACAGTTTGCTAATTAGGTTTTCGTGGGCCTCGGTATCTGTAAGAAAAAGATAAGAATATGGTACTTTATCAGTGTTATAGACATGGATATTACAGAAAATAGCTATATCTGACTTGCGCTTTCTGTTACACAGTTCATATATTTCTATCGATAAAGGGTATGTGGACCCTGCAGTACACTTTCACCTTCCCCTACGACTACACAGTACTACCTGTATTATTACGGTACCACCATAGTGCTGTGTTCAAAAGTTCGAATGTCAGCTCTATTCCATGTCGACCCAGCCTATAATACTATAGGAAGAAATGACTTGTCTCTTCAGATATAGGCGTTTAGCACCATATATCCACTGTATTATACTAGTATTGTTAGGAGAAACACAACGAAAAGGTGAAAGCTTTATCCACAAAAAAAACCAACTTACCGTTAGCGAATTGTAACATTGTGAGCTGGTTGGTGTTCACTGAGACTGGTACTTCTAGACGGTGAATGGTGGTCGTCTTATACACGCTATTTGCTGACCTAGAATGACTCAGCAGAATATTGTCTGGACATGTCTGGTCATGTGACCGGCTGCGACTCCATCTTTGACCGATTGAGTCATTAGTCACGTGTTTCGGATGTATCCCATAAGACATATGACCTGAGGCATCGCCGTATTTAATTGACTATGACCATTACCCAAATGTCTCGGCTGTATCGTTATGCTCTCAGTACGCTCTGAGTCATCCTCCAGTTTTCCCCAAAGACATGCCTGAACACGTTCACGTACGTTCACTCCACCGACATAGCCCTGTGGTGAGGCACCCAGTCGGTCACCGTCAGCTGATGATGAAGCCGATGATGATGATGATGATGATGATGATGGTTTTGTTGGTGGTGCTGGGTGATGAAGATGATGGTAATCCTGATGACAGACACTACAGACGATCATGGGTGCCGGTTATTCAGAAAGACATCGGCAAACTTGCCCAGGAAGCACGAATGTTGGTGCTGACTGCGATGTCCTGTAACTGATAGCACACACGCGCGCACGAATGTACACACACACACACACACACACACACACACACACACACACACACACACACACACACACACACAACACGCAAATGACATGGCTGTCGTTCTTCAAAATGACAATTGCAAACTTGCCCCGCCACATTTGTTCAAGATGTCATGAGAGCGCTTTACACCTCAGCGCACGCACACATATATATACATAGGCAGAAGACATGGCTGCCGTTCGTTCATAAAGACAACAACAATCTTACCCAGTATGCACGACACTCCACAACGTTGTCTGAGTAGGTTGGTTTTTCCGATTGGTAGAGTGGTATGTATATGTTACTTGGCATGTAGTTATAAGACTGTTCTCCTGTTTGGTGGGCTGAAATCTGAGTATTGTAGACAACCGAGCCATCAATCAGCTGAGTGTTGGGCTCATAACACATCTGGCCATTGGGCTCTTCACATATCTGGTTGCTGGGGTCATCACACATCTGATTGTAGCCGGGTTGATAACTGGTGGTATAGTATGCGTCTACTTGGTGGCTTCGTTTAGTACCCTGTTTGACTTGAGTACTGTCTTGAGTGTGTTGGACTTGATTGCTTCGGTTGGTGTCTTGATGCACATCAAATAGCTGGTTATTGGACTCATCACACATCTGGTTGCCGTGGTCATCACACATCTGACTGTATTTGGGTTGAAAACTGGCGGTATAGTATTGTCTACTTGGTGGTTTCGGTTAGTTCCTTGGTTAACTTGAGCACTGACTTGAGTGTTTTGGACTTGATTGCTTCTGGTAGTGCCTTGTTTGACATGAGCACTGACTCGAATGGTTTGGTTACTGACTTGCTTGCCTCTGTTAGTGTCTTCTTTGACTTCGTCACTTGCTTGGTTAACTTGGTTGAGTCTGTCAAAGTCAGCAAGGATCTCGCGATGCATAGCGCTCATCTGTTCATATTCTTGCCGAGTAAGTGTCATACCCGTCTTAGTCGAGAATCTCTTGTCGGAATCACCGTAAAATCTTCGGATGTGTAACGTGCTCGTTCCTCTGTAGGATGAGACAAATACGGCCTTATCGCCACCGCCCACTGGTCTAATAGTCTCACCACTACGAGTCATGTAGACCCAGTTAGCAGGCACAGTCTTGAGATCTGTAGTCATCTTCTGATCCCAATGCTTTAGTGTTACCAGCCTCTGGTTTATATACTAGTTTTTGAGCCACGCGTAAAACCGGTTTCAACTAGTTTCTTAGGTCAAGCGGTTCAGCTTATGCTGACGCGGCGCCCGTATGGCGCGGCTAAGCGTTCTACTACCCGCTTGTTGACCTGTTGTATGTTTGAACTGGGTTGGGGAATGCAGGTCATGCTCGACACATAAACTCTAGCCATGATGAAATAGATAGCGTAGAGGGCGCCGTGTTACTTGCGTTGTAGTCACTGTGAGCTACAGTCTGCGAAGTCAGAATACCAGTGATATACATATACAGTCTCCTCTCACCCATTGTAGTTTTCTTCGTATTGAGGCCTGGTCAGCTATTAAAGACAGGACTGTAAGTATATTACTGTCATTTTGTTTTTATGTAGGTGTTTTAATACTCTTCCGCTAGCGTGAATTGACTAAAGGTTAAGGATGCCGGTGACGATGGTCGCTCGACGTTTGGTGAGGATGGTTCTGGAGTATTCTGTTGTCGATTATAGTCGAGGATGCACTCCTCAGTTATATTCAGGTTTAATGTGATTATTTCTTGTTTGGTGAAGTTCTGTTGTAGTACATCCCGCAGTCGAATCGTTACTAGGTCCGAAAAACTACCACCCTCACCATAATCACAAGAATGACTGAATGGATTCTCGGCTTCTTGATTTTGTGGGGCATTAAGACACGCCATGCAATAGCTGTATGGTTCAGCTCTTAGTATGCTCCACAGTTTGCTAATTAGGTTTTCGTGGGCCTCGGTATCTGTAAGAAAAAGATAAGAATAGGGTACTTTATCAGTGTTATAGACATGGATATTACAGATAATAGCTATGGATCTGACTTGCGCTTTCTGTTACACAGTTCATATATTTCTATCGATAAAGGCTATGTGGACCCTGCAGTACACTTTCACCTTCCCCTACGACTACACAGTACTACCTGTATTATTACGGTACCACCATAGTGTTGTGTTCAAAAGTTCGAATGCCAGCTCTATTCCATGTCGACCCAGCCTACAATACTATAGGAAGAAATGACTTGTCTCTTCAGATATAGGCGTTTAGCACCATATATCCACTGTATTATACTAGTATTGTTAGGAGAAACACAACGAAAAGGTTAAAGCTTATCCAAAATAAAAAACCAACTTACCGTTAGCGAATTGTAACATTGTGAGCTGGTTGGTGTTCACTGAGACCGGTACTTCTAGACGGTGAATGGTGGTCGTCTTATACACGCTATTTACTGACCTAGAATGACTCAGCAGAATATTGTCTGGACATGTCTGGTCATGTGACCGGCTGCGACTCCATCTTTGACCGATTGAGTCATTAGTCACGTGTTTCGGATGTATCCCATAAGACATATGACCTGAGACATCGCCGTATTTAATTGACTATGATCATTACCCAAATGTCTCGGCTGTATCGTTATGCTCTCAGTACGCTCTGAGTCATCCTCCAGTTTTCCCCAAAGACATGCCTGAACACGTTCACGTACGTTAACTACACCGATATAGCCCTGTGGTGAGGCACCCAGTCGGTCACCGTCAGCTGATGATGAAGCCGATGATGATGATGATGATGATGATGATGATGATGATGATGATGATGATGATGATGATGATGATGATGATGATGATGATGGTTTTGTTGGTGGTGCTGGGTGATGAAGATGATGGTAATCCTGATGACAGACACTACAGACGATCATGGGTGCCGGTTATTCAGAAAGACATCGGCAAACTTGCCCAGGAAGCACGAATGTTGGTGCTGACTGCGATGTCCTGTAATTGATAGCACACACGCACGCACGCATGTACACACACACACACACACACACACACACACACACACACACACACACACACAACACTCAAATGACATGGCTGCCGTTCGTTCAAAATGACAATTGCAAACTTGCCCCACCACATTTGTTCAAGATAACATGAGAGCGCTTTACACCGCAGCGCACGCACACATATATGTACATAGGTACAAGACATGGCTGCCGTTCGTTCATAAAGACAACAACAATCTTACCCAGTATGCACGACGCTCCACAACATGGTGGGGTTGAATGTGATGTCCTGTAATTGATAGTGCACACTCGTGCTCGCACGCACGCACACACACACACACACACACACACACACACACACTTGACATGGCTGCCGTTCGTTCATAAAAACAACAACAATCTTACCCAGTATCCACGACACTCCACAGCATGATGGGGTTGACAGTGATGTCATGTAATTGATAGCAAACACGGGCGCGTGCACGCACACACATACACTCGGCAGTACACCCAAGCACGCACATGACATGGTTACCGTTCGTTCAGAAAAGCACTGGGCAATCTTACCATGACTTTACAAGCATAAAAAGAAGGCTGGGGCTGACTGCGATGTCCTGTAATTGATATATATTAGTGCTGACCGTCCTATACATAGTATGCGTTAGACTTGACTGCATTATGTAAAAGATAGACAGTTATATTTACGAGTCATGACCGCCCAGGGTTACAGATATGACACATGATGCTGCTGTTGATAGTATTAGCTGCTGATGAATGGCCAGGCATTCAGCTACCTAGGAGTACGAGGAGGTTAAGACATAGACCACATTTGTTCAAAATGACATGAGAGCGCTTTACACCGGTATAATTTAATGCGTTGCCGATGCATTAAAAATAGACATCCTCGCCCAACGCAAGATGACCTGGCACACGATGGTGTTTTCGCTTATATATATATATATATATATATATATATATATATATATATATATATATATATATATATATATATATATATATATATATACATATACATACCTCATATATATAAAAAAGAATGTAATATGTATGTATGTCTGTATGTCCATTATGCGTTCGCGAACGGTCCATCCGATTGAGATGAAATTTTCTACACGTCTTCCTCTCATTCCCGCTCTGCCAATTGTCACATTTTTTAAGTGTGAATTCGGCTACTTACTTAATATTATGTAATATTTAATTTTTCATTATAATTTCAATATAGCAAGGGGACTTAACTCTAGAAAAGTTATTTCAAGGGGCATAACTTTTAATAACAATGCTATATACCTTATAGTCATATTGTTGCATGGTTTTCAAAGACTTATAAACTCTTTGTCTATAGTTATTTACCGGCGTATAAGTTATAATAAATAATGATATAATCTTTAAGGCATTTTCAACGTTTTCATAAAAATAATGCATAATGCATAACATTGTAACTCATCTTTTTATGCTTAAAGAAGTTATCTACAGTCATGTTGGTGATTAAAAACAGTTTTCATTAAAAATAATGGATGGTGTGTGGAAGGACATTCTTTTAAGTTATACTTTTTTTTTTTTGTTGTTGTATGAATTTAATGAGACGCTCCCCGCCAGGAGCTGGGCGAAGCCACGCTGGGTCAGATAGATAGACAGACAGACAGATAGTCGGGAACGGGAGATTATATGACTACGTATATGAATTAAATGAGATGCTCCCCACCTTATCACTGCAGTTATCTAAAGGCATATGCGTTATAATCCTCCTCCTCCTCCTCTTCCCTCCTCCTGCTCCTCCTCCTACCCTCTTTCTCCTCCCCTCCCCCTCCTCACTTCTCTTCCTCCTCCATCCTCCTCCTCCATCCTCCTCCTCCCTCTTCCACCTCCTCCTCCCTCCTCCTCCTCCCTCCTCCTCCTCCCTCCTCCTCGCCCTCCTCCCTCCTCCTCGCCCTCCTCCTTCCTCCTCCTCCCTCTTCCTCCTCCTAATCAATCCTCTTCCTTCCTTCTCATCCCTTCTCCTCCTCTTCCCTTCTCCCCTCATCCCTCCTTCCCCCTCCTTCTCCTTCTCCTCCCTTTTCCTCCCTCCTCCACCTCCACCTCCCTTTTCCCCTCCTCCTCCCTTTTCCTCCTCCCTCCCCCTCCTTCTCTCTCCTCTTCCCTCCTCCCTCCACTTCCTCCCTACTCCTCCTCTCTACTACTCCCTCCTCCCTCTACCTCCTCCCTCCTCCTCCCTCTTCCTCCCTCCTCATCCTCCCCCTCCTCCTCCTCTCTCCTCCCCCCTCTCCTTCTCCTTCCTTCTCCCTCCTCCTCCTCCCTCCTCTCTCCTCCTCCCTCCTCCTCCTCCCCCTCCTCCTCCTGCGTTCTCCTTCCTCCTGCCTCTTCCTCCTCCCTCTTCCTCCTCCTCCTCCCTCGTCCTCTCTCTTCCTTCTCCTACCCTTCTCCCTCCTCCTCCTCCCTCCTCCTCCCTCCTCCCTCCTCCTCCCTCCTCCTCCTCTCTCCTCCTCCTTCATCCTCCTCCATCCTCCTCCCTCTTCTTCCTCCTCCTACATCCTCCTCCCTCCTCCTCCTCCTCACTCCTCCTCCCTTTCCCTCCTCCCCCCTCCTCTTCCTCCTCCTCTCCCTCCTCCTCCTGCGTTCTCCTGCTCCTGCTCCCCCTCCTCCTCGCTCCTCCCTCTTCCTCCTGCTCCCTCCTCCTCCCATCCTCCCTCCTCCTCTCTCCTCCTCCTCCCTCATCCTCCTCCATCTTCCTCCTCCTCCCTCATCCTCCTCCATCTTCCTCCTTCTACTACATACATACATACAGACAGACAGACAGACAGACAGACAGACAGACAGACAGACAGACAGACAGTCGGAAACGGGAGCTTATATGACTACTTATATGAATTAAATTAGATTCTCCCCAAATGGGACTGGGCGAAGTCGGGTCGGGTCAGACAGACAGACAGACAGACAGAGAGATGGGAAGACAGACAGACAGACAGACAGACAGACAGACAGACAGATAGTCGCGAACGGGTACTTATATGACTACTTACATGAATTAAATGTAACGCTCCCCATCAGGGTCTGGGCGAAGCCTGGCCGTGTCAGACAGACAGACAGACAGACAGATAGATAGTCGGGAACGGGAACGGGAGCTTATATGACTACTTATATGAATTAAATTAGATGAACCCCGCCAGGGCCTTGGCGAAGCCGGGCCGGGTCAGCTAGTATATATATATATATATATATATATATATATATATATATATATATATATATATATATATATATATATATATATATATATATATATATATATTGCTTATAGTCTACTTGGAGGTATAGACGATTTCACAGCGTATCTTTGGTTGAAGAAGATTTATAGGCTTTTGTTTTAATTCACTCAGAAGAACCATATTTATAGCAAATAGAAATACACATTTGTGCTGAATTATTATTTTAAACTGCCGACTTAACTTTTCCAATCTTAAACGCAATCTTTCCCTCTCTTGCCCGACTGCCCACTGTGTGCTAATTATGTTAACGGTCAACCAGAACGCCTCAGTAGGCGTATTTATCTCAGGTAAGATGAACTCGACCAGGCCAGGGCTGTTGTCAGCCCACTTTAGTGTGCGTGTTTATCTCCGGTAATGATCAGAGCTGGCCGGTGGTGGAAAACACGGACAGGGCAGAGAGCTATGATGTCAAGGTTGGGCACAGCGCTTCTAAAGTTACTGAGGGGTGTGCGAAGTCTACCGACAGAGAGAGAGAGAGAGAGAGAGAGAGAGAGAGAGAGAGAGAGAGAGAGAGAGAGAGAGAGAGAGAGAGAGAGAGAGAGGTAATGAAAGACAGAAATAAAGAAACAAAGAAAATAATCGTATAAAGAGAATGAAAGAAATATAATGAGAAAATAAATAATGAAATACACAAGACCTCTTGGTATATTTTAAGACTCCCTGCGTCAGTTTTTGACCTTCTCCTCACTCGACTATAAATCACATTTTTGAACTTTGGGCGACCTTTTGTCGTTTTTGTTATGGTGCAATGAAAGGGAGACAATTATGTTTATTAAGGGGAAGTTATTTGTTATGTTTCATTACATATTTTTATTATTATCTTAGCAGGGTATGTCTTAAATTAATTAAGAATTAGATTTTTATATTGACATTAACATGATCCGGTATACATACACGAAATTTTGCCGTTTATTGTGTTTTTTAAGCTTAATTTTTAATAATATTGTATGCCGGTCTAGTATATTTTTAAACCAGATTTTCACCAAGCGCGTAGTTTTGATACATGGCTCTGGACTTCTGCCGAATTAGCTATCAGCGTGGAAAAGTTTATTCATCATCCAATTATGGATACTCAGGGTAACTAGAGTGATGGAATAAATCATTTTCCCACTCTGTCATATTGGATTTCGGTCTCCTCATAGAAAGGGGTCCATATCTACATGAGTGGAACTCGATCACACTACGTGACCACTCATCCTCTGCGGTGCCTTGGGTCGGGTCGCACCCCGGTGGTGCCCCACACCCGCCCAGTCCGCTTCGCGCCTAATCGCGTAACGACGGCCGGTTCACGTGACGACATCCGGTTCTCGCCGGTTCGCCGCTCCACAGCCGCCGCCGCCCGCCCGCGTGCCCCGGAACCGGAAGTCAGTCGGAAGTAGTCATCAGGACAAACGGAAGTGACCCAAGAAAATACCCGTCAAAAATTCAAAAATGAGGTCGGAAAAGGATCCGTTTTCAATATGGATCCATACCCTTCGTATAGTAAAAAATGACGTCATCAGATGGATCTGGATCCATATTTAGGTATTAAATACGACATTGTATACTACTAGTGTTGTGTTAGTTCTTACTCTAAATGACTTTGTTGGTAAGTGTTATTCTCTGTGACATATTTGTAGTGTTATTCTAAATTATGTTGTTGTATTTGTTACCCTAAGTGTTGATGTTGTAGCCAATGACAAGAGAACTAAAGAATGTGCAGATGTTTATGACCATGCATTTAAACAATTAAAGCGGTTCAAAGAAGTTTAAATACAGTAGCTCGTCCTCATTGAAACAATTGAATGTTTAATTTAGCTTAAACGCAAAGGATCATCTTCTTTGCACCGGGTTGTAACCCATGTGGCTCTGTCTATTTCTGCAAAGAGACCCGCCTTAAGTCCGAACAGAGAGCACGAACTCCGTATCTCCAGCCTTGACGTGTTGATAGATAAACTGTAGTGTACATTTGAAATAGAATCGTTTTTATAGATAAACGTTTGTGTTCACATAAATTAGATGGCATGTTTACAAATAAACTATTTTGTACACCTTATGTGAAAGGTGTGTTTACAAATAACGTGTATATTATGTGAATAATAGAAAGTGTCTTTCTGTGCAGAATACAATAGTTTTCGGGATGTTGTATCTTCTGGCAGACTACACCCAATACTTGAAGGTTTGCTTTTTATTTTTATTTTGATACTCTAAATGAAGATCTTGTAGTTTTTTTCTCTAAATACAGTTGGAGTATTTATTCCCCTACATGTCTTTGTTGTTACTCTAAATCAGGGGTCACCAAACTACGGTCCGCGGGCCGATTCCGGCCCGCGACATCATTTCATCCGGCCAGTCAACACTACTCGAACTTGCTTGATATAACGTATGGAACACTAGACGTTGTGATACAATTTAAATATAAATATTATGTTTAGAATAATAGAGTATCTTCAAACGTGCAGAGACTTCCTGGCTGCTATGTGTCTTAAATTTATTGTTTCCAATTATAAATTATTGTATCTAGATTTTCTTGTTTATTGTAATGTTTGCTTATTTCGCGCCATCCCAAGTCCATATCCGGCTCGTGGTAGTGCCGCTTACGCTTTTATGTTACCATTGTTTCCATGGCAACACACACACAGACACACACACACACACACACACATCTTTCCCTCCCTCAGATGCGTCCGGCTGTTAACACAGGTCTGATTCTCGAGAACTATTTACTTCTTTTTGCCAGTCATCCATTGTATATGTATATAACAAGGATTTTTTTGTTTGACAGTGATAGTAAGTGAACTACAAGTGTAAATAGAGGCAATAAATTGCAAACAAAGCATAAAAATGGCCAAAAAAGCCTCGTGTTAATACGGAAATATCATCTCCTGCTGAGAAGAATTCCCCGGTCAATGTGTTAACTGAGCTGGTCTCCTGTCCAGTGTTTCTCAATCTTTCTGCTGGAGTAGATCCTTGCGCAAATGTTTACGTTTCAAGATGAGCTGAAATGTTGCATTTAGGCTATTTCGGTCTGTTTCGGCGGAACCCCTTCCTGCAACTCGAGGAACCTCGGTTGAAAAACTCTGCTCTAAGTTGCTTATTTAGACCGGCCCTTTTTATATAGTTTGCAAACTTTTTTTATGAGATATATTCTATTACCAAAGGTACCTATTAACTTTATATGTACCTTTGTTGAGCCGTAGATTCACCAGTGACCCCTAGTCCTCTGCTTTTCCTGTGTTTCAATAGGATTTTAATTATGTTTCTAATTCAATGTCTTGTTCACTTTCAGATCCCGTGTACTTCACCCTTCATTATGACTACTAAGAAAAGAAAAGTTGACGCAGAATGTCGCGTTTTCAATTAAGAAAGCGGAGTAGAGTACTTCTTTGTGGTAACAAAGGACCAGAAAACCATGTGCGTAATATGCCGCGAAAGTTTTGCCGTTTTAAAAGAGTAAATCGTCGGTGTCACTACGAAACAAAGCATCTGTCAACACATTCAAAGTTTTCTGAAAAGTTACGCTCTGAGAAATATGAGTCCATGAAATGTGGTTTAGAAACACAAAAAGATCTCTTCACGAGGAGGCTTGCTGAAAATGATTCTGTCACTCGTACACGTTACAAAATAGTGCATAAGATGGCAGAACGAGAAAAAACCGTTTACTGATGGCAATTTCATCAAAAAGTGTATGATGGAAGCAGTAAATAACTTCTGTCCTGTGAAAGCCGATTTGGTTGGAACTATCAGCCTTTCGGCAAGTTCAATTGTGCGAAGAAGAGAAGAAATTGGAGAGAACACAGTGCAACAGATACGCGAGAAAATTAAGAACTTTTGGTAGTATTCTCTGGCGCTGGGTGAGTCTAATGATTTCTCGAATACGTCACTGCTTCTCTGTTCGTTTGTGGTGTAAATTTGGACTTTCAGAGACCGGAAGAGTTGGCCGATGGATGGAACAACAATTGGAAAAGACATTTTCATAGAAGTGCAAATACATTTGCAAGATTTCACCTTCAGTGGGATCAACTTCGAGTTGTTACAGTTGATGGTGGAAAAAACTTGTTTGGAGTGAGGAAAGGTCTGATGGGGCAGATCAGGACTCATTTGGAAGGTTTGCTAAATCCGGGCGCTCTGTTCATACACTGCATCACACATCAGGAAGCACTCAGTGGAAAAGACGTAGATATTTCTTGTGTGCTGAAATCAGTCATTTGTGCTGTGAACTTCATTCGGGGACATGCACTCAATCACTGCCAGTTCCAGGCTTTTCTTGAAGAAATTGATTCTGAATTCTGTGACTTGAATTATGACACATCAGTGAGGTGGCTAGGCTGTGGTGAAGTCCTGTTTCGTTTTTCACAAGCCCGAAACGAAATAGATGATTTCCTCACTGAAAAAGATAGAGCTGATCCACAGTTTTTACATCCTACCTGGCTGTCAAAGTTGTAATTTTTAGTCGACATCACATCCTACATGAATGAATTGAATTTAAAACTTCAGGGAAAGAATAACCTCGTCTGTGGTAGCTATAGAATCATCAAAGAATTTAGGAGAAAGCTGTCATTGTTTGAAGCACAAATGGAAGGAGAAAAGTTTTTTTTCTTCTTTTCATTTTAATAGTTTCATAGAGTTTTGCGCAATAATCGTCGAAGATGTCAACCTCGATTTTCCCCAAAAAAAAATTATTCGTGACTTGAAAAAGCATTTTTTGGAGAGATTTTCAGATCTTGACAGAACTAAGAGTGACATTCTTCTGTTCCAGAATCCGTTGGATTGTAACCTTGACGATGTGCCAGTTGAACTACAGTTGGAGTTAATTGATGTGCCAGCAAATGACTTGTTGAAAGAGAAGCTCAGAAAAGGAAAACTTGTTGAATTTTATCGCTGCTTGCCTGATGTTGAGTTTCCAAAACTGAAGAAATGTGCCGCTGGTATGGCACCAGTATTTGGAATAAATTATATCTGTGAGCAAACATTTTCAAAGAGGGAGTACGTGAAGTCTACACATCGAACTAGATTGACTGATGAACATTTGAAAGCAATTCTCTTGATTGGATGCAGCAATTTCAAACCAAACATTGATGATATCGTGAAAGCCAAATATCAGTTTCACAAATCTCACTAACCTTTTTTGCTGCTGAGTTTGTGAGATTCGGATATGCGCACACTAGGTCTGATGTAACTATCCTTTTGCTATCGTCGCCTTCTTTGATAACTTTTTTAGTAAATAAATATGTTAGTTGTCTTTAATGTTTGTTTAATTTTTTCTGTGTGCATTGCACGCCACTCACCCATGATTAACTTGGTTTTTCGTCTTTTTTACCAGAGCTTTCGTTCTGGCTTGCAAGTATTATTAAAGTTAGTTGCATATCCTTTACAGGACGTTTGCATTCAACACCGCGTGTTTTGTTGTTGTTGATGTTTTGGCAAGTTTACGTTCAGTAGTTTGCCATTGCTTTCTGAACGACACCCATACCTTATCGTCAAACACCAGCGCAATGCGGTCTGCTGCCAAATCATGCGCAGCTGTGTTTTGAACGCTGGTATACGGGATTACGAACCACGTTCGTAAGACCTTCGCCACGGAGACCGGCGCAAGTATTGTACAGAATGATGATCCGGCGCGCTCTCGTAATTGTGTCAGTTATCCGGCCCGCCGTGAAAAAAAGTATGGTGACCCCTGCTCTAAATGAAGCCCCAGTTGTTACTCTACATGTCCTTGTTGTCGTTACTTTAAATGTCGTTGTTGTAGTTGTTACTCAGATTATCGATGTCAAAGGTGCCGCTATAAATGAAATTGTTGTAGTTATCAATCTAAATGAAGTTGTTATTATTGTTACTCTAAGTACAGTTGTAGGTGTTACTCTAAATAATGATGTATGCACTAATGTCCAAAAAGATAGAAACTGCAGGTTTCGCAACCATGCGTGTTCCAAAGAAGTATAACTTGCCCCGTGACAAGTTTAGCTCCACCTACACAGAGGTAAACTTGTTTATTTTCAAATAGCTAGTTCAGTGACAAGTAAAGCTCCACCTACACAGAATTATAACTTGTTTCATGAGAAGTATAACTACACTTACCACAGACGTATAACTTGTTTAGTGAAAAGTCTTGCTGCAACTACACACAAGTGTAACTTTTTCAGTGAAAAACCTAGCTCCACCTACAAAAAAGTATAACTTGTTTAGTGACAAATATAGCTCCACCTACATATAAGTATAACATGTTCAGTGAAAAGTATAGCACCACCTACACAGAAATGTTTCTTGTTCAGTGACAAATATAACTACGCCTACACAGAAGTTTAACTTGCTCCATGAAAAATATAGCTCTGTATACCTACCATAGAAGTATAGCTTGTTCAGTGAAAAAGTATAGTTCCACGCATACAGACGAATAACTTGCTCTATGACAAGTATAGCTCTGTATACATTCCGTAGAAGTATGACTTGTTCACCGAAAAGTATACCTAAACTCTAACATATAGTATAGCGTGTTCAATGACTATAGTGTGTGTGTGTGTGTTGTTGTTGTTGTTGTTTTTTTTTTTTTTTGCCTCAATATAAAATTCAATATCTCAGTAACCAACTGAGGGAAAATGATGCGATTTAGCATATAACCTTATCATTATGTCCACCCAACAAAACAATTTTTGTTCTGGAGATTATACAGCATATTTCAATGTTTGTTTATATGCGGTATATAATTTACGGCTCCCGGATTCATGCCATCATTTTAAGAGTATTACAGCTTCAGCAAGACACACCCCTGCTCTTTTTGAATTTGTCTGGCGGTTTTCGTTTTGGCACAGATTGAGGGAATTTATATGGGATAGTTCAGAGGTGTCGTCAAACTGTTCTTTCATGAAACGTGATTATATAAATAAACTAGCTGACTCGGCCCGGCTTCGCCCAGCTCCTGGCGGGAATCTATCTATCTATCTATCTATCTATCTATCTATCTATCTATCTATCTATCTATCTATCTATCTATCTATCTATCTATCTATCTATCTATCTATCTATCTATCTATCTATCTATCTATCTATCTATCTATCTATCTATCTATCTATCTACCTACCTAGTGTGTTTTTGTTTTTTGCCTCAATATAAAAGAGACACTGACAACTATTTTCATAGTGCAAAACAAGTAATCATGTTCCGTCTCTGAACGGTAAACAGCAGAGTAGACAGTCTTTCACGAAGACTCAAAGCGGGTCTGTAACCCATGTGTACGTGTGAACAAACTACACAGACAGCTTAAAAGATCCTTAAAAATGGAAACATGATGACTAAATTGCGGTATCATTTCTGGTCATTCCATAAGCACATTAACGCACAGCTATTTGGAAGCTTTCACGAACTCAATATAAAAAGCTAACATGAATACTCATGTACACTTTATTAACCAGCAGCTGAAGAAACAAGAAGGAAACGAAACATAAGGTAAGAAATATATTCCTTCTACTTTCCTGTTAATTTACAAATTATTTACCCCGTGCCTCTGTAAATTCTCTGTCTTTACTAATATTACACATTGCACCACTCTCGGGATTTTCCGTGGTGAAGTGGTCAAGCCGTCTGACTCGGGCTCCGAAGGTTGTATGTTCGATTCCGGGCCGCGTCCTTCATTTCACGAGTACATTTTTTCGGAGACTCCCGAGGGTCGTCGCTGGAGCTACGGAGTTCGTGCTTTCTGCGACGCTTTCCGCGCTGCGGAAAGAAACTGAGCCATATGGGATAAAAACGCGGTGAAATGCAGCCGACATTGTCGATTTTAAGCTACTTCTTTCCTTGCACCCACTCCCATACGAATCCGGATATCTTCTTCTTCTTCTTTTCGTTCATCCGGAGTGTTTTTTCAGATGTGATTGCGGTGTGTCTGTTATGCGCCCTTGGGCCGGAACCCGTAGGCCAACACATCGACTTTAGCGTGCATTTTTGACCAGGTAGCATTCCTGGGGAATCCGGATATGCCTTTGTGTGTCATCTGAATTGGCAGGTCTCCTATTACTGTAAACATAACTTTGTTAGCGAGAAATCACTAGTTGTTCAGCAAAACATCAAAGGAATGTCGCCGCTTTCGATGATTTAAGTTGTTTTTGGACCTATCAAAGACATATTCCTTGGTGTGGGGGTAAATATAAGACGGCTGGAAAAATTTCATAACGATGCAACAGACAGTTTTCAAAATAATTGATCGTGAATGAAGGCATTAAAATCGGGACATACTATAGTATAACTACATCTTCCACATGAGAATATCGTATTCAATTAGAAGAAAAAAATGAATTTAACACTTAATAAATGAACAAAGTATAGAAATTACAATAGAACACACATTGTTTATTACAGAAATTCTTCTGTGGCCCTACTGCTGTTGACTGAAGGGTCGTAGAGAGGAGGCAACTGTCATTTCCCATGTTTCACTTGCCTTGTTGCTTCTACTAACATGATATTTTAATTTCTTCAATGTCTAATTTATTCCATCTAGCTAACTTTTCCTGGCTCGTCCTCTCGCTTTGTATACCGGTGTTCTCAAGTTGAACGTTCTGGCCGCAGCGTGATCTTGTTCCATTCTTACTAATGCCTGAGCCATTTAATTATTCGTTGCTCTATAAAATCAGTCAACTGACATTTACTGCCAATGTAGTACCTTGTGGTGTATGGCAGGGGGATCTTGGGCCTGAGGAATTAAGGTCGCCTGGCTAGTGCAATCGTCGCGAACTGTGCAGGTTAGGGTGTTTGTTTGTTTTTTTGCCCCCGACAGAAAAAATCTACACCTTACCGAGGAATCGAACCCGGGTCTCCCGAAGGAAAATCCGGCATTCTAGCCTCTCCACCAGTCGCTATATAAAGTCAGTAATCGGTGTTATTCCTAAACTTTTTATTAGTTAATGTGTGTCTCTATCTTTGCTTTTTTTTTTTTTTTCTTCAATTGCATATCTGTTTTATGGCTGTGTGTTTCTTGGACTGTTCGTGTCTGACATTGGTAACACAGCGATAGAGCAAATAAAGTGTCTAATAGATTCATTGTTATATGAATGTTGATATTTAGATGTTTTAGGACCGGTGATTTTTGATAGTTAATGTTGTCTGTGTTATGTATAGAGCTTGTCTCATAAAGACAACAATAACAGTCACCAGAAATTGAATACAACAGACTCTTGAGAGACAACAGTCCTGTCTCACACACGAAATCAAATACAAAAGAATGTAAACACACATGATCGGGAGATCATACAATTAAGTCCACACATTCACAGGGAAAGACGAAGATCGTATGAATAAATAAAGAAAATAACCCGACATTCCTTGGTAGAACCTCACTACAGGCGGGGGAATCATGCACATATTTTGGCAGCAGTGTAGACACAGATGTAGGGACGCATAGAGATATTAAAATATGATTAATGCAAGCTAGAGATGCTTTCATAGCAATCAGGAATGTTTTGAAATCACAGGAAATTATATCTAGTACCTTTGTTTCTTCCTTCTTCTTCTTCTTCTTCTTCTTCTTCTTCTTCTTCTTCTTCTTCTTCTTCTTCTTCTTCTTCTTCTTCTTCTTCTTCTTCTTCTTCTTCCTTCTTCTTCTTCTTCTTCTTCTTCTTCTTCTTCTTCTTCTTCTTCTTCTTCTTCTTCTTCTTCTTCTTCTTCTTCTTCTTCTTCTTCTTCTTCTTCTTCTTCTTCTTCTTCTTCTTCTTCTTCTTCTTCTTTCCAACTGCTAATGTTATATTTGATGTATTGATAGCACCACCACTGGTCCAAGCCTGACACCCAACTGACGCCTTTGGCTCCTAGTAGCTGTCAGCATGCGACAGCGGCCACCCCCCGGGCAACAGCTGTGACAGGCTGGCTAAACGAGGCGTGGGTAGCCGATTTGGTGTCAAACCAAGCGGTGAACTAGAGTATGCCTAACCAGCATGTGAAGACAGGATTCGGCAGACTGCGCGGAAGAAATCATTCCTGATTCAACGAGCAAGACGGCGTTTACCTGCAACGCGTTGTGGAACGTAATGAGCATGTCAAGGCATGTAGAGCGCCCTGGTCATCCACTGCACCTGTATTCATCTCCAGTCGTCTTGACTTGTCTTGCCACTGGACTCAGATGGACTCAGGCGAGAGAGTGAGGTCGACGAATTGCGCAACTCTTCCTCACTTTAATCCAGTTCATCGCGCAAGTCATTCTTCATCTGTCATATATCACCTTCGACCGCCAGAGAGCTCCTGTTTGCTGATGATTGCGCTCTGTATGCCAACTCAGAGGCAGACATGCAACACAATATTTCAGCTTTCTAACACGCCTGTGCCAACTTTTGGCTCAATATCAACTTGGAGAAGACTGTAGTTATGTACCAGCCAGCTCCAGGGATTAATCACACTGTGCCGAATATCAAAGTGAATGGTCATAGATTAAGTGTTGTGGACAAATTCACCTATCTTGGCAGCACTGTGTCACAAGCTGCCACAATTGATGACGAAGTGAATGCAAGAATCTCAAAGGCCACAGCGGCCTTTGGCAGACTGTACAAGAATGTATTGGACAGAGTTGGAATAAGCCTGCAAACAAAGCTAAAAGTCTACAAAGCAGTTGTATTATCCACACTGCTATATGCTTGTGAAACCTGGACTGTTTATCAGCGACACGCTAGGAAATTAAACCACTTCCACACAGTCTGCCTTAGGAAGCTACTGAAGATTATGACAAGATCCCAGACACTGATGTCCTAGAAAGAGCGTCCATGCCCAGTATCCATACTCTACTTATAAAGAATCAGATTCGCTGGGCTGGTCACTTGACTCGCATGCCAAATCACAGGCTCCCTAAACGAATTTTTTACGGCGAGTTGAGTTGTGGTAAACGCTACCAAGGCGGCCAGAGGAAACGCTTTAAAGACACTCTGGAAATCTCACTGAATACTTTTGGAATTCATCATGACACCTGGGAGACTGCAGCCAGAAACCGAAATTCATGGCGTGCATCATTGCGCAAGGGTGCAGTCACGTGTGAGGCAACTAGGACTGCAAGAACTGTGAAGAAAAGGCAGGACAGAAAAACCACTGCAGGAAATTCTCCTCCAGAAACGTCAAGCATTCTTTGTCCACATTGTCAAAGAACATTTCGAGCCAAAATAGGCCTTATCAGCCATCTTAGAACTCACGGCTCCATATTTTCAACCCCACTGGATGAAATAAATGGTCATCATCATTCTTGATGGACAAACAGCATATTTGATGTCTTCAAGTGTCTAGTTTATTCCATCTAGCCAACTATTTAAGGGTCATCCTCTCCTATGTCCCGATGTTCTCACGAAGAACGCTATAGCCGCTGATTGAATTTGTTCAGTTCTAATTATGTGCCCTATAAAGCTAATATGTATAGGAATATTTCATATATTTGCTAATGATCATGTATGTATGCGAATATAACATATTTTGGCTGATGATCATATCTGTAAGAGAATGTCAGATGTTAGTTAGTTAGTTAGTCGCAGTTCCAACTTCACAGCAACGGGTCGTCCCCATTATGCTCCATTCCTGTGCCAGTGAATATCACACAAAACACTCCCCACTGCCCAATGTGAAAAGTGGAAAAGACAGGAGCCTCAACAAACAACAGCCCGCACAAATACACTGTGCATAATGCCGCCGCCAGAATGTCAACACAATAGCCCCCCCCCCCCCCCCCCCCACAAAACACCCAGCTCATTTCTGATGGAATCGGCTGTCATTTTCCCATCTGGATGTTTCTTAGATGTTCACCCACACAGTCCACGAAATACAGTTCATCGTCGATGGCAGTGGCAGTCAACCAGAAGCCCAGCAGCCACGCATTTCTGCATAAGGCAAAAACCGGTCAACTCTGGGACATAGCCATCTGCAATCGCTCCGAACATGCAGTCACGTTCCAAAAACCTCGGGCAGATTCAAAAGCATTTCACATGAAACTCACAGCTCACAGTGTCGCACCACGCACTCACTCAGTAGCAGGGCGACGGAACCATCAATCCTCCTTAGTCGCCTCTTACGACATGCGTGGTAGGCTACAGTGTTGCTATTCTTTGCTTCCCTTATGGGCCCCGGCAACACACAGGAGTCAGATGTATTGTAATGTATGAGAACCTTGCATGTATTAGCTAATGATATTGTATTGCTTGAGAATATTGCATTATTAGCTAATTATCATGCAATTTATGAGAATGTTACATTTATTAGTTGATGATTATGTAATGAATGAGAATGTTACATACAATAGCTGATTATAATAAATTATATATATAATATTATTTTTAATGATTTATGGTTGTCTTACAGATGAATGGAAATGTTATCTCAGACGGGAGGAAGATAGCGTAAGACTACAGAAAGATTGCCTCAGTAAAGAAAAAGATAACCTCAGACAACAGAAAGACAACGTCAGAAAACAGAAAGATAGGCTCAGAAAACATAAAGGTAGCCTCATACAGAAAAATAGCCACAGACACCTGGAAGATAGCATCAGAAAATTGGAAGATAGCTTTCGACCCAAGGAAGATAGCTTCAGACACCTAGAAGATAGCCACAGACGACTGGAAGATAGTTACAGACAAGAGAAATATAGATTCAGACACCTAGAAGATAACCTAAGACAGGTGGTAGATAACGTCAGACAACAGGAAGATAGACTCAGAGACCTGGAATATAGCCTCAGACAACAGGAAGATAGCCACATACAAACGAATGATAGCCTCAGACAACTGGAAGATAACCCCAGACAAAAGGAAAATATATCCAGACAACTGGAAGATAACCCCAGACAACTGGAAGATAACCTCAGACAACTGGAAGGTAACCTCAGACAACTGGAAGATAACCCCAGAAAACTGGAAGATAACCTCAGACAACTGGAAGGTAACCTCAGACAACAGAAAGATGACATTAGACACCTGGAAGATAACCTCAGACAACAGGAAAATAAATTCAGACAACTGGAAGATAATTTCCGACAACTGGAAGATAGACTCAGAGACCTGGAATATAGCCTCAGACAACAGGAAGACAACCATAGACAATTGGATGATAACCTGAAAGGACAGAAATATACCCCAAGGAAACTGGAAGATAACCACAGAAAACAGGAAGATGACATCAGACACCTGGAAGATAACCTCAGACAAGATGAAGATAACCTCAGACAAGATGAAGATAACCTCAGGCAAGATGAAGATAACCTCAGACAACAAAATGATAAGCCCATACAAGTGCAAGATAATCTCAGGCAACTGGAAGATAACCTCAGAGAAAAGGAACATGACCTCAGACAACTGAAAGCTTACCTCAGACAACAGGAGAATTACATCAGACAACAGAAACATAACCTCAGTCAACTGGAAGATAACCTCAGAGAAAAGGAAGATGACCTAATAAAGATGAAAGATTACTTCAGACAACAGAAATATAAGCCCATACAAGTGCAAGATAATCACAGACAACTGGAAGATAACCTCAGAGAAAAGGAAGTTGACCTCAGACTACTGAAAGATTACCTCAGACAACAGGAAGATTACATCAGACAACAGGAAGATAACCTCAGACAACTGGGAAATAACCTCATTGAAAAGGAAGATGACCTCAGACAACTGAAAGATTACCTCAGGCAACAGGAAGATTACATCAGACAACAGGAAGATAACCCAAGACAACAGGAAAGTAAACCCAGACAAGTGGAAGGTAACCTCACCCAACTGGAAAATAACCTCAGAAAACAGCTAATTGATCTCAGACAACTTAAAGATAACCTCAGACAAAAGGAAGCTACCCTCAGACAACAGGAAGCTACCCTCAAACAACAGGAAGATAACCTCAGACAAAAGGAAGATAACCTCAGACAACAGGAAGATATCCTCAAACAACATAAAGATATCCTCAAACAAAAGGAAGATATCCTCAAACTACAGCAAGATATCCTCAAACTACAGCAAGATAACCTCAAACAACTGGAAGATAACCTCAGACAACAGAAGGATGACCTCAGACAACAGAAAGATATCCTTAAACAACAAGAAGATATCCTCAAACAACAAGAAGATATCCTCAAACAACATGAAGATATCATCAAACAACAGGATGATATCCTCAAACAACAGGAAGATATCCTCAAACAACAGGAAGATAACCCCAGACAACAGGAAGCTGACCTCAAACAACTGGAAGATAACCTCAGACAACAGGAAAGAAAACCCAGACAAGTGGAAGGTAACCTCACCCAACTGGAAAATAACCTCAGACAAATGGAAGCTAACCTCAAAAAACAGGAAGATAACCTCAGACAACATGAAGATAACCTGAGACAACTGGAAGATAACCTCAAACAACAGGAAAATAACCTCAGACAAAAGAGAGCTAACCTCAAACAACAGGAAGATAACCTCAGACAAATGGAAGCTAACCTCAAAAAACAGGAAGATAACCTCAGACAACATGAAGATATCCTCAAACAACAGAAAGCTATCCTCAACAGGAGAATTACACCAGACAACAAAAACATAATCTCAGACAACTAGAAGATAACCTCAGAGAAAAGGAAGATGACCTCATAAAGATGAAAGATTACCTCAGACAACAGAAATATAAGCCCATACAAGTGCAAGATAATCACAGACAACTGGAAGATAGACTCAGAGACCTGGAATATAGCCTCAGACAACAGGAAGACAACCATAAGCAATTGGATGATAACCTGAAACGACAGAAATATACCCCAAGGAAATTGGAAGATAACCACAGAAAACAGGAAGATGACATCAGACACCTGGAAGATAACCTCAGGCAAGATGAAGATAACCTCAGACAACAAAATGATAAGCCCATACAAGTGCAAGATAATCTCAGGCAACTGGAAGATAACCTCAGAGAAAAGGAAAATGACCTCAGACAACTGAAAGATTACCTCAGACAACAGGAGAATTACATCAGACAACAGAAACATAACCTCAGTCAACTGGAAGATAACCTCAGAGAAAAGGAAGATGACCTCATAAAGATGAAAGATTACTTCAGACAACAGAAATATAAGCCCATTCAAGTGCAAGATAATCACAGACAACTGGAAGATAGCCTCAGAGAAAAGGAAGTTGACCTCAGACTACTGTAAGATTACCCCAGACAGCAGGAAGATTACATCAGACAACAGGAAGATAACCTCAGACAACTAGGAGATAACCTCATTGAAAAGGAACATGACCTCAGACAACTGAAAGATTACCTCAGGCAACAGGAAGATTACATCAGACAACAGGAAGATAACCCAAGACAACAGGAAAGTAAACCCAGACAACTGGAAGGTAACCTCACCCAACTGGAAAATAACCACAGAAAACAGCTAAATAATCTCAGACAACTGGAAGATAACCTCAGACAACTGGAAGATAACCTCAGACAAAAGGAAGCTAAGCTCAAACAACAGGAAGATAACCTCAGACAAAAGGAAGCTAACAACAAACAACAGGAAGATAACCTCAGACAACAGGAAGATAACCTCAAACAACAGGAAGATAACCTCAAACAACAGGAAGATAACCTCAAACAACAGGAAGATAACCTCAAACAACAGGAAGATAACCTCAGACAACAGGAAGATAACCTCAAACAACAGGAAGATATCCTCAAACAACAAGAAGATATCCTCAAACAACATGAAGATATCCTCAAACAACAGGATGATATCCTCAAACACCAGGAAGATATCCTCAAACAACAGGAATATAACCCCATACAACAGGAAGCAGACCTCAAACAACTGGAAGATAACCTCAGACAACAGGAAGATGACATCAGACAACAGGAAGATGATCTCAGAAAACGGGAATATGAAATCAGACACCTGGAAGATAACCCCAGACAATAGGAAGATAACCCTAGACAACATTATGATAACCCCAGACACCTGGAAGATAACCTCAGACAAGAGGAAGATTGATTGATTGATTGATTGATTTAGGAATCGACATCACAGCATTCGGGGCATTCCCATAAGTGCTCAGTCCTCATCCTCAGCAGCCAGCGAAGAGTTCCAACACTAATAGTACCAGTAGCATTCTGATTATAGGTCCGTCTCGCCTTTCCTCTCTGCGTTGAGCGTCGGCCAGATCCCCTCGTCACTCCTCGCTGTCTCATTCTTGCTAGACCATGGTAATCCATTTGCTCCTCCGAGGTGTGCACGTGCTCCCACAAGGTCGCAACCACATCTGCTTTGTCATGCATCAATACTCCACCAAGTTCTGCAGAGCCAGCCAATCTGTCCGCCTGTTCATTTTCCATCACACCGGCATGCCCCGGGGAAAAGATCCAGGCGATGCTTGTCACCCGTGACCTCCGAAGCAAAGCAAGCCACTCCGCACGAAGCCTGCCCGTCCTCACCGTCGTCAGCATGCTTTCTCAGTCAGTTACAATCACGATGTGTGTGTGTGTGCGTCGTATTCTCCATCCAGCGGAGAGCCGCAGTGACTGCTCCACCTCCATTTTTAAGCTGGATGTTGTGGTATCATATGAAACGCTCTCCTGCCCCAAACATCGACCATTAGCTTTGGCTATGAACCCCCAGCCACTTCTCTCACCTCTTGACACCGAACCATCTGTGTAGATAATCACATCACCCGAGTGAGCATTGTCCTGAATTAGTTGCTGGATTTCCACTTCCGTGGCCCCTGCTGGCCACTCCCTGCACTCCCGGCTTAATGTGATTATAACTTTGCACAAGTCTGACTGCTCCGCTGGCACTCTGACCTACTCCTCTCCACGCCTAATATCTCCAAGGGGCACACCTGTCTGATCGTATCCTCCGCCTGGGCCATCCATGATTTCCCTCTTATCAGTCGCTGACCCTTAACTGCGTCCAGCGCTTCATGCAGTGGGTGGTCTGTGTCTGCAGCTACTCTGAGGTATGCCTTCGCCTGCATCACCTTGAGCCTACCAGCAACAGTCGGCAGACCAAGGATGTAACGCATACACACTACTGGGGTGTCTCTAGTGCATCCCAGAATGACCCGCATAGCTTCGTTCTGTATCCGCTCTAACTTCAACAGCTGACTCTCTGAGACAGTGAGCAGACCCAATCCATAATCAGACAACAGGAAGATATCCTCAAACTACAGCAAGATATCCTCAAACTACAGCAAGATATCCTCAAACAACTGGAAGATAACCTCAGACAACAGGAAGATGACCTCAGACAACAGGAAGATATCCTCAAACAACAGGAAGATATCCTCAAACAACAAGAAGATATCCTCAAACAACAAGAAGATATCCTCAAACAACATGAAGATATCCTCAAACAACAGGATGATATCCTCAAACACCAGGAAGATATCCTCAAACAACAGGAAGATAACCTCAGACAACATGATGATATCCTCAAACACCAGGAAGATATCCTCAAACAACAGGAAGATATCCTCAAACAACAAGAAGATATCCTCAAACAACAAGAAGATATCCTCAAACAACATGAAGATATCCTCAAACAACAGGATGATATCCTCAAACACCAGGAAGATATCCTCAAACAACAGGACGATAACCCCAGACAACAGGAAGCTGACCTCAAACAACTGGAAGATAACCTCAGACAACAGGAAGATGACATCAGACAACAGGAAGATGATCTCAGAAAACGGGAATATGAAATCAGACACCTGGAAGATAACCCCAGACATTAGGAAGATAACCCTAGACAACATTATGATAACCCCAGACACCTGGAAGATAACCTCAGACAAGAGGAAGATTGATTGATTGATTGATTGATTTAGGAATCGACATCACAGCATTCGGGGCATTCCCATAAGTGCTCAGTCCTCATCCTCAGCAGCCAGCGAAGAGTTCCAACACTAATAGTACCAGTAGCATTCTGATTATAGGTCCGTCTCGCCTTTCCTCTCTGCGTTGAGCGTCGGCCAGATCCCCTCGTCACTCCTCGCTGTCTCATTCTTGCTAGACCATGGTAATCCATTTGCTCCTCCGAGGTGTGCACGTGCTCCCACAAGGTCGCAACCACATCTGCTTTGTCATGCATCAATACTCCACCAAGTTCTGCAGAGCCAGCCAATCTGTCCGCCTGTTCATTTTCCATCACACCGGCATGCCCCGGGGAAAAGATCCAGGCGATGCTTGTCACCCGTGACCTCCGAAGCAAAGCAAGCCACTCCGCACGAAGCCTGCCCGTCCTCACCGTCGTCAGCATGCTTTCTCAGTCAGTTACAATCACGATGTGTGTGTGTGTGCGTCGTGTTCTCCATCCAGCGGAGAGCCGCAGTGACTGCTCCACCTCCATTTTTAAGCTGGATGTTGTGGTATCATATGAAACGCTCTCCTGCCCCAAACATCGACCATTAGCTTTGGCTATGAACCCCCAGCCACTTCTCTCACCTCTTGACACCGAACCATCTGTGTAGATAATCACATCACCCGAGTGAGCATTGTCCTGAATTAGTTGCTGGATTTCCACTTCCGTGGCCCCTGCTGGCCACTCCCTGCACTCCCGGCTTAATGTGATTATAACTTTGCACAAGTCTGACTGCTCCGCTGGCACTCTGAACTACTCCTCTCCACGCCTAATATCTCCAAGGGGCACACCTGTCTGATCGTATCCTCCGCCTGGGCCATCCATGATTTCCCTCTTATCAGTCGCTGACCCTTAACTGCGTCCAGCGCTTCATGCAGTGGGTGGTCTGTGTCTGCAGCTACTCTGAGGTATGCCTTCGCCTGCATCACCTTGAGCCTACCAGCAACAGTCGGCAGACCAAGGATGTAACGCATACACACTACTGGGGTGTCTCTAGTGCATCCCAGAATGACCCGCATAGCTTCGTTCTGTATCCGCTCTAACTTCAACAGCTGACTCTCTGAGACAGTGAGCAGACCCAATCCATAATCAGACAACAGGAAGATATCCTCAAACTACAGCAAGATATCCTCAAACTACAGCAAGATATCCTCAAACAACTGGAAGATAACCTCAGACAACAGGAAGATGACCTCAGACAACAGGAAGATATCCTCAAACAACAGGAAGATATCCTCAAACAACAAGAAGATATCCTCAAACAACAAGAAGATATCCTCAAACAACATGAAGATATCCTCAAACAACAGGATGATATCCTCAAACACCAGGAAGATATCCTCAAACAACAGGAAGATAACCTCAGACAACATGATGATATCCTCAAACACCAGGAAGATATCCTCAAACAACAGGAAGATATCCTCAAACAATAAGAATATATCCTCAAACAACAAGAAGATATCCTCAAACAACATGAAGATATCCTCAAACAACAGGATGATATCCTCAAACACCAGGAAGATATCCTCAAACAACAGGACGATAACCCCAGACAACAGGAAGCTGACCTCAAACAACTGGAAGATAACCTCAGACAACAGGAAGATGACATCAGACAACAGGAAGATGATCTCAGAAAACGGGAATATGAAATCAGACACCTGGAAGATAACCCCAGACATTAGGAAGATAACCCTAGACAACATTATGATAACCCCAGACACCTGGAAGATAACCTCAGACAAGAGGAAAATTGATTGATTGATTGATTGATTTAGGAATCGACATCACAGCATTCGGGGCATTCCCATAAGTGCTCAGTCCTCATCCACAGCAGCCAGCGAAGAGTTCCAACACTAATAGTACCAGTAGCATTCTGATTATAGGTCCGTCTCGCCTTTCCTCTGAGCGTTGAGCGTCGGCCAGATCCCCTCGTCACTCCTCGCTGTCTCATTCTTGCTAGACCATGGTAATCCATTTGCTCCTCCGAGGTGTGCACGTGCTCCCACAAGGTCGCAACCACATCTGCTTTGTCATGCATCAATACTCCACCAAGTTCTGCAGAGCCAGCCAATCTGTCCGCCTGTTCATTTTCCATCACACCGGCATGCCCCGGGGAAAAGATCCAGGCGATGCTTGTCACCCGTGACCTCCGAAGCAAAGCAAGCCACTCCGCACGAAGCCTGCCCGTCCTCACCGTCGTCAGCATGCTTTCTCAGTCGGTTACAATCACGATGTGTGTGTGTGTGCGTCGTATTCTCCATCCAGCGGAGAGCCGCAGTGACTGCTCCACCTCCATTTTTAAGCTGGATGTTGTGGTATCATATGAAACGCTCTCCTGCCCCAAACATCGACCATTAGCTTTGGCTATGAACCCCCAGCCACTTCTCTCACCTCTTGACACCGAACCATCTGTGTAGATAATCACATCACCCGAGTGAGCATTGTCCTGAATTAGTTGCTGGATTTCCACTTCCGTGGCCCCTGCTGGCCACTCCCTGCACTCCCGGCTTAATGTGATTATAACTTTGCACAAGTCTGACTGCTCCGCTGGCACTCTGACCTACTCCTCTCCACGCCTAATATCTCCAAGGGGCACACCTGTCTGATCGTATCCTCCGCCTGGGCCATCCATGATTTCCCTCTTATCAGTCGCTGACCCTTAACTGCGTCCAGCGCTTCATGCAGTGGGTGGTCTGTGTCTGCAGCTACTCTGAGGTATGCCTTCGCCTGCATCACCTTGAGCCTACCAGCAACAGTCGGCAGACCAAGGATGTAACGCATACACACTACTGGGGTGTCTCTAGTGCATCCCAGAATGACCCGCATAGCTTCGTTCTGTATCCGCTCTAACTTCAACAGCTGACTCTCTGAGACAGTGAGCAGACCCAATCCATAATCAGACAGGAAGATATCCTCAAACTACAGCAAGATATCCTCAAACTACAGCAAGATATCCTCAAACAACTGGAAGATAACCTCAGACAACAGGAAGATGACCTCAGACAACAGGAAGATATCCTCAAACAACAGGAAGATATCCTCAAACAACAAGAAGATATCCTCAAACAACAAGAAGATATCCTCAAACAACATGAAGATATCCTCAAACAACAGGATGATATCCTCAAACACCAGGAAGATATCCTCAAACAACAGGAAGATAACCTCAGACAACATGATGATATCCTCAAACACCAGGAAGATATCCTCAAACAACAGGAAGATATCCTCAAACAACAAGAAGATATCCTCAAACAACAAGAAGATATCCTCAAACAACATGAAGATATCCTCAAACAACAGGATGATATTCTCAAACACCAGGAAGATATCCTCAAACAACAGGACGATAACCCCAGACAACAGGAAGCTGACCTCAAACAACTGGAAGATAACCTCAGACAACAGGAAGATGACATCAGACAACAGGAAGATGATCTCAGAAAACGGGAATATGAAATCAGACACCTGGAAGATAACCCCAGACATTAGGAAGATAACCATAGACAACATTATGATAACCCCAGACACCTGGAAGATAACCTCAGACAAGAGGAAGATTGATTGATTGATTGATTGATTTAGGAATCGACATCACAGCATTCGGGGCATTCCCATAAGTGCTCAGTCCTCATCCTCAGCAGCCAGCGAAGATTTCCAACACTAATAGTACCAGTAGCATTCTGATTATAGGTCCGTCTCGCCTTTCCTCTGAGCGTTGAGCGTCGGCCAGATCCCCTCGTCACTCCTCGCTGTCTCATTCTTGCTAGACCATGGTAATCCATTTGCTCCTCCGAGGTGTGCACGTGCTCCCACAAGGTCGCAACCACATCTGCTTTGTCATGCATCAATACTCCACCAAGTTCTGCAGAGCCAGCCAATCTGTCCGCCTGTTCATTTTCCATCACACCGGCATGCCCCGGGGAAAAGATCCAGGCGATGCTTGTCACCCGTGACCTCCGAAGCAAAGCAAGCCACTCCGCACGAAGCCTGCCCGTCCTCACCGTCGTCAGCATGCTTTCTCAGTCAGTTACAATCACGATGTGTGTGTGTGTGCGTCGTGTTCTCCATCCAGCGGAGAGCCGCAGTGACTGCTCCACCTCCATTTTTAAGCTGGATGTTGTGGTATCATATGAAACGCTCTCCTGCCCCAAACATCGACCATTAGCTTTGGCTATGAACCCCCAGCCACTTCTCTCACCTCTTGACACCGAACCATCTGTGTAGATAATCACATCACCCGAGTGAGCATTGTCCTGAATTAGTTGTTGGATTTCCACTTCCGTGGCCCCTGCTGGCCACTCCCTGCACTCCCGGCTTAATGTGATTATAACTTTGCACAAGTCTGACTGCTCCGCTGGCACTCTGACCTACTCCTCTCCACGCCTAATATCTCCAAGGGGCACACCTGTCTGATCGTATCCTCCGCCTGGGCCATCCATGATTTCCCTCTTATCAGTCGCTGACCCTTAACTGCGTCCAGCGCTTCATGCAGTGGGTGGTCTGTGTCTGCAGCTACTCTGAGGTATGCCTTCGCCTGCATCACCTTGAGCCTACCAGCAACAGTCGGCAGACCAAGGATGTAACGCATACACACTACTGGGGTGTCTCTAGTGCATCCCAGAATGACCCGCATAGCTTCGTTCTGTATCCGCTCTAACTTCAACAGCTGACTCTCTGAGACAGTGAGCAGACCCAATCCATAATCAGACAGGAAGATATCCTCAAACTACAGCAAGATATCCTCAAACTACAGCAAGATATCCTCAAACAACTGGAAGATAACCTCAGACAACAGGAAGATGACCTCAGACAACAGGAAGATATCCTCAAACAACAGGAAGATATCCTCAAACAACAAGAAGATATCCTCAAACAACAAGAAGATATCCTCAAACAACATGAAGATATCCTCAAACAACAGGATGATATCCTCAAACACCAGGAAGATATCCTCAAACAACAGGAAGATAACCTCAGACAACATGATGATATCCTCAAACACCAGGAAGATATCCTCAAACAACAGGAAGATATCCTCAAACAACAAGAAGATATCCTCAAACAACAAGAAGATATCCTCAAACAACATGAAGATATCCTCAAACAACAGGATGATATCCTCAAACACCAGGAAGATATCCTCAAACAACAGGACGATAACCCCAGACAACAGGAAGCTGACCTCAAACAACTGGAAGATAACCTCAGACAACAGGAAGATGACATCAGACAACAGGAAGATGATCTCAGAAAACGGGAATATGAAATCAGACACCTGGAAGATAACCCCAGACATTAGGAAGATAACCCTAGACAACATTATGATAACCCCAGACACCTGGAAGATAACCTCAGACAAGAGGAAGATTGATTGATTGATTGATTGATTTAGGAATCGACATCACAGCATTCGGGGCATTCCCATAAGTGCTCAGTCCTCATCCTCAGCAGCCAGCGAAGAGTTCCAACACTAATAGTACCAGTAGCATTCTGATTATAGGTCCGTCTCGCCTTTCCTCTCTGCGTTGAGCGTCGGCCAGATCCCCTCGTCACTCCTCGCTGTCTCATTCTTGCTAGACCATGGTAATCCATTTGCTCCTCCGAGGTGTGCACGTGCTCCCACAAGGTCGCAACCACATCTGCTTTGTCATGCATCAATACTCCACCAAGTTCTGCAGAGCCAGCCAATCTGTCCGCCTGTTCATTTTCCATCACACCGGCATGCCCCGGGGAAAAGATCCAGGCGATGCTTGTCACCCGTGACCTCCGAAGCAAAGCAAGCCACTCCGCACGAAGCCTGCCCGTCCTCACCGTCGTCAGCATGCTTTCTCAGTCAGTTACAATCACGATGTGTGTGTGTGTGCGTCGTGTTCTCCATCCAGCGGAGAGCCGCAGTGACTGCTCCACCTCCATTTTTAAGCTGGATGTTGTGGTATCATATGAAACGCTCTCCTGCCCCAAACATCGACCATTAGCTTTGGCTATGAACCCCCAGCCACTTCTCTCACCTCTTGACACCGAACCATCTGTGTAGATAATCACATCACCCGAGTGAGCATTGTCCTGAATTAGTTGCTGGATTTCCACTTCCGTGGCCCCTGCTGGCCACTCCCTGCACTCCCGGCTTAATGTGATTATAACTTTGCACAAGTCTGACTGCTCCGCTGGCACTCTGAACTACTCCTCTCCACGCCTAATATCTCCAAGGGGCACACCTGTCTGATCGTATCCTCCGCCTGGGCCATCCATGATTTCCCTCTTATCAGTCGCTGACCCTTAACTGCGTCCAGCGCTTCATGCAGTGGGTGGTCTGTGTCTGCAGCTACTCTGAGGTATGCCTTCGCCTGCATCACCTTGAGCCTACCAGCAACAGTCGGCAGACCAAGGATGTAACGCATACACACTACTGGGGTGTCTCTAGTGCATCCCAGAATGACCCGCATAGCTTCGTTCTGTATCCGCTCTAACTTCAACAGCTGACTCTCTGAGACAGTGAGCAGACCCAATCCATAATCAGACAACAGGAAGATATCCTCAAACTACAGCAAGATATCCTCAAACTACAGCAAGATATCCTCAAACAACTGGAAGATAACCTCAGACAACAGGAAGATGACCTCAGACAACAGGAAGATATCCTCAAACAACAGGAAGATATCCTCAAACAACAAGAAGATATCCTCAAACAACAAGAAGATATCCTCAAACAACATGAAGATATCCTCAAACAACAGGATGATATCCTCAAACACCAGGAAGATATCCTCAAACAACAGGAAGATAACCTCAGACAACATGATGATATCCTCAAACACCAGGAAGATATCCTCAAACAACAGGAAGATATCCTCAAACAATAAGAATATATCCTCAAACAACAAGAAGATATCCTCAAACAACATGAAGATATCCTCAAACAACAGGATGATATCCTCAAACACCAGGAAGATATCCTCAAACAACAGGACGATAACCCCAGACAACAGGAAGCTGACCTCAAACAACTGGAAGATAACCTCAGACAACAGGAAGATGACATCAGACAACAGGAAGATGATCTCAGAAAACGGGAATATGAAATCAGACACCTGGAAGATAACCCCAGACATTAGGAAGATAACCCTAGACAACATTATGATAACCCCAGACACCTGGAAGATAACCTCAGACAAGAGGAAAATTGATTGATTGATTGATTGATTTAGGAATCGACATCACAGCATTCGGGGCATTCCCATAAGTGCTCAGTCCTCATCCACAGCAGCCAGCGAAGAGTTCCAACACTAATAGTACCAGTAGCATTCTGATTATAGGTCCGTCTCGCCTTTCCTCTGAGCGTTGAGCGTCGGCCAGATCCCCTCGTCACTCCTCGCTGTCTCATTCTTGCTAGACCATGGTAATCCATTTGCTCCTCCGAGGTGTGCACGTGCTCCCACAAGGTCGCAACCACATCTGCTTTGTCATGCATCAATACTCCACCAAGTTCTGCAGAGCCAGCCAATCTGTCCGCCTGTTCATTTTCCATCACACCGGCATGCCCCGGGGAAAAGATCCAGGCGATGCTTGTCACCCGTGACCTCCGAAGCAAAGCAAGCCACTCCGCACGAAGCCTGCCCGTCCTCACCGTCGTCAGCATGCTTTCTCAGTCGGTTACAATCACGATGTGTGTGTGTGTGCGTCGTATTCTCCATCCAGCGGAGAGCCGCAGTGACTGCTCCACCTCCATTTTTAAGCTGGATGTTGTGGTATCATATGAAACGCTCTCCTGCCCCAAACATCGACCATTAGCTTTGGCTATGAACCCCCAGCCACTTCTCTCACCTCTTGACACCGAACCATCTGTGTAGATAATCACATCACCCGAGTGAGCATTGTCCTGAATTAGTTGCTGGATTTCCACTTCCGTGGCCCCTGCTGGCCACTCCCTGCACTCCCGGCTTAATGTGATTATAACTTTGCACAAGTCTGACTGCTCCGCTGGCACTCTGACCTACTCCTCTCCACGCCTAATATCTCCAAGGGGCACACCTGTCTGATCGTATCCTCCGCCTGGGCCATCCATGATTTCCCTCTTATCAGTCGCTGACCCTTAACTGCGTCCAGCGCTTCATGCAGTGGGTGGTCTGTGTCTGCAGCTACTCTGAGGTATGCCTTCGCCTGCATCACCTTGAGCCTACCAGCAACAGTCGGCAGACCAAGGATGTAACGCATACACACTACTGGGGTGTCTCTAGTGCATCCCAGAATGACCCGCATAGCTTCGTTCTGTATCCGCTCTAACTTCAACAGCTGACTCTCTGAGACAGTGAGCAGACCCAATCCATAATCAGACAGGAAGATATCCTCAAACTACAGCAAGATATCCTCAAACTACAGCAAGATATCCTCAAACAACTGGAAGATAACCTCAGACAACAGGAAGATGACCTCAGACAACAGGAAGATATCCTCAAACAACAGGAAGATATCCTCAAACAACAAGAAGATATCCTCAAACAACAAGAAGATATCCTCAAACAACATGAAGATATCCTCAAACAACAGGATGATATCCTCAAACACCAGGAAGATATCCTCAAACAACAGGAAGATAACCTCAGACAACATGATGATATCCTCAAACACCAGGAAGATATCCTCAAACAACAGGAAGATATCCTCAAACAACAAGAAGATATCCTCAAACAACAAGAAGATATCCTCAAACAACATGAAGATATCCTCAAACAACAGGATGATATTCTCAAACACCAGGAAGATATCCTCAAACAACAGGACGATAACCCCAGACAACAGGAAGCTGACCTCAAACAACTGGAAGATAACCTCAGACAACAGGAAGATGACATCAGACAACAGGAAGATGATCTCAGAAAACGGGAATATGAAATCAGACACCTGGAAGATAACCCCAGACATTAGGAAGATAACCATAGACAACATTATGATAACCCCAGACACCTGGAAGATAACCTCAGACAAGAGGAAGATTGATTGATTGATTGATTGATTTAGGAATCGACATCACAGCATTCGGGGCATTCCCATAAGTGCTCAGTCCTCATCCTCAGCAGCCAGCGAAGATTTCCAACACTAATAGTACCAGTAGCATTCTGATTATAGGTCCGTCTCGCCTTTCCTCTGAGCGTTGAGCGTCGGCCAGATCCCCTCGTCACTCCTCGCTGTCTCATTCTTGCTAGACCATGGTAATCCATTTGCTCCTCCGAGGTGTGCACGTGCTCCCACAAGGTCGCAACCACATCTGCTTTGTCATGCATCAATACTCCACCAAGTTCTGCAGAGCCAGCCAATCTGTCCGCCTGTTCATTTTCCATCACACCGGCATGCCCCGGGGAAAAGATCCAGGCGATGCTTGTCACCCGTGACCTCCGAAGCAAAGCAAGCCACTCCGCACGAAGCCTGCCCGTCCTCACCGTCGTCAGCATGCTTTCTCAGTCAGTTACAATCACGATGTGTGTGTGTGTGCGTCGTGTTCTCCATCCAGCGGAGAGCCGCAGTGACTGCTCCACCTCCATTTTTAAGCTGGATGTTGTGGTATCATATGAAACGCTCTCCTGCCCCAAACATCGACCATTAGCTTTGGCTATGAACCCCCAGCCACTTCTCTCACCTCTTGACACCGAACCATCTGTGTAGATAATCACATCACCCGAGTGAGCATTGTCCTGAATTAGTTGTTGGATTTCCACTTCCGTGGCCCCTGCTGGCCACTCCCTGCACTCCCGGCTTAATGTGATTATAACTTTGCACAAGTCTGACTGCTCCGCTGGCACTCTGACCTACTCCTCTCCACGCCTAATATCTCCAAGGGGCACACCTGTCTGATCGTATCCTCCGCCTGGGCCATCCATGATTTCCCTCTTATCAGTCGCTGACCCTTAACTGCGTCCAGCGCTTCATGCAGTGGGTGGTCTGTGTCTGCAGCTACTCTGAGGTATGCCTTCGCCTGCATCACCTTGAGCCTACCAGCAACAGTCGGCAGACCAAGGATGTAACGCATACACACTACTGGGGTGTCTCTAGTGCATCCCAGAATGACCCGCATAGCTTCGTTCTGTATCCGCTCTAACTTCAACAGCTGACTCTCTGAGACAGTGAGCAGACCCAATCCATAATCAGACAGGAAGATATCCTCAAACTACAGCAAGATATCCTCAAACTACAGCAAGATATCCTCAAACAACTGGAAGATAACCTCAGACAACAGGAAGATGACCTCAGACAACAGGAAGATATCCTCAAACAACAGGAAGATATCCTCAAACAACAAGAAGATATCCTCAAACAACAAGAAGATATCCTCAAACAACATGAAGATATCCTCAAACAACAGGATGATATCCTCAAACACCAGGAAGATATCCTCAAACAACAGGAAGATAACCTCAGACAACATGATGATATCCTCAAACACCAGGAAGATATCCTCAAACAACAGGAAGATATCCTCAAACAACAAGAAGATATCCTCAAACAACAAGAAGATATCCTCAAACAACATGAAGATATCCTCAAACAACAGGATGATATCCTCAAACACCAGGAAGATATCCTCAAACAACAGGACGATAACCCCAGACAACAGGAAGCTGACCTCAAACAACTGGAAGATAACCTCAGACAACAGGAAGATAACCCTAGACAACATTATGATAACCCCAGACACCTGGAAGATAACCTCAGACAAGAGGAAGATTGATTGATTGATTGATTGATTTAGGAATCGACATCACAGCATTCGGGGCATTCCCATAAGTGCTCAGTCCTCATCCTCAGCAGCCAGCGAAGAGTTCCAACACTAATAGTACCAGTAGCATTCTGATTATAGGTCCGTCTCGCCTTTCCTCTGAGCGTTGAGCGTCGGCCAGATCCCCTCGTCACTCCTCGCTGTCTCATTCTTGCTAGACCATGGTAATCCATTTGCTCCTCCGAGGTGTGCACGTGCTCCCACAAGGTCGCAACCACATCTGCTTTGTCATGCATCAATACTCCACCAAGTTCTGCAGAGCCAGCCAATCTGTCCGCCTGTTCATTTTCCATCACACCGGCATGCCCCGGGGAAAAGATCCAGGCGATGCTTGTCACCCGTGACCTCCGAAGCAAAGCAAGCCACTCCGCACGAAGCCTGCCCGTCCTCACCGTCGTCAGCATGCTTTCTCAGTCAGTTACAATCACGATGTGTGTGTGTGTGCGTCGTATTCTCCATCCAGCGGAGAGCCGCAGTGACTGCTCCACCTCCATTTTTAAGCTGGATGTTGTGGTATCATATGAAACGCTCTCCTGCCCCAAACATCGACCATTAGCTTTGGCTATGAACCCCCAGCCACTTCTCTCACCTCTTGACACCGAACCATCTGTGTAGATAATCACATCACCCGAGTGAGCATTGTCCTGAATTAGTTGCTGGATTTCCACTTCCGTGGCCCCTGCTGGCCACTCCCTGCACTCCCGGCTTAATGTGATTATAACTTTGCACAAGTCTGACTGCTCCGCTGGCACTCTGACCTACTCCTCTCCACGCCTAATATCTCCAAGGGGCACACCTGTCTGATCGTATCCTCCGCCTGGGCCATCCATGATTTCCCTCTTATCAGTCGCTGACCCTTAACTGCGTCCAGCGCTTCATGCAGTGGGTGGTCTGTGTCTGCAGCTACTCTGAGGTATGCCTTCGCCTGCATCACCTTGAGCCTACCAGCAACAGTCGGCAGACCAAGGATGTAACGCATACACACTACTGGGGTGTCTCTAGTGCATCCCAGAATGACCCGCATAGCTTCGTTCTGTATCCGCTCTAACTTCAACAGCTGACTCTCTGAGACAGTGAGCAGACCCAATCCATAATCAGACAGGAAGATATCCTCAAACTACAGCAAGATATCCTCAAACAACTGGAAGATATCCTCAAACAACAAGAAGATATCCTCAAACAACAAGAAGATATCCTCAAACAACATGAAGATATCCTCAAACAACAGGATGATATCCTCAAACACCAGGAAGATATCCTCAAAACAACAGGAAGATAACCTCAGACAACATGATGATATTCTCAAACACCAGGAAGATATCCTCAAACAACAGGAAGATATCCTCAAACAACAAGAAGATATCCTCAAACAACAAGAAGATATCCTCAAACAACATGAAGATATCCTCAAACAACAGGATGATATCCTCAAACACCAGGAAGATATCCTCAAACAACATGACGATAACCCCAGACAACAGGAAGCAGACCTCAAACAACTGGAAGATAACC
This sequence comes from Cepaea hortensis, assembly GCA_963921405.1. Taxonomy (NCBI): domain Eukaryota; kingdom Metazoa; phylum Mollusca; class Gastropoda; order Stylommatophora; family Helicidae; genus Cepaea; species Cepaea hortensis. The sequence goes on from CAWUFQ010000389.1 coordinate 51,067, forward strand.
TCAGACAACAGGAAGATGACATCAGACAACAGGAAGATGATCTCAGAAAACGGGAATATGAAATCAGACACCTGGAAGATAACCCCAGACAATAGGAAGATAACCCTAGACAACATTATGATAACCCCAGACACCTGGAAGATAACCTCAGACAAGAGGAAGATTGATTGATTGATTGATTGATTTAGGAATCGACATCACAGCATTCGGGGCATTCCCATAAGTGCTCAGTCCTCATCCTCAGCAGCCAGCGAAGAGTTCCAACACTAATAGTACCAGTAGCATTCTGATTATAGGTCCGTCTCGCCTTTCCTCTGAACGTTGAGCGTTGGCCATATCCCCTCGTCACTCCTCGCTGTCTCATTCTTGCTAGACCATGGTAATCCATTTGCTCCTCCGAGGTGTGCACGTGCTCCCACAAGGTCGCAACCACATCTGCTTTGTCATGCATCAATACTCCACCAAGTTCTGCAGAGCCAGCCAATCTGTCCGCCTGTTCATTTTCCATCACACCGGCATGCCCCGGGGAAAAGATCCAGGCGATGCTTGTCACCCGTGACCTCCGAAGCAAAGCAAGCCACTCCGCACGAAGCCTGCCCGTCCTCACCGTCGTCAGCATGCTTTCTCAGTCAGTTACAATCACGATGTGTGTGTGTGTGCGTCGTATTCTCCATCCAGCGGAGAGCCGCAGTGACTGCTCCACCTCCATTTTTAAGCTGGATGTTGTGGTATCATATGAAACGCTCTCCTGCCCCAAACATCGACCATTAGCTTTGGCTATGAACCCCCAGCCACTTCTCTCACCTCTTGACACCGAACCATCTGTGTAGATAATCACATCACCCGAGTGAGCATTGTCCTGAATTAGTTGCTGGATTTCCACTTCCGTGGCCCCTGCTGGCCACTCCCTGCACTCCCGGCTTAATGTGATTATAACTTTGCACAAGTCTGACTGCTCCGCTGGCACTCTGACCTACTCCTCTCCACGCCTAATATCTCCAAGGGGCACACCTGTCTGATCGTATCCTCCGCCTGGGCCATCCATGATTTCCCTCTTATCAGTCGCTGACCCTTAACTGCGTCCAGCGCTTCATGCAGTGGGTGGTCTGTGTCTGCAGCTACTCTGAGGTATGCCTTCGCCTGCATCACCTTGAGCCTACCAGCAACAGTCGGCAGACCAAGGATGTAACGCATACACACTACTGGGGTGTCTCTAGTGCATCCCAGAATGACCCGCATAGCTTCGTTCTGTATCCGCTCTAACTTCAACAGCTGACTCTCTGAGACAGTGAGCAGACCCAATCCATAATCAGACAGGAAGATATCCTCAAACTACAGCAAGATATCCTCAAACAACTGGAAGATATCCTCAAACAACAAGAAGATATCCTCAAACAACAAGAAGATATCCTCAAACAACATGAAGATATCCTCAAACAACAGGATGATATCCTCAAACACCAGGAAGATATCCTCAAAACAACAGGAAGATAACCTCAGACAACATGATGATATTCTCAAACACCAGGAAGATATCCTCAAACAACAGGAAGATATCCTCAAACAACAAGAAGATATCCTCAAACAACAAGAAGATATCCTCAAACAACATGAAGATATCCTCAAACAACAGGATGATATCCTCAAACACCAGGAAGATTTCCTCAAACAACAGGACGATAACCCCAGACAACAGGAAGCAGACCTCAAACAACTGGAAGATAACCTCAGACAACAGGAAGATGACATCAGACAACAGGAAGATGATCTCAGAAAACGGGAATATGAAATCAGACACCTGGAAGATAACCCCAGACAATAGGAAGATAACCCTAGACAACATTATGATAACCCCAGACACCTGGAAGATAACCTCAGACAAGAGGAAGATTGATTGATTGATTGATTGATTTAGGAATCGACATCACAGCATTCGGGGCATTCCCATAAGTGCTCAGTCCTCATCCTCAGCAGCCAGCGAAGAGTTCCAACACTAATAGTACCAGTAGCATTCTGATTATAGGTCCGTCTCGCCTTTCCTCTGAACGTTGAGCGTTGGCCATATCCCCTCGTCACTCCTCGCTGTCTCATTCTTGCTAGACCATGGTAATCCATTTGCTCCTCCGAGGTGTGCACGTGCTCCCACAAGGTCGCAACCACATCTGCTTTGTCATGCATCAATACTCCACCAAGTTCTGCAGAGCCAGCCAATCTGTCCGCCTGTTCATTTTCCATCACACCGGCATGCCCCGGGGAAAAGATCCAGGCGATGCTTGTCACCCGTGACCTCCGAAGCAAAGCAAGCCACTCCGCACGAAGCCTGCCCGTCCTCACCGTCGTCAGCATGCTTTCTCAGTCAGTTACAATCACGATGTGTGTGTGTGTGCGTCGTATTCTCCATCCAGCGGAGAGCCGCAGTGACTGCTCCACCTCCATTTTTAAGCTGGATGTTGTGGTATCATATGAAACGCTCTCCTGCCCCAAACATCGACCATTAGCTTTGGCTATGAACCCCCAGCCACTTCTCTCACCTCTTGACACCGAACCATCTGTGTAGATAATCACATCACCCGAGTGAGCATTGTCCTGAATTAGTTGCTGGATTTCCACTTCCGTGGCCCCTGCTGGCCACTCCCTGCACTCCCGGCTTAATGTGATTATAACTTTGCACAACTTTGCACAAGCATAGCTTCGTTCTGTATCCGCTCTAACTTCAACAGCTGACTCTCTGAGACAGTGAGCAGACCCAATCCATAATCAGACAACAGGAAGATATCCGCAAACAACTGGAAGAATACCTCTGACGACTGGAAGATAGACACAGACAACAGGAAGATAGCTTCAGACGATGGTACATCGCCTCAATTGTTTAGAAGTGGATGATTTACAAACATAATGACACCTTTCAGAATCAGAAGGATCCATGTCACAAGAATTCCGTTGCCCTTGACAAGATCAGAGATATACTTTCACCTGTTTAGCCTAGAGATGAGGTCATGAAAAGCATAACAGCTGTGTCAGATCTGATATCCGTGTCTCCGTCACGCATATCAGTGTGGAGAGAGTAGGATTGTCTGTGTATCCGTCAAGCACATCAGTGTGGAGAGAGAGTGAGATTGTCTGTGTCTGCGTCAAGCACATCAGTGTGGAGAGAGGGTCACTGTCTGTGTCTCCTCAAGAAATTAGTATAGAGAAAGTGGGACTGTCCTTGTCTCCGTCAAGCACATCAGTATTGAGAGATTGTTACTGTCTGTGTCTCCGTCAAGCACATGAGTGTTGAGAGAGTGTTACTGTCTGTGTCTCCGTCAAGCACATCAGTGCTGGGAGAGTGTTACTGTCTGTGTCTCCGTCAAGCACATCAGTGTTGAGAGAATGTTACTGTCTGTGTCTCCGTCAAGCACATCAGTGTGGAGAGAGTCAGACTGTCTGTGTCTCCGTCAAACACATCAGTGTTGAGAGAGTGTTACAGTCTGTGTCTCCGTCAAACACATCAGTGTTGAGAGAGTGTTACAGTCTGTGTCTCCGTCAAGCACATCAGTGTGGAGAGAGTCAGACTGTCTGTGTCTCCGTCAAGCACATCCGTGTAGTGAGAGTGAAACTGTCTGTATCTCAATTAAGCACATCAGTGTGGAGAGAATGGGACTGTCCGTGTCTTCGTCAGACACATCGATTTAAAGAGAGTGAGACTTCTGTGACTACGTCAAGCAGATCAGTATGGAGTCTCCTGGGACTGTCCCTGCCTCCGTCAAGCACACAAGTGTGGAGGGATTGAGACTGTCTGTGACTCCGTCTACCATATTATGGAGGAGAGAGTGAGACTGTCTGTGTCTCCGTCAAGCATATCCGTGTATAGATTGTTATACTGTCTGTATCTCTATCAAGCACATCAGTGTAGCGAGAGTGGGACTGTCCGTGTCTCCGTCAAGCACATCCGTGTGGAGAGACCTGGGACTGTCCGTGTCTCCGTCAAGCACATCAGTGTGGAGAGACCTGGGACTGTCCGTATCTCCGTCAAGCACATCAGTGTGAAGAGAGTGGGACTTTCCTTGTTGTCCGTTAAATACACCACTGTGGATAGAATGACAATCCATATCCACAGTACAATATCTGGGTGATAAACAGATGAGTATAGGATGTGGGTGGGTGTCGTGTATCAGTTTAAAGTGTCGTCCCTGGAGTGAGAGGAATCAACACCCACATTATATTTTAACCCCGTATCATTATCCTGGAGAAACCCCTAGATTCCGTCTACAAAACTCCGTCAGTTTATGGATACCTCTTTCTCTCTCTCTATCACTGCTGTATCATGCCCCCTCTCATTCTTCCCCAACGCAACATACTCAACAACTCTAGCTTCTAAAAATTAATAACAATTAATTTATTAAAAGAAAAGTGTAATGTATGTGAGAAGCGTATGCGAAGAATGTGTGACGTGTTATATAATGTGTGTAGAATCGGACCTTCAGATCAATAGCACAGTCAGTTCATCAATGCAAGGCAGTCAGTTCATCCTTGCAAGGATACACCACAGCACGTTAGGTCAAAACAAGTCCACCTCACCCAGTGATGTATCTCTCATGCCAGACACTGACTTTCTTCTGTAGCTACCTGGTAATCCATCGACAAGATTCTTCGAAATAGATACAGTTTATTATTCACCACTGATCATGGACCGGTTGCACACTGCACATTATAAGTCCCTATAGTGTTTAACATGTACAAATCTCTGTACTGTGAAAATAAGTATCACTGTCGTTGGAAATAGATTTTATCCTATCTATTACCCTTAGTGTCTAAATTACAATGTTCCTTGTACTATTTCCCTGGAATCTACCACACCATCTGAATGTTACATTTAAAGTTCTCGTGTAGTTAGTAATGTTTATATGACGTGTGGTGTCTCAACAAACATCACCCATCCTAGGTGAACCTTAGTTAGTTAGTTAGTTAGTTAGTCGACAGATCATCCTCGTTGCACATCGAACCATTCAGTCCATAAGTGCTCGGATCCCTTCCTCAGCAAATCCCGCAGCGTGTAGCGGCTAACGATGCCAGTTCTGTGTTGGTTTATCTATCTTCTTTGGCTTCCTGCGTAGTGTTCTTGTTTGGCCACCCCTCTTTTAATTTGCTGCTCCCGCAGTCTGGCCATTGTTGTAGATTCACAGTCATCACTTGGTTCTCGCAAAAGTCTCACTTCTCGTAGAGCATTCAGAATGTCAGCCTGGTCCATGACGCGTCCGCCCTCCACAGTAGCCTCACCTGCGAGCTTGTCAGCCCGCTCATTTCCTTGTACTCCCGCATGACCTGGCACGAAGATGAAACTAATCTTTGCCAGCCGAGACCGCTTCAGAGGCAGCAACCATTCTCTTCGGATCGACCCCTCCTCTATCCTCTTGATCATGTTCATTGAGTCGCTAAGGAAACAAGCCCTAGTGAATGTCTGTGTCTCGAGCCATGTTATTGCTTTACTTACTGCCATGACTTCCATAGTCAGGCTACTTGTGGTTTCAGTGAAAGCACCAGAGTCCTCCTTCACAATTCTCCCTCCGGCCCGAGCTGTAAAGGCCCATGAGCTTCTCACATGTCGGACGACCCCGTATCATTGGAAATCATCTGTGTAGATGACCGCGTCACCGTCTAGCGAATTCTCGAAAATCAACGCTTGTACTTCAGCCTCAACAGCAGCCGGATTTTCTTGTCTGCATTTTCTATCTAGTTGGATGCAAACTGAAAAGGATGTGCAGAAATCTGTTGGCACTTGCACCCACTCCTCGCCAGGTTCTAAGTCCTCAAGTGAACACACCTGTTGAAGAATGTCTTCGGCTTGACCCATCCACGACCGTCCTCTTTTTAACCTGCTGCCCTTCACCTTCCTAATTTCACTATGCAGTGGATGTTGTGTGTTTGCGTTAATTCTGAGGTAGGCGCGTGCCCTGCAAACTTGTATTCTCTCTTCAATGGTTGGAAAATCAAGAAGGTAGCGCATCGCCCTGCATGCTGTATCTCTTGTACATTCAAGAATAATGCGCATAGCTTCATTCTGTATCCTTTCCATCCTTTCTATCTTTTTATGGCTGAGAGTCAGGATTGCCATTGCATACTCAAAAACAGACATGACCAGCCCCTCGTACAGTAGACATAGATGGCGCTGCTCAGTTTGCTGCCGCCATCACCCGCATCGCTGCCAAACCCCGCTTGGCCTTTGTTATCACCTGGTCTATGTGAACATTATAAGCAAGGCTTCGATCAAACCGTATCCCCAGGTAATTCATTGCCTGCGTTCTTTCCACCGTCTCTGAACACAGCATTACAGTTGGTGTTGGATTGTTGAACCTTAACAAACTGGAATCGTTAAATTGTTTCGCTCATATGAGCCCTGTTCCGGTGGACACTCCTGATCATGAGCCCAGCCCAAACATTATTGAACAACTTTC
>CAWUFQ010000389.1:62500-65000 GCA_963921405.1 Cepaea hortensis
CAAAAATAACAAATAAAAAGTCCTTATAAGAACTGCAAGCCAGACGAACCAGCAGCCTTCATCAACAAAACACACCACCAGAGGAGATGGGCACAAAAGACAGCCGCCACCAACCCCCCAGCTGACGTTACAGACACAAAGGTCGATAAAACCAGTACGGATCAGGACCAACTCGTAAGAGAGCATAAGACAAGAATCAGGGTGAATAAACCCACAAAAACCACGGAATTCAACAATAACCACGGCTGAAAGAAGCAGGCTGAGCAAGGCCGAAGTTGGAATTTTTGTTTTTAAACCAAGCAAGCAAGTACTGCTACTCTGCAACTACTGCTATCCCTACTACTCTAACTACCCCTACCTATACTACTACTACTACTACTACTACTACTACTACTACTACTACTACTACTACTACTACTACTACTACTACTACTACTACTACCACTACTACTACTACTACTACTACTACTACTACTACTACTACTACTACTACTACTACTACTACTACTACAACAACAACAATAATAATAACTACTACTACTACTATTACTACTACTACTACTACTACTACTACTACTACTACTACTACTACTACTACTACTACTACTACTACTACTACTACTACTGCTACTACTACTACTACTAATACTACTACTACTACTACTACTACTACTAATACTACTACTACTACTACTACTTACCACTACTAACACTACTACCTATACCACCACTACCACTACCACCTCAACCAATGAAACCACTACCATTACCACTACTACCGCTACCACGACCGCTATTACTACTCCTACTATTACTGCTACTACTACTTCTACTATACTCCTACTACTACTACTACTACTACTACTACTACTACTACTACTACTACTATGGCAAGGCACGTAGAGCGCCCTGGTCATCCACTGCACCTGTATTCGTCTCCAATCGTCTCGACTTGTCTTGCCACTGGACTCAGATGGACTCAGGCGAGAGAGTGAGGTCGACGAATTGCGCATCTCTTCCTCACTTTACTCCAAGTCATCGCGCAAGTCATTCTTCATCCAACGTCACATATCACCTTCAAGCCCTGTGGCGATGGGCGAGCGGCGAAGCGGTAGGCGTGGGTACGCTGGCAGCCGTATTCGCAGACCTACACACTGGTGGCTCAGGCCATATGGTCGTCTTCTACTGACCGAAGCAGCAGTGGCATTCGGCAGTCCCCTGAGTGACTGAGCAGCCCTCTATAGGAACACACTGCTCACCTCCATAGCATGAGGAAGGGGCTAGAAAAGGTGCCCTAAACATTGTCTGCTCCATCACTACCTAACCAGCTAGCTGCGGTTGGTGGCTACCCTCAACTGCGGTCGACATACAAACAACGAAAAAACAAGCAAAGCTAAAAGAGTAAACCATATTCCCTTAACAATTGGAACTTGGAATGTACGCACCCTACTTGACAGAGACGGCGCGTTGGGTCCAGAGAGACGAACAGCACTGATTGGGAGAGAGCTGGGCAGGTACAACATCGACATTGCAGCCTTGAGCGAGACACGACTTGCTGAAGAAGGCCAAGTCTGTGAAATAGGTGCTGGCTACACATTTTTCTGGAGTGGAAGGAAAAGCGAGGAAAGACGCCAATCCGGTGTGGGATTTGCCATTAAGTTTGCCTGGTCGGCAAATTAGCTGGATTTCCAAAGGCTATAAACGACAGGCTCGTGACCATTAAGTTGCCCCTGCTGAATGGAAGGAAGCATGCAACCATTGTGAGTCTCTACGCACCAACTATGACCAACGAAGATGATGTCAAGAACAAGTTCTATGAGGAACTGCACAACGTATTAACATCTGTTCCCAAAGGAGACAAACTTATACTCCTTGGGGATTTCAATGCCAGAGAAGCACGGACACCACCTCTTGGAAAGGCATTATTGGAAAGCATGGAGTCGGAAATTGTAACTCCTCCTCCTTCAGACATGTGCCGAACATGATCTCCTGATTACGAACACAATTTTCCTCCTCCCCATGAGAAATAGGACATCGTGGATGCACCCTCGTTCGAAACACTGTCACCTCATTGACTATGTCATCGTCAGGAGGAGTGACAGACAAGACGTTCGAGTGACAAAATCCATTTTTGGTGCCGAATGTTGGACAGACCATCGTCTCATTGTCTCGAAAATAAACATTCACATCAGGCTACCACGGCGTCCTCAAGGGGTGAAAATGCAAAAAAAGCTAAATGTCACCTGCCTAAACAGCAAGAAAATGCAGCAGTCTTTTGAAAATATGCTGGAAGACTGCCTCAAGCCCAATGCTGCAGCTAAAAAGGATAGCGAAACAGAATGGAGAGCCCTAAAAGACACAATTTACAACACTGCCATGCCCAGCCACCCCCCCCCCCCCCCGAAAGCATAAAGACTGGTTTGATGAAAATTCCGAAGACATCAACCAATTGCTGGCCGAGAAACATCTTCTCCTCAAGGCACATTTGAGTGGCCCGAAG
>CAWUFQ010000389.1:70000-72500 GCA_963921405.1 Cepaea hortensis
TTTGTTTTGGCAGTAAGCTTCCTGTTCTCCCAGTCTCTTTTTCTTAACCTGTTCATTGTTGTTGCTGCCTTACCAATCCGGATGTTGATTTCCTGATCTAGGGATAATTTGCTATTTACCACTGATCCTAGATATGTAAAATGGTCTACTATCTCTAGTTCGGCGTCGTCAATAAAGATTGATGGTACCCCATGTGCACCTTGTGACATAATCTGTGTCTTCTTTTTGCTAATTGTTAAACCAAATTCAGAACAAGCATTGGAGAATGCAGACAGTAGACATTGCAATTCTTCCTCAGAGTGGGTCGTAACTGCAGCATCATCTGCAAAAAGCAACTCTCTGATCAGTACCCTCCTAATTTTGGTCTTAGCCTTCAATCTCTGAGCATTGTAGAGGCCGCCATCTGAGCGTGAATGAATGTATATACCACCATCCTGATCATGAAATGCATATTTCAGTAGAAGTGAAAAGTATATTCCAAAGAGGGTGGGAGCTAGTACACAACCTTGCTTAACTCCACTCTTGATTTCAAATTCTTCAGAAGTTGCACCATCAAACTTGATTATACCCTTCATGCCTGTGTGGAACGATTCCACAATGGACAGAAGAGTTGGTGGGCAGCCAATCTTCTTTAGTGCCTTGAACAGACCCTCACGACTGACCAAATCAAAAGCCTTTGTGAGGTCGATGAAGGCAATAAACAGTGGTTGATTCTGTTCACGGCATTTTTCTTGCATTTGTCGCAATGAGAATATCATTTCAGTGGTAGACCGGTTCTGTCGAAAGCCACACTGTGATTCGGGGTAGACTTGATCTCCTAGGACTTGAAGTCTGCGCAGAACAATTCTGGCAAATACTTTTCCAACAATACACAGAAGTGAGATACCCCTATAGTTGTTGCAGTCGCTCCAATCGCCCTTGTTCTTGTACAGTGTTATGATGCTTGAATCTTTGAAATCCTGTGGGACTTGTCCTTCACGCCAGCATAGCTCTATTAGCTGGTGGATCTGTATAGTGAGTGTGTCTTGCCCACTCCTGATAACCTCTATTGGAATCCCATCCTTACCTGGAGCCTTGCCAGATGCAAGTTCATTTATAGCACACTTAACTTCTGTTATGGTGGGAAGTGTGTCCAGGTGGTCAAGAGTTGGTAGAGCCTCTATGGCGTTGAGGGCATCATCCGCTAGTTTGGTCTCACTTGAGTAAAGCTCCAAATAGTGCTCTACCCATCTGTCCATCTGCTGTTTCTTATCAGTGATGATTTCTCCAGTCAAGGTTTTCAATGGTGCACTTCTTTTGATCACTGGACCACAGTCTTTCTTTATTCCTTCATACATGCTTCTTATGTCTCCCTTATCACTTGCGATTTGAATGGACTCACATATCCTGATCCAATAATCATTTGCACACTGCCTGGTAGCCTTTTGCATATCTTTCCTAGCTTGCCTAAGCTCACTCAGAGTGTTACGCGTTGGTCTTTCCTTGTTTCTTAAGAGAGCTTTCTTCTTCTTATCAATCAAGGGCTGCAGATTCTGGCTGTTGGCCGCAAACCAGTCCTGCCTCTTATGATCCACAGTGCCGTAAACCCCTACGGCAGTTTTATAAAGAGTTTCCTTAATTTGACCCCACTTTTCATTTACTGTACAATTTTCTGGTGTATCAGTGAAAGCGTCTTCAAGTTGCTGTTGAAACTGAAAGCACTTTTCAGGATCATGAGTGTTAATAATATTAATCCTGAGGCTAGATTTGTGTTTAGCTGTGTAGATTCTCTTTGGTCTCAGTCTAACCATTGCAACAACCAAAGAATGATCCGTATCACAGTCAGCACTGTGGTAACTACGAGTCAATGATATATGGTTCAGATGTTGTCTCCGTGTGATGATGAAGTCCAGCTGGTGCCAATGGCCGGATCTTGGATGTTTCCATGTGACCTTATGCATCTCTTTTGTTTTAAAAAAAGAGTTTGTAATGCATAGGTCATTACTGGTGCAATGCTCCAGCAGCCTTTGCCCATTTTCATTCATGCGACCGATGTTGTATTTTCCAAGGCACACTGGCCATGAACTCGAGTCCTTGCCCACACGAGCATTGAAATCACCGAGCATATAAATGTAGTCAGATTTTGGAACTGCCTTGATCACGGAGTCTAACTCCTCATAGAACGAATCCTTCCCATCATCAGAGGAATCGAGTGTCGGTGCATATGCAGTAATAATGGTGGCAAACCCACAAGAGGTTGCCAAGCGCAGGGATAATAGTCTTTCATTTCCTCCTGCTGGAATTTCAATCATTCCCAGTAGCGAATTCTTCACTGCAAAGCCCACACCGTGTTGCCTTTTTTCTGCCTGCCCTCTACCCTTCCAGAAAAAGGTGTAGTTGTTTTCCCTGAGTGACCCTTCCTCAGCGAGGCGAGTCTCCTGCAGGCCAGCAATATCAATGTTTAGACGATTGAGTTCGGCATCAATCACAGCCGTTTTTCTCACATCGTCAATATTTGTCA
>CAWUFQ010000389.1:77500-82500 GCA_963921405.1 Cepaea hortensis
CTCACCGCGACGAATACCTGTTTGTCTAGAATTATACTCACGTACTAACTAAACGCCTCGTACATGCATGCTGTACGTATCACTTGCCATCAGCCTATCCATTCTCAACGCACATATGTTTGTCTTATTTCTACTTTTTTCAATCATTCACTCGTTTTCAAAGATCCTAATCTATATATTATCTCTCGCAACTTATATCTCTTTTACAGCACTATCAACTATCTCTCAAAACAAATCTCATTCCGCTGTGCCACTAACCTCGTAACTATCATTCTATACTTCTCCACACAACCACTTTCTCAGATTTAATCAGCTCTTCTTTCTCCACAAGCACGACGTAACTCGTATTCTTCAAGCATCCACTTCTACAGTCTTTTACCCTTATTATTCTCGCGTTCAACTGGCTATTTTACACACAGGATACTCAATTCCTCCTTTATCTATATCTCCTCACCCGACACTCTCGGTTCACCTGTCACCAATACTATACTTTCTTCTTAAACCAACAAGCAAAACTATCTCAGACATCACGTCATAGCTCTGAGTCGAACCATTTCTAGTACGAACATTCATACTTAGTTTATCTCTCACCCTCTACTAATTCTGTACTGAATCTACTCTACTTTAATCACACCAGCTATACATCACTCGACGTGATTAACTCTCTGTATCTATCCATTCCGGACAAAGGACCATTTTTACCTTGTTTACTCTCCCTACATCGTAACCAAACAGAAGATATCCTGTATTACGTATCCACGTAGAATATCATTTGTCGTAACTCTCTATCCTCAACAACACCATCGCCTACCCTGTACCATGTGATGCTACACCAAAAAATTCATCTGCCTATCTAAGACAAGCCACATATCTATATGCTCAAACCGCAATTCTTCTCATAAGCCAAAACTATTCCATTTTCCTTCCTCACCCAAGGAATTTTAACAATTATAGAGTGTGTCCAAGTTAAATATTTCATTGTCTCTCAGTACATTAGTACGTCTTTCTCTAATTATGTCATCTTCACTATCTGTCGTTAACCTGTTGTTAAAGTACTCAGGTCTTAAGGTCATAAGGTCTTCTATTTTTCTTAAGTCACTTTCTGTCGTTGAGTAAATTCCCGCTATCTGTCTACTATTATTCTTCTTCTTAAATGATTTCTTTCTATTTCCTTTATTTGCGTTAGTCTGCTCACTGTTTCCTGTATACCTGTATACGTAACGTTTGCACTTCCCCATCTCGTCTTCAGATGACACACTGATAATAGTTCCTTCATCCGACTCATAATAATTTACCGCAGACACGTCGACCCTATTCCCATAGTCGGCTTTAGAACGTCTGACTTTCTTTCTCTTTCTTGGTATTCGTCTCTTAGCCTTCCCTACTTTCTTGTCATATAAACTGGTATCTAGTTCTAAAGAGTCACTAACCAAAACTCTGTCCGTCTGTCCACCAGCAACTACACCGTATGAGGGAACATCACTCTTCGAGTCATAATCTGCTCGTAGTGCAATTCTCTCATTCTCCGAATCATCAGTATTCACAGTTGTCTCAGCATCACGGTATTTACCATAATATGCGGCGGTAGGAATATCTTCTCCGTAACCTGAGCTCTGACACCTAATATTTCTACACCATTTGGGGATAAATTTCATATCTATACCTGATGAACTTGACATGGCAGTACCTCTATTAACTATCATACTACTATTTCTTTCTTCAATGCTTTTCCTCTTTGGTTTCCTTTCGTCTTTGGTTCTCGTCTGTCTATCTTTCTTAAATTCAACTGTTTCTAACTTCACCTGAGGTGGATCCGCAATTTCCATCGTCTTAATAGTTTGCGTTCCCTTTTCTATTTTCTTAATTGACTGTACCTGGGTTGTCTTCTCTACAGTATCCCTATGTGTCTGCGTACCATCATTTATCGTATTACTTGTCTGCGTCTGTGTCTCTCGGTCTATTCTCTTTATTAACACCGTCATTTTCTTTTCCTGTCTAACAGTCATATTGGCAATCACCTTAGGAATAGTTGAATTTTCACTTACGTTTTCCACTTTGTTCTTTGACCCTGACCTCATATACTGTCTCCGTCTTTGTTCGAACCAGTCGTCACGTTTTTTCCTAGCATTCTTGCTATAGGATGGCCACTTCCATAATTTCTTGGAAAAGTCTCTCTCAGGACCATTCTTGTATCTATAACACCTATCCCAGTCCGACTTTTCACCATTACGTCTGTTCTCACCGTCTTTTACCCTATAACCATTAGGCCTTGGTTCGTCATAACTATATTGTCTTCTGTCTTTATCAAGCAGTGGCTGTCTCCTGTTATTCTTTCCTACTCTATTATAGTCTACCTTAAATCTATAAGGGTCCTGTCTAGTCGTTCTGTTCTTCAACGTTTCTACAAAATTCTCTACTTCACGAACTGCCTCTTTTAATTCCCCCAACCATGTACTAATACGTTGTAATTCTACATATAAGTAACTCATATTAAGTTCTTTGTAATTTCTATCAGGCTTGAAACAATATTTCTACTTCTTCTTCTGCATATTCTTTGGTACCTGGAAAAAAACTCGAAGTCTTGAGCTCAGCCGAAATTATGCCTGTTTCTCCACTGTGCTGTGATGGGTCTGCTATGCTGAAATATTTCTATATATAGCAATAAAATCAATTTCACACTTGTAACCAGCTAAATTAACAATATGATCGTATTTAGTTTACACACAGAATTGTTCAATTAGTCAATTGTACGTAAAATAATATTTAAAGTTCACCAATTACCCTAATTTGCTCCCGATCCAAGAAAGACGGATTCTTCTATGTTCGTTATCAGGTAGAATTCAAACGCCAGGAGTCTGTGCCAGTTGAAATGCTCCTCCAATCGATCACGCACCACAGGTAGTTAGGGAGTTTCTTCTTCTCAACGTCTCAGTTACTTCAACCCCTGGTTGGGTCCCTACTAGACTTCAGCCTTCTTTTCACCCGATAACAGGGCACATCAAAGCGACGTCTTGAGAATTGGTGTAATTCAGGAAAGCGATAATTTCAGTAGGTCGGCAGCCCAGTCTGCCTCCCCCACTTCCGAGAGTTCTTTAGCGGTATCGCTGCTGTTAATGAGCTTTTCATTTCTTCAAAAAGTTTCAAGGTCAGGACTCTGCGGCTTTTAGTTCGCTCCAGGCAATCTATCTTAGCGAGAAGTAGACAACTGCTCTGTTAGTAAAATCTTTCTACTTGATTCGACTTTGCCTTGAAGGTTTCTTTTTCCTGAGCCTCTTACTTCAACGATCCAGAAAAAAAACGTGCTGTCTTTCTCACTCTTCAGCTCAGCGAGATGATCACCACTGTACGGCAACTCAGTCTGGCAAGCCGGTTTTCATAACTCAGGTGACCTCTAGGATTCTTGATAGCAACGAGGACTCTTGAAAAAATAATCACAGACAACCACCCCTAGCCGGGCTTTTGGCTGCTGTAATTCTCACAGACAACTTAGTGGCCATTTTTCCAACTTCGCTTTTTCGTTCAAGATAAGTATAGAACCGTGCCGTAATTCATTCTGTCTCTGGGTGTTTGATGTAAGCAGAACGAGATCTTCAAATCTTTGACTTTAGTTCGATGTTCGACCTGGACAGCATATTGTGATTCCGCGACCCTCCAAGTTCGTATCCTGTGTCATGGGCACCAAATTCAGTCCTTTGTAACAGCGCACAGCTAAATAGGACTAACGAGATCTGTTGGTTGAATATAAACAGTTTTATTTCTTCTTGATGACAACACTTCTACATGGCGTCTTCTCAGTTTCAGGCCCAGATATTGACTACCCCTTAACAACCAACTACGTCACGACTTGAGCATCTTTCTTCTCATTCCACGCTGATGCTCAAGCGTGCTGTAGTTTTGCCCACCCCATATACACATACTGCTACAGCTACTACTACTACTACAACAATAACTACTACTACTACTACTACTACTACTACTACTACTACTACTACTACTACTACTAATACTACTGCTACTACTACTACTAATACTACTACTACTACTACTACTACTACTACTACTACTACTACTACTACTACTACTACTACTACTACTACTACTACTACTACTACTACTACTACTACTACTACTACTACTTCTACTACTACTACTATTACCACTACCACCACTACCACTACCCCCACTACCACTACCACTACTACTAATCTTAATACTACTGCTACTACAACTACTACCACTACTAGACCTGCTGCTACTGCAGCTGCTACTTCTAATACTGCTGCTCCTACTGCTATTACCACTACTAATACTACTACTACTACTGCTACCACTACTACTACTTATACCACTAGTAACACTACTACCACTACCACCAGTACCACTACCACCACTACCAATGCAACCACTACCATTACCACTACTACCGCTACCGAGACTGCTACTACTACTACTACTACTAATACTACTACTACTACTACTACTACTACTACTACTACTACTACTACTACTACTACTACTACTACTACTACTACTACAACTACTACTACTACTACTACTACTTCTACTACTACTACTATTACCGCTACCACCACTACCACTACCACCACTACCACTACCACTACCACTACTACTAATCTTAATACTACTGCTACTACTACTACTACCACTACTAGACCTGCTGCTTCTGCAGATGCTACTGCTACTACTGCTGCTACTGCTGCTACTGCTCCTACTGCTGCTCCTACTGCTACTACCACTACTAATACTACTACTACTACTGCTACCACTACTACTACGTATACCACTAGTAACACTACTACCACTACCACCACTACCACAACCACCACTACCAATGCAACCAATACCATTACCACTACTACCGCTACCAAGACTGCTACTACTATTCCTACTATTACTACTCCTACTACTACTACTACTACTACTACTACTACTACTACTACTACTACTACTACTACTACTACTACTACTACTACTACTAC
>CAWUFQ010000389.1:92500-95000 GCA_963921405.1 Cepaea hortensis
GCTTCACTTAGGCGACGTCTTCAAACCTCACTCCTTCTTCACTCACCGCGACGAATACCTGTTTGTCTAGAATTATACTCACGTACTAACTAAACGCCTCGTACATGCATGCTGTACTTATCACTTGCCATCAGCCTATCCATTCTCAACGCACATATGTTTGTCTTATTTCTACTTTTTTCAATCATTCACTCGTTTTCAAAGATCCTAATCTATATATTATCTCTCGCAACTTATATCTCTTTTACAGCACTATCAACTATCTCTCAAAACAAATCTCATTCCGCTGTGCCACTAACCTCGTAACTATCATTCTATACTTCTCCACACAACCACTTTCTCAGATTTAATCAGCTCTTCTTTCTCCACAAGCACGACGTAACTCGTATTCTTCAAGCATCCACTTCTACAGTCTTTTACCCTTATTATTCTCGCGTTCAACTGGATATTTTACACACAGGATACTCAATTCCTCCTTTATCTATATCTCCTCACCCGACACTCTCGGTTCACCTGTCACCAATACTATACTTTCTTCTTAAACCAACAAGCAAAACTATCTCAGACATCACGTCATAGCTCTGAGTCGAACCATTTCTAGTACGAACATTCATACTTAGTTTATCTCTCACACTCTACTAATTCTGTACTGAATCTACTCTACTTTAATCACACCAGCTATACATCACTCGACGTGATTAACTCTCTGTATCTATCCATTCCGGACAAAGGACTATTTTTACCTTGTTTACTCTCCCTACATCGTAACCAAACAGAAGATATCCTGTATTACGTATCCACGTAGAATATCATTTGTCGTAACTCTCTATCCTCAACAACACCATCGCCTACCCTGTACCATGTGATGCTACACCAAAAAATTCATCTGCCTATCTTAGACAAGTCACATATCTATATGCTCAAACCGCAATTCTTCTCATAAGCCAAAACTATTCCATTTTCCTTCCTCACCCAAGGAATTTTAACAATTATAGAGTGTGTCCAAGTTAAATATTTCATTGTCTCTCAGTACATTAGTACGTCTTTCTCTAATTATGTCATCTTCACTATCTGTCGTTAACCTGTTGTTAAAGTACTCAGGTCTTAAGGTCATAAGGTCTTCTATTTTTCTTAAGTCACTTTCTGTCGTTGAGTAAATTCCCGCTATCTGTCTACTATTATTCTTCTTCTTAAATGATTTCTTTCTATTTCCTTTATTTGCGTTAGTCTGCTCACTGTTTCCTGTATACCTGTATACGTAACGTTTGCACTTCCCCATCTCGTCTTCAGATGACACACTGATAATAGTTCCTTCATCCGACTCATAATAATTTACCGCAGACACGTCGACCCTATTCCCATAGTCGGCTTTAGAACGTCTGACTTTCTTTCTCTTTCTTGGTATTCGTCTCTTAGCCTTCCCTACTTTCTTGTCATATAAACTGGTATCTAGTTCTAAAGAGTCACTAACCAAAACTCTGTCCGTCTGTCCACCAGCAACTACACCGTATGAGGAAACATCACTCTTCGAGTCATAATCTACTCGTAGTGCAATTCTCTCATTCTCCGAATCATCAGTATTCACAGTTGTCTCAGCATCACGGTATTTACCACAATATGCGGCGGTAGGAATATCTTCTCCGTAACCTTAGCTCTGACACCTAATATTTCTACACCATTTGGGGATAAATTTCATATCTATACCTGATGAACTTGACATGGCAGTACCTCTATTAACTATCATACTACTATTTCTTTCTTCAATGCTTTTCCTCTTTGGTTTCCTTTCGTCTTTGGTTCTCGTCTGTCTATCTTTCTTAACTTCAACTGTTTCTAACTTCACCTGAGGTGGTTCCGCAATTTCCATCGTCTTAATAGTTTGCGTTCCCTTTTCTATTTTCTTAATTGACTGTACCTGGGTTGTCTTCTCTACAGTATCCCTATGTGTCTGCGTACCATCATTTATCGTATTACTTGTCTGCGTCTGTGTCTCTCGGTCTATTCTCTTTATTAACACCGTCATTTTCTTTTCCTGTCTAACAGTCATATTGGCAATCACCTTAGGAATAGTTGAATTTTCACTTACGTTTTCCACTTTGTTCTTTGACCCTGACCTCATATACTGTCTCCGTCTTTGTTCGAACCAGTCGTCACGTTTTTTCCTAGCATTCTTGCTATAGGATGGCCACTTCCATAATTTCTTGGAAAAGTCTCTCTCAGGACCATTCTTGTATCTATAACACCTATCCCAGTCCGACTTTTCACCATTACGTCTGTTCTCACCGTCTTTTACCCTATAACCATTAGGCCTTGGTTCGTCATAACTATATTGTCTTCTGTCTTTATCAAGCAGTGGCTGTCTCCTGTTATTCTTTCCTACTCTATTATAGTCTACCTTAAATCTATAAGGGTCCTGTCTAGTCGTTCTGTTCTTCAACGTTTCTACAAAATTCTCTACTTCACTAACTGCCTCTTTTAATTCCCCCAACCATGTACTAAT
>CAWUFQ010000389.1:105000-110000 GCA_963921405.1 Cepaea hortensis
TCCTATGTTTTCTAAAGACTTTTTCCCTTAATTCTTTACTCCCAATCCCCCTAGTCTATTGCATGTATTGTCTTTATTCTAGACAAAACCATGTAAATTAAACATAACTTAATTAACTACTATTTAACATACAAAACAGCGAAATAAAATCGCAACAGGATATCATACCCCCCCCCCCCCCCAAATTTTTATAACATCATTTATGTTTCCCCTCATATCAATTAAAGGTATGAAGTCATTCAAGAAAAACATATATTAAAATAATACAACATACATCCTAATCTATTTTTACTAAATACTACTGGTCTCTTTTACGGACCAATAGTTTGTACGCAAAAGTCTAAGAACACAATAACCCTATTCTAAAATAATAACAATCATTTTACAGGACCAAATCAAGCAAAAAAATTTTATATATGAGGCATTAAAAACTCAGACTCAATAAAACAATTGTCTTCTCGCTAAAGAGAAGGTTTTCCAAAAAAATATAACTCCCTTAAAATTAACTACGTACAGTGGCCCATCAACATTGGTCTTCTATACGAACTAATGTAACACATATCTATTCATACAAGTCATTCCCTTATTTTTATAACCGTGAAAACAAAACACTTCACTGCCAAGTATGTATATCTGTTAACTACAGACCAATTCTTAACTTAGAACAATATCTGTTCTCTCTACACACAAAAAATCACTAATCAACAATGACCGTACTATCATTGATTCTCTCCCCTCACAATTTTCTATCTTTTTCCAGCCTAACTCCTAACACATCATAATATCTGGAATATCATCTTAAGCAAGCACTGTAACTACAGGTCAACTCATTTTATCTATTAATAATGTGGCGATTATCCCAATGCCATCTCAATGTACCAGCCGTCATCTATCTACTAATTAACCTGTGGCTCGGCACACCAATTGTTTCCCTTGGATTTGTACCAAACATCACTACAACTTCTTAATCATTACCGTTAACCACGGCATCTCTACTCTACTACGACCAGCAAAAATTTTGTCTATTTACTATAGACCTCTCACCAATACATCTACCTACTGTACCACTAACTAATTCTACTTTTAAGTTTCTCGTCTACCCGACGCAATTATCTAACTTATCATTACTTTCCAACATCTCACCACAACTTCTTTAAGCTATCCTCACGTCTCTCCTAGCAATCTTGCATCGTGACGATAATTAAACCAGTCACACTTATCGGAACACGTTCTCTGACATACATATATCTAATCACATTCTCTTGCTTGCCTCACTCATCTTTCACCGCTATTCTTAACTATATTAACCACAATAAACAACACCACACCTGACTAACGAGTATTCTCACTTCGACTGGGCAACCCATATTCTCTCAATTCTCTCTATCAGGCATTCATGCTTCGACATATCCCTGTCAAGAATACTAAACATGTTTATGAAACGTCATTCAGAACGTTAACTCTCTTTCCGTCAACCTGTCACACTTATCAACCACTCTTCGCATATTCACACGGACAGTGATACACAACCTCGCTCTCATCTCACGACTACTCTCGCATCTCGACAACCTAACGTGTCTATACTATTACTTCAAAAAAAAAAAAAAAACAATTTAGACGCCAATTCAACATTCCAGCAATCACTCACCACAACCTAAGCGTATTGACCTCCTCTACACACATTGACACAAGATATATCAGCGCCACTATTACATTTTATCTATGTGCTTCACTTAGGCGACGTCTTCAAACCTCACTCCTTCTTCACTCACCGCGACGAATACCTGTTTGTCTAGAATTATACTCACGTACTAACTAAACGCCTCGTACATGCATGCTGTACTTATCACTTGCCATCAGCCTATCCATTCTCAACGCACATATGTTTGTCTTATTTCTACTTTTTTCAATCATTCACTCGTTTTCAAAGATCCTAATCTATATATTATCTCTCGCAACTTATATCTCTTTTACAGCACTATCAACTATCTCTCAAAACAAATCTCATTCCGCTGTGCCACTAACCTCGTAACTATCATTCTATACTTCTCCACACAACCACTTTCTCAGATTTAATCAGCTCTTCTTTCTCCACAAGCACGACGTAACTCGTATTCTTCAAGCATCCACGTCTACAGTCTTTTACCCTTATTATTCTCGCGTTCAACTGGCTATTTTACACACAGGATACTCAATTCCTCCTTTATCTATATCTCCTCATCCGACATTCTCGGTTCACCTGTCACCAATACTATACTTTCTTCTTAAACCAACAAGCAAAACTATCTCAGACATCACGTCATAGCTCTGAGTCGAACCATTTCTAGTACGAACATTCATACTTAGTTTATCTCTCACCCTCTACTAATTCTGTACTGAATCTACTCTACTTTAATCACACCAGCTATACATCACTCGACGTGATTAACTCTCTGTATCTATCCATTCCGGACAAAGGACTATTTTTACCTTGTTTACTCTCCCTACATCGTAACCAAACAGAAGATATCCTGTATTACGTATCCACGTAGAATATCATTTGTCGTAACTCTCTATCCTCAACAACACCATCGCCTACCCTGTACCATGTGATGCTACACCAAAAAATTCATCTGCCTATCTTAGACAAGCACAATATCTATATGCTCAAACCGCAATTCTTCTCATAAGCCAAAACTATTCCATTTTCCTTCCTCACCCAAGGAATTTTAACAATTATAGAGTGTGTCCAAGTTAAATATTTCATTGTCTCTCAGTACATTAGTACGTCTTTCTCTAATTATGTCATCTTCACTATCTGTCGTTAACCTGTTGTTAAAGTACTCAGGTCTTAAGGTCATAAGGTCTTCTATTTTTCTTAAGTCACTTTCTGTCGTTGAGTAAATTCCCGCTATCTGTCTACTATTATTCTTCTTCTTAAATGATTTCTTTCTATTTCCTTTATTTGCGTTAGTCTGCTCACTGTTTCCTGTATACCTGTATACGTAACGTTTTCACTTCCCCATCTCGTCTTCAGATGACACACTGATAATAGTTCCTTCATCCGACTCATAATAATTTACCGCAGACACGTCGACCCTATTCCCATAGTCGGCTTTAGAACGTCTGACTTTCTTTCTCTTTCTTGGTATTCGTCTCTTAGCCTTCCCTACTTTCTTGTCATATAAACTGGTATCTAGTTCTAAAGAGTCACTAACCAAAACTCTGTCCGTCTGTCCACCAGCAACTACACCGTATGAGGGAACATCACTCTTCGAGTCATAATCTGCTCGTAGTGCAATTCTCTCATTCTCCGAATCATCAGTATTCACAGTTGTCTCAGCATCACGGTATTTACCATAATATGCGGCGGTAGGAATATCTTCTCCGTAACCTGAGCTCTGACACCTAATATTTCTACACCATTTGGGGATAAATTTCATATCTATACCTGATGAACTTGACATGGCAGTACCTCTATTAACTATCATACTACTATTTCTTTCTTCAATGCTTTTCCTCTTTGGTTTCCTTTCGTCTTTGGTTCTCGTCTGTCTATCTTTCTTAACTTCAACTGTTTCTAACTTCACCTGAGGTGGTTCCGCAATTTCCATCGTCTTAATAGTTTGCGTTCCCTTTTCTATTTTCTTAATTGACTGTACCTGGGTTGTCTTCTCTACAGTATCCCTATGTGTCTGCGTACCATCATTTATCGTATTACTTGTCTGCGTCTGTGTCTCTCGGTCTATTCTCTTTATTAACACCGTCATTTTCTTTTCCTGTCTAACAGTCATATTGGCAATCACCTTAGGAATAATGTTTTCCCGTAGTGAATTTGAATAACGAAGACACAAACAACACAAACCTTAGGAATAGTTGAATTTTCACTTACGTTTTCCACTTTGTTCTTTGACCCTGACCTCATATACTGTCTCCGTCTTTGTTCGAACCAGTCGTCACGTTTTTTCCTAGCATTCTTGCTATAGGATGGCCACTTCCATAATTTCTTGGAAAAGTCTCTCTCAGGACCATTCTTGTATCTATAACACCTATCCCAGTCCGACTTTTCACCATTACGTCTGTTCTCACCGTCTTTTACCCTATAACCATTAGGCCTTGGTTCGTCATAACTATATTGTCTTCTGTCTTTATCAAGCAGTGGCTGTCTCCTGTTATTCTTTCCTACTCTATTATAGTCTACCTTAAATCTATAAGGGTCCTGTCTAGTCGTTCTGTTCTTCAACGTTTCTACAAAATTCTCTACTTCACGAACTGCCTCTTTTAATTCCCCCAACCATGTACTAATACGTTGTAATTCTACATATAAGTAACTCATATTAAGTTCTTTGTAATTTCTATCAGGCTTGAAACAATATTTCTACTTCTTCTTCTGCATATTCTTTGGTACCTGGAAAAAAACTCGAAGTCTTGAGCTCAGCCGAAATTATGCATGTTTCTCCACTGTGCTGTGATGGGTCTGCTATGCTGAAATATTTCTATATATAGCAATAAAATCAATTTCACACTTGTAACCAGCTAAATTAACAATATGATCGTATTTAGTTTACACACAGAATTGTTCAATTAGTCAATTGTACGTAAAATAATATTTAAAGTTCACCAATTACCCTAATTTGCTCCCGATCCAAGAAAGACGGATTCTTCTATGTTCGTTATCAGGTAGAATTCAAACGCCAGGAGTCTGTGCCAGTTGAAATGCTCCTCCAATCGATCACGCACCACAGGTAGTTAGGGAGTTTCTTCTTCTCAACGTCTCAGTTACTTCAACCCCTGGTTGGGTCCCTACCAGACTTCAGCCTTCTTTTCACCCGATAACAGGGCACATCAAAGCGACGTCTTGAGAATTGGTGTAATTCAGGAAAGCGATAATTTCAGTAGGTCGGCAGCCCAGTCTGCCTCCCCCACTTCCGAGAGTTCTTTAGCGGTATCGCTGCTGTTAATGAGCTTTTCATTTCTTCAAAAAGTTTCAAGGTCAGGACTCTGCGGCTTTTAGTTCGCTC
>CAWUFQ010000389.1:112500-115000 GCA_963921405.1 Cepaea hortensis
ACTACTACTACTACTATTAATACTACTACTACTACTACTACTACTACTACTACTACTACTACTACTGCTACTACTACTACTACTACTACTACTACTAATACTACAAATACTACTACTTCTACTACTACAAATACTACTACTACTACAACAATAACTACTTCTACTACTACTACTACTACTACTACTACTACTACTACTACTACTACTACTACTACTACTACTACTACTACTACTACTACTACTACTACTACTACTCTTACGACTACTACTACTACTACTACTACTACTACTACTACTACTACTACTACTACTACTACTACTACTACTACTACTACTACTACTACTACTACTACTACTACTACTACTACTATAACTAATCATTGGCACCTTGCCGTCTTGACAGACGATAGTGTGTGCTTTAAAAAGGCATAATAACTTTTAACTATGGCGGTAGCGTGTGTGACTGATAAGGCCAATTTACGCTGTAAATGTCCGTTCACAGTGGGTGCATGTGAACACGTGGTCATTTCCACCATCATGCACCATCTTACGTCTCAAACGCTTGGTGTGTGACTTTTCTGCAATAATTTTCTCCTTTGACTTTATTCCATTTCTGATATTTGCCCTCCATGCAACACGTTCAGCGGCGACTTGCTCCCAATGTGCATTATCAATGCCTGTATCAATCATGTCCCGCTTACACACATCTTTGTGTCATAGTAGAGGCCGACCCTGAGATCTCTTACCCATCTGTAATTCACCAAAAAAGATATCCTTTGGCATTCTACCAGCATCCATCCTCCTAAGATGTCCTATCCATCTAAGTCTACGAAGACTGAGCATGGAATAAACTGTCACACAACCTGATCTTTCCAATACTTCAGTATTTGTGATTTTGTCTTGCCACTTAATACCAAGAATTCTTCGCAGACACCGCATATGAAAGCTGTTTAAGTTGTTCTCTTGGTGTGAGTAAGTTGTCCAGGTTTCACTGCCATAGAGAAGAGTACTAAGGACACAGGCTTGATAGACAAGGACTTTTGTTTTGGCAGTAAGCTTCCTGTTCTCCCAGACTCTTTTTCTTAACCTGTTCATTGTTGTTGCTGCCTTACCAATCCGGATGTTGATTTCCTGATCTAGGGATAATTTGCTATTTACCACTGATCCTAGATATGTAAAATGGTCTACTATCTCTAGTTCGGCGTCGTCAATAAAGATTGATGGTACCCCATGTGCACCTTGTGACATAATCTGTGTCTTCTTTTTGCTAATTGTTAAACCAAATTCAGAACAAGCATTGGAGAATGCAGATAGTAGACATTGCAATTCTTCCTCAGAGTGGGTCGTAACTGCAGCATCATCTGCAAAAAGCAACTCTCTGATCAGTACCCTCCTAATTTTGGTCTTAGCCTTCAAT
Source organism: Cepaea hortensis (assembly GCA_963921405.1). Taxonomy (NCBI): domain Eukaryota; kingdom Metazoa; phylum Mollusca; class Gastropoda; order Stylommatophora; family Helicidae; genus Cepaea; species Cepaea hortensis. Next base: position 113,918 of record CAWUFQ010000389.1, read on the forward strand.
CTCTGAGCATTGTAGAGGCCGCCATCTGAGCGTGAATGAATGTATATACCACCATCCTGATCATGAAATGCATATTTCAGTAGAAGTGAAAAGTATATTCCAAAGAGGGTGGGAGCTAGTACACAACCTTGCTTAACTCCACTCTTGATTTCAAATTCTTCAGAAGTTGCACCATCAAACTTGATTATACCCTTCATGCCTGTGTGGAACGATTCCACAATGGACAGAAGAGTTGGTGGGCAGCCAATCTTCTTTAGTGCCTTGAACAGACCCTCACGACTGACCAAATCAAAAGCCTTTGTGAGGTCGATGAAGGCAATAAACAGTGGTTGATTCTGTTCACGGCATTTTTCTTGCATTTGTCGCAATGAGAATATCATATCAGTGGTAGACCGGTTCTGTCGAAAGCCACACTGTGATTCGGGGTAGACTTGATCTCCTAGGACTTGAAGTCTGCGCAGAACAATTCTGGCAAATACTTTTCCAACAATACACAGAAGTGAGATACCCCTATAGTTGTTGCAGTCGCTCCAATCGCCCTTGTTCTTGTACAGTGTTATGATGCTTGAATCTTTGAAATCCTGTGGGACTTGTCCTTCACGCCAGCATAGCTCTATTAGCTGGTGGATCTGTATAGTGAGTGTGTCTTGCCCACTCCTGATAACCTCTATTGGAATCCCATCCTTACCTGGAGCCTTGCCAGATGCAAGTTCATTTATAGCACACTTAACTTCTGTTATGGTGGGAAGTGTGTCCAGGTGGTCAAGAGTTGGTAGAGCCTCTTTGGCGTTGAGGGCATCATCCGCTAGTTTGGTCTCACTTGAGTAAAGCTCCAAATAGTGCTCTACCCATCTGTCCATCTGCTGTTTCTTATCAGTGATGATTTCTCCAGTCAAGGTTTTCAATGGTGCACTTCTTTTGATCACTGGACCACAGTCTTTCTTTATTCCTTCATACATGCTTCTTATGTCTCCCTTATCACTTGCGATTTGAATGGACTCACATAACTTGATCCAATAATCATTTGCACACTGCCTGGTAGCCTTTTGCACATCTTTCCTAGCTTGCCTAAGCTCACTCAGA
>CAWUFQ010000389.1:120000-125000 GCA_963921405.1 Cepaea hortensis
CGCCAATTCAACATTCCAGCAATCACTCACCACAACCTAAGCGTATTGACCTCCTCTACACACATTGACACAAGATATATCAGCGCCACTATTACATTTTATCTATGTGCTTCACTTAGGCGACGTCTTCAAACCTCACTCCTTCTTCACTCACCGCGACGAATACCTGTTTGTCTAGAATTATACTCACGTACTAACTAAACGCCTCGTACATGCATGCTGTACTTATCACTTGCCATCAGCCTATCCATTCTCAACGCACATATGTTTGTCTTATTTCTACTTTTTTCAATCATTCACTCGTTTTCAAAGATCCTAATCTATATATTATCTCTCGCAACTTATATCTCTTTTACAGCACTATCAACTATCTCTCAAAACAAATCTCATTCCGCTGTGCCACTAACCTCGTAACTATCATTCTATACTTCTCCACACAACCACTTTCTCAGATTTAATCAGCTCTTCTTTCTCCACAAGCACGACGTAACTCGTATTCTTCAAGCATCCACTTCTACAGTCTTTTACCCTTATTATTCTCGCGTTCAACTGGCTATTTTACACACAGGATACTCAATTCCTCCTTTATCTATATCTTCTCACCCGACACTGTCGGTTCACCTGTCACCAATACTATACTTTCTTCTTAAACCAACAAGCAAAACTATCTCAGACATCACGTCATAGCTCTGAGTCGAACCATTTCTAGTACGAACATTCATACTTAGTTTATCTCTCACCCTCTACTAATTCTGTACTGAATCTACTCTACTTTAATCACACCAGCTATACATCACTCGACGTGATTAACTCTCTGTATCTATCCATTCCGGACAAAGGACTATTTTTACCTTGTTTACTCTCCCTACATCGTAACCAAACAGAAGATATCCTGTATTACGTATCCACGTAGAATATCATTTGTCGTAACTCTCTATCCTCAACAACACCATCGCCTACCCTGTACCATGTGATGCTACACCAAAAAATTCATCTGCCTATCTTAGACAAGCACAATATCTATATGCTCAAACCGCAATTCTTCTCATAAGCCAAAACTATTCCATTTTCCTTCCTCACCCAAGGAATTTTAACAATTATAGAGTGTGTCCAAGTTAAATATTTCATTGTCTCTCAGTACATTAGTACGTCTTTCTCTAATTATGTCATCTTCACTATCTGTCGTTAACCTGTTGTTAAAGTACTCAGGTCTTAAGGTCATAAGGTCTTCTATTTTTCTTAAGTCACTTTCTGTCGTTGAGTAAATTCCCGCTATCTGTCTACTATTATTCTTCTTCTTAAATGATTTCTTTCTATTTCCTTTATTTGCGTTAGTCTGCTCACTGTTTCCTGTATACCTGTATACGTAACGTTTGCACTTCCCCATCTCGTCTTCAGATGACACACTGATAATAGTTCCTTCATCCGACTCATAATAATTTACCGCAGACACGTCGACCCTATTCCCATAGTCGGCTTTAGAACGTCTGACTTTCTTTCTCTTTCTTGGTATTCGTCTCTTAGCCTTCCCTACTTTCTTGTCATATAAACTGGTATCTAGTTCTAAAGAGTCACTAACCAAAACTCTGTCCGTCTGTCCACCAGCAACTACACCGTATGAGGGAACATCACTCTTCGAGTCATAATCTGCTCGTAGTGCAATTCTCTCATTCTCCGAATCATCAGTATTCACAGTTGTCTCAGCATCACGGTATTTACCATAATATGCGGCGGTAGGAATATCTTCTCCGTAACCTGAGCTCTGACACCTAATATTTCTACACCATTTGGGGATAAATTTCATATCTATACCTGATGAACTTGACATGGCAGTACCTCTATTAACTATCATACTACTATTTCTTTCTTCAATGCTTTTCCTCTTTGGTTTCCTTTCGTCTTTGGTTCTCGTCTGTCTATCTTTCTTAACTTCAACTGTTTCTAACTTCACCCGAGGTGGTTCCGCAATTTCCATCGTCTTAATAGTTTGCGTTCCCTTTTCTATTTTCTTAATTGACTGTACCTGGGTTGTCTTCTCTACAGTATCCCTATGTGTCTACGTACCATCATTTATCGTATTACTTGTCTGCGTCTGTGTCTCTCGGTCTATTCTCTTTATTAACACCGTCATTTTCTTTTCCTGTCTAACAGTCATATTGGCAATCACCTTAGGAATAGTTGAATTTTCACTTACGTTTTCCACTTTGTTCTTTGACCCTGACCTCATATACTGTCTCCGTCTTTGTTCGAACCAGTCGTCACGTTTTTTCCTAGCATTCTTGCTATAGGATGGCCACTTCCATAATTTCTTGGAAAAGTCTCTCTCAGGACCATTCTTGTATCTATAACACCTATCCCAGTCCGACTTTTCACCATTACGTCTGTTCTCACCGTCTTTTACCCTATAACCATTAGGCCTTGGTTCGTCATAACTATATTGTCTTCTGTCTTTATCAAGCAGTGGCTGTCTCCTGTTATTCTTTCCTACTCTATTATAGTCTACCTTAAATCTATAAGGGTCCTGTCTAGTCGTTCTGTTCTTCAACGTTTCTACAAAATTCTCTACTTCACTAACTGCCTCTTTTAATTCCCCCAACCATGTACTAATACGTTGTAATTCTACATATAAGTAACTCATATTAAGTTCTTTGTAATTTCTATCAGGCTTGAAACAATATTTCTACTTCTTCTTCTGCATATTCTTTGGTACCTGGAAAAAAACTCGAAGTCTTGAGCTCAGCCGAAATTATGCATGTTTCTCCACTGTGCTGTGATGGGTCTGCTATGCTGAAATATTTCTATATATAGCAATAAAATCAATTTCACACTTGTAACCAGCTAAATTAACAATATGATCGTATTTAGTTTACACACAGAATTGTTCAATTAGTCAATTGTACGTAAAATAATATTTAAAGTTCACCAATTACCCTAATTTGCTCCCGATCCAAGAAAGACGGATTCTTCTATGTTCGTTATCAGGTAGAATTCAAACGCCAGGAGTCTGTGCCAGTTGAAATGCTCCTCCAATCGATCACGCACCACAGGTAGTTAGGGAGTTTCTTCTTCTCAACGTCTCAGTTACTTCAACCCCTGGTTGGGTCCCTACCAGACTTCAGCCTTCTTTTCACCCGATAACAGGGCACATCAAAGCGACGTCTTGAGAATTGGTGTAATTCAGGAAAGCGATAATTTCAGTAGGTCGGCAGCCCAGTCTGCCTCCCCCACTTCCGAGAGTTCTTTAGCGGTATCGCTGCTGTTAATGAGCTTTTCATTTCTTCAAAAAGTTTCAAGGTCAGGACTCTGCGGCTTTTAGTTCGCTCCAGGCAATCTATCTTAGCGAGAAGTAGACAACTGCTCTGTTAGTAAAATCTTTCTACTTGATTCGACTTTGCCTTGAAGGTTTCTTTTTCCTGAGCCTCTTACTTCAACGATCCAGAAAAAAAACGTGCTGTCTTTCTCACTCTTCAGCTCAGCGAGATGATCACCACTGTACGGCAACTCAGTCTGGCAAGCCGGTTTTCATAACTCAGGTGACCTCTAGGATTCTTGATAGCAACGAGGACTCTTGAAAAAATAATCACAGACAACCACCCCTAGCCGGGCTTTTGGCTGCTGTAATTCTCACAGACAACTTAGTGGCCATTTTTCCAACTGCGCTTTTTCGTTCAAGATAAGTATAGAACCGTGCCGTAATTCATTCTGTCTCTGGGTGTTTGATGTAAGCAGAACGAGATCTTCAAATCTTTGACTTTAGTTCGATGTTCGACCTGGACAGCATATTGTGATTCCGCGACCCTCCAAGTTCGTATCCTGTGTCATGGGCACCAAATTCAGTCCTTTGTAACAGCGCACAGCTAAATAGGACTAACGAGATCTGTTGGTTGAATATAAACAGTTTTATTTCTTCTTGATGACAACACTTCTACATGGCGTCTTCTCAGTTTCAGGCCCAGATATTGACTGCCCCTTAACAACCAACTACGTCACGACTTGAGCATCTTTCTTCTCATTCCACGCTGATGCTCAAGCGTGCTGTAGTTTTGCCCACTTCATATACACATACTGCTACAGCTACTACTACTACTACAACAATAACTACTACTACTACTACTACTACTACTACTACTACTACTACTACTACTACTACTACTACTACTACTACTACTACTACTACTACTACTACTACTACTACTACTACTACTACTACTACTACTACTACTACTTCTACTACTACTACTATTACCACTACCACCACTACCACTACCACCACTACCACTACCACTACTACTAATATTAATACGACTGCTACTACAACTACTACCACTACTAGACCTGCTGCTACTGCAGCTGCTATTTCTAATACTGCTGCTCCTACTGCTATTACCACTACTAATACTTATACCACTAGTAACACTACTACCACTACCACCAGTACCACTACCACCACTACCAATGCAACCACTACCATTACCACTACTACCGCTACCAAGACTGCTACTACTACTACTACTACTACTACTACTACTACTACTACTACTACTACTACTACTACTACTACTACTACTACTACTACTACTACTAATACTACTACTACTACTACTACAACTACTACTACTACTACTACTACTTCTACTACTACTACTATTACCGCTACCACCACTACCACTACCACCACTATCACTACCACTACCACTACTACTAATCTTAATACTACTGCTACTACTACTACTACCACTACTAGACCTGCTGCTTCTGCAGCTGCTACTGCTACTACTGCTGCTACTGCTGCTACTGCTCCTACTGCTGCTCCTACTGCTACTACCACTACTAATACTACTACTACTACTGCTACCACTACTACTACTTATACCACTAGTAACACTACTACCACTACCACCACTACCACAACCACCACTACCAATGCAACCAATACCATTACCACTACTACCGCTACCAAGACTGCTACTACTACTCCTACTATTACTACTACTACTACT
>CAWUFQ010000389.1:130000-132500 GCA_963921405.1 Cepaea hortensis
ACTATTACTACTACTACTACTACTACTATTACTACTACTACTACTACTACTACTACTACTACTACTACTACTACTACTACTACTACTACTACTACTACTACTACTACTACTACTGCTACTATAACTACTACTACTACTACTACTATTAATACTACTACTACTACTACTACTACTACTACTACTACAAATACTACTACTTCTATTACTACAAATACTACTACTACTACAACAATAACTACTTCTACTACTACTACTACTACTACTACTACTACTACTACTACTACTACTACTACTACTACTACTACTACTACTACTACTACTACTACTACTACTACTACTACTCTTACGACTACTACTACTACTACTACTACTACTACTACTACTACTACTACTACTACTACTACTACTACTACTACTACTACTACTACTACTACTACTACTACTACTACTACTACCACTACCACCACTTCTACTACTACTACTACTACTACTACTACTACTACTACTACTACTACTACTACTACTACTATAACTAATCATTGGCACCTTGCCGTCTTGACAGACGATAGTGTGTGCTTTAAAAAGGCATAATAACTTTTAACTATGGCGGTAGCGTGTGTGACTGATAAGGCCAATTTGCGCTGTAAATGTCCGTTCACAGTGGGTGCATGTGAACACGTGGTCATTTCCACCATCATGCACCATCTTACGTCTCAAACGCTTGGTGTGTGACTTTTCTGCAATAATTTTCTCCTTTGACTTTATTCCATTTCTGATATTTGCCCTCCATGCAACACGTTCAGCGGCGACTTGCTCCCAATGTGCATTATCAATGCCTGTATCAATCATGTCCCGCTTACACACATCTTTGTGTCGTAGTAGAGGCCGACGCTGAGATCTCTTACCCATCTGTAATTCACCAAAACAGATATCCTTTGGTATTCTACCATCATCCATCCTCCTAAGATGTCCTATCCATCTAAGTCTACGAAGACTGAGCATGGAATAAACTGTCACACAACCTGATCTTTCCAATACTTCAGTATTTGTGATTTTGTCTTGCCACTTAATACCAAGAATTCTTCGCAGACACCGCATATGAAAGCTGTTTAAGTTGTTCTCTTGGTGTGAGTAAGTTGTCCAGGTTTCACTGCCATAGAGAAGAGTACTAAGGACACAGGCTTGATAGACAAGGACTTTTGTTTTGGCAGTAAGCTTCCTGTTCTCCCAGACTCTTTTTCTTAACCTGTTCATTGTTGTTGCTGCCTTACCAATCCGGATGTTGATTTCCTGATCTAGGGATAATTTGCTATTTACCACTGATCCTAGATATGTAAAATGGTCTACTATCTCTAGTTCGGCGTCGTCAATAAAGATTGATGGTACCCCATGTGCACCTTGTGACATAATCTGTGTCTTCTTTTTGCTAATTGTTAAACCAAATTCAGAACAAGCATTGGAGAATGCAGATATTAGACATTGCAATTCTTCCTCAGAGTGGGTCGTAACTGCAGCATCATCTGCAAAAAGCAACTCTCTGATCAGTACCCTCCTAATTTTGGTCTTAGCCTTCAATCTCTGAGCATTGCAGAGGCCGCCATCTGAGCGTGAATGAATGTATATACCACCATCCTGATCATGAAATGCATATTTCAGTAGAAGTGAAAAGTATATTCCAAAGAGGGTGGGAGCTAGTACACAACCTTGCTTAACTCCACTCTTGATTTCAAATTCTTCAGAAGTTGCACCATCAAACTTGATTATACCCTTCATGCCTGTGTATAACGATTCCACAATGGACAGAAGAGTTGGTGGGCAGCCAATCTTCTTTAGTGCCTTGAACAGACCCTCACGACTGACCAAATCATAAGCCTTTGTGAGGTCGATGAAGGCAATAAACAGTGGTTGATTCTGTTCACGGCATTTTTCTTGCATTTGTCGCAATGAGAATATCATATCAGTGGTAGAACGGTTCTGTCGAAAGCCACACTGTGATTCGGGGTAGACTTGATCTCCTAGGACTTGAAGTATGCGCAGAACAATTCTGGCAAATACTTTTCCAACAATACACAGAAGTGAGATACCCCTATAGTTGTTGCAGTCGCTCCAATCGCCCTTGTTCTTGTACAGTGTTATGATGCTTGAATCTTTGAAATCCTGTGGGACTTGTCCTTCACGCCAGCATAGCTCTATTAGCTGGTGGATCTGTATAGTGAGTGTGTCTTGCCCACTCCTGATAACCTCTATTGGAATCCCATCCTTACCTGGAGCCTTGCCAGATGCAAGTTCATTTATAGCACACTTAACTTCTGTTATGGTGGGAAGTGTGTCCAGGTGGTCAAGAGTTGGTAGAGCCTCTTTGGCGTTGAGGGCATCATCCGCTAGTTTGGTCTCACTTGAGTAAAGCTCCAAATAGTGCTCTACCCATCTGTCCATCTGCTGTTTCTTATCAGTGATGATTTCTCCAGTCAAGGTTTTCAATGGTGCACTTCTTTTGATC
>CAWUFQ010000389.1:137500-142500 GCA_963921405.1 Cepaea hortensis
TATGAGGCATTAAAAACTCAGACTCAATAAAACAATTGTCTTCTCGCTAAAGAGAAGGTTTTCCAAAAAAATATAACTCCCTTAAAATTAACTACGTACAGTGGCCCATCAACATTGGTCTCCTATACGAACTAATGTAACACATATCTATTCATACAAGTCATTCCCTTATTTTTATAACCGTGAAAACAAAACACTTCACTGCCAAGTATGTATATCTGTTAACTTCAGACCAATTCTTAACTTAGAACAATATCTGTTCTCTCTACACACAAAAAATCACTAATCAACAATGACCGTACTATCATTGATTCTCTCCCCTCACAATTTTCTATCTTTTTCCAGCCTAACTCCTAACACATCATAATATCTGGAATATCATCTTAAGCAAGCACTGTAACTACAGGTCAACTCATTTTATCTATTAATAATGTGGCGATTATCCCAATGCCATCTCAATGTACCAGCCGTCATCTATCTACTAATTAACCTGTGGCTCGGCACACCAATTGTTTCCCTTGGATTTGTACCAAACATCACTACAACTTCTTAATCATTACCGTTAACCACGGCATCTCTACTCTACTACGACCAGCAAAAGTTTTGTCTATTTACTATAGACCTCTCACCAATACATCTACCTACTGTACCACTAACTAATTCTACTTTTAAGTTTCTCGTCTACCCGACGCAATTATCTAACTTATCATTACTTTCCAACATCTCACCACAACTACTTTAAGCTATCCTCACGTCTCTCCTAGCAGTCTTGCATCGTGACGATAATTAAACCAGTCACACTTATCGGAACACGTTCTCTGACATACATATATCTAATCACATTCTCTTGCTTGCCTCACTCATCTTTCACCGCTATTCTTAACTATATTAACCACAATAAACAACACCACACCTGACTAACGAGAATTCTCACTTCGACTGGGCAACCCATATTCTCTCAATTCTCTCTATCAGGCATTCATGCTTCGACATATCCCTGTCAAGAATACTAAACATGTTTTATGAAACGTCATTCAGAACGTTAACTCTCTTTCCGTCAACCTGTCACACTTATCAACCACTCTTCGCATATTCACACGGACAGTGATACACAACCTCGCTCTCATCTCACGACTACTCTCGCATCTCGACAACCTAACGTGTCTATACTATTACTTCAAAAAAAAAAAAACAATTTAGACGCCAATTCAACATTCCAGCAATCACTCACCACAACCTAAGCGTATTGACCTCCTCTACACACATTGACACAAGATATATCAGCGCCACTATTACATTTTATCTATGTGCTTCACTTAGGCGACGTCTTCAAACCTCACACCTTCTTCACTCATCGCGACGAATACCTGTTTGTCTAGAATTATACTCACGTACTAACTAAACGCCTCGTACATGCATGCTGTACTTATCACTTGCCATCAGCCTATCCATTCTCAACGCACATATGTTTGTCTTATTTCTACTTTTTTCAATCATTCACTCGTTTTCAAAGATCCTAATCTATATATTATCTCTCGCAACTTATATCTCTTTTACAGCACTATCAACTATCTCTCAAAACAAATCTCATTCCGCTGTGCCACTAACCTCGTAACTATCATTCTATACTTCTCCACACAACCACTTTCTCAGATTTAATCAGCTCTTCTTTCTCCACAAGCACGACGTAACTCGTATTCTTCAAGCATCCACTTCTACAGTCTTTTACCCTTATTATTCTCGCGTTCAACTGGCTATTTTACACACAGGATACTCAATTCCTCCTTTATCTATATCTCCTCACCCGACACTCTCGGTTCACCTGTCACCAATACTATACTTTCTTCTTAAACCAACAAGCAAAACTATCTCAGACATCACGTCATAGCTCTGAGTCGAACCATTTCTAGTACGAACATTCATACTTAGTTTATCTCTCACCCTCTACTAATTCTGTACTGAATCTACTCTACTTTAATCACACCAGCTATACATCACTCGACGTGATTAACTCTCTGTATCTATCCATTCCGGACAAAGGACTATTTTTACCTTGTTTACTCTCCCTACATCGTAACCAAACAGAAGATATCCTGTATTACGTATCCACGTCGAATATCATTTGTCGTAACTCTCTATCCTCAACAACACCATCGCCTACCCTGTACCATGTGATGCTACACCAAAAAATTCATCTGCCTATCTTAGACAAGCCACATATCTATATGCTCAAACCGCAATTCTTCTCATAAGCCAAAACTATTCCATTTTCCTTCCTCACCCAAGGAATTTTAACAATTATAGAGTGTGTCCAAGTTAAATATTTCATTGTCTCTCAGTACATTAGTACGTCTTTCTCTAATTATGTCATCTTCACTATCTGTCGTTAACCTGTTGTTAAAGTACTCAGGTCTTAAGGTCATAAGGTCTTCTATTTTTCTTAAGTCACTTTCTGTCGTTGAGTAAATTCCCGCTATCTGTCTACTATTATTCTTCTTCCTAAATGATTTCTTTCTATTTCCTTTATTTGCGTTAGTCTGCTCACTGTTTCCTGTATACCTGTATACGTAACGTTTGCACTTCCCCATCTCGTCTTCAGATGACACACTGATAATAGTTCCTTCATCCGACTCATAATAATTTACCGCAGACACGTCGACCCTATTCCCATAGTCGGCTTTAGAACGTCTGACTTTCTTTCTCTTTCTTGGTATTCGTCTCTTAGCCTTCCCTACTTTCTTGTCATATAAACTGGTATCTAGTTCTAAAGAGTCACTAACCAAAACTCTGTCCGTCTGTCCACCAGCAACTACACCGTATGAGGGAACATCACTCTTCGAGTCATAATCTGCTCGTAGTGCAATTCTCTCATTCTCCGAATCATCAGTATTCACAGTTGTCTCAGCATCACGGTATTTACCATAATATGCGGCGGTAGGAATATCTTCTCCGTAACCTGAGCTCTGACACCTAATATTTCTACACCATTTGGGGATAAATTTCATATCTATACCTGATGAACTTGACATGGCAGTACCTCTATTAACTATCATACTACTATTTCTTTCTTCAATGCTTTTCCTCTTTGGTTTCCTTTCGTCTTTGGTTCTCGTCTGTCTATCTTTCTTAACTTCAACTGTTTCTAACTTCACCTGAATGGTTCCGCAATTTCCATCGTCTTAATAGTTTGCGTTCCCTTTTCTATTTTCTTAATTGACTGTACCTGGGTTGTCTTCTCTACAGTATCCCTATGTGTCTGCGTACCATCATTTATCGTATTACTTGTCTGCGTCTGTGTCTCTCGGTCTATTCTCTTTATTAACACCGTCATTTTCTTTTCCTGTCTAACAGTCATATTGGCAATCACCTTAGGAATAGTTGAATTTTCACTTACGTTTTCCACTTTGTTCTTTGACCCTGACCTCATATACTGTCTCCGTCTTTGTTCGAACCAGTCGTCACGTTTTTTCCTAGCATTCTTGCTATAGGATGGCCACTTCCATAATTTCTCGGAAAAGTCTCTCTCAGGACCATTCTTGTATCTATAACACCTATCCCAGTCCGACTTTTCACCATTACGTCTGTTCTCACCGTCTTTTACCCTATAACCATTAGACCTTGGTTCGTCATAACTATATTGTCTTCTGTCTTTATCAAGCAGTGGCTGTCTCCTGTTATTCTTTCCTACTCTATTATAGTCTACCTTAAATCTATAAGGGTCCTGTCTAGTCGTTCTGTTCTTCAACGTTTCTACAAAATTCTCTACTTCACTAACTGCCTCTTTTAATTCCCCCAACCATGTACTAATACGTTGTAATTCTACATATAAGTAACTCATATTAAGTTCTTTGTAATTTCTATCAGGCTTGAAACAATATTTCTACTTCTTCTTCTGCATATTCTTTGGTACCTGGAAAAAAACTCGAAGTCTTGAGCTCAGCCGAAATTATGCATGTTTCTCCACTGTGCTGTGATGGGTCTGCTATGCTGAAATATTTCTATATATAGCAATAAAATCAATTTCACACTTGTAACCAGCTAAATTAACAATATGATCGTATTTAGTTTACACACAGAATTGTTCAATTAGTCAATTGTACGTAAAATAATATTTAAAGTTCACCAATTACCCTAATTTGCTCCCGATCCAAGAAAGACGGATTCTTCTATGTTCGTTATCAGGTAGAATTCAAACGCCAGGAGTCTGTGCCAGTTGAAATGCTCCTCCAATCGATCACGCACCACAGGTAGTTAGGGAGTTTCTTCTTCTCAACGTCTCAGTTACTTCAACCCCTGGTTGGGTCCCTACCAGACTTCAGCCTTCTTTTCACCCGATAACAGGGCACATCAAAGCGACGTCTTGAGAATTGGTGTAATTCAGGAAAGCGATAATTTCAGTAGGTCGGCAGCCCAGTCTGCCTCCCCCACTTCCGAGAGTACTTTAGCGGTATCGCTGCTGTTAATGAGCTTTTCATTTCTTCAAAAAGTTTCAAGGTCAGGACTCTGCGGCTTTTAGTTCGCTCCAGGCAATCTATCTTAGCGAGAAGTAGACAACTGCTCTGTTAGTAACATCTTTCTACTTGATTCGACTTTGCCTTGAAGGTTTCTTTTTCCTGAGCCTCTTACTTCAACGATCCAGAAAAAAACGTGCTGTCTTTCTCACTCTTCAGCTCAGCGAGATGATCACCACTGTACGGCAACTCAGTCTGGCAAGCCGGTTTTCATAACTCAGGTGACCTCTAGGATTCTTGATAGCAACGAGGACTCTTGAAAAAATAATCACAGACAACCACCCCTAGCCGGGCTTTTGGCTGCTGTAATTCTCACAGACAACTTAGTGGCCATTTTTCCAACTGCGCTTTTTCGTTCAAGATAAGTATAGAACCGTGCCGTAATTCATTCTGTCTCTGGGTGTTTGATGTAAGCAGAACGAGATCTTCAAATCTTTGACTTTAGTTCGATGTTCGACCTGGACAGCATATTGTGATTCCGCGACCCTC
>CAWUFQ010000389.1:172500-177500 GCA_963921405.1 Cepaea hortensis
TCGTCCCCCAATGTTGATTCCTTCCATATCTTCAATATTTCTGAAAATACTTTCACTGTACAGGGAAAACAGATCTGGAGACATTACACATCCCTGTCTCACACCCCTTTTAATAGGCTGATATTGGCTTACTTCATTATCAACTCTTATGGCAGCTTGTTGTTTCCAATATATGTTTTTTACAAGTCTAAGATCTTTTCCATCAATTTGTAGATCTTCAAGCATCCTTATCATGTTGACATGTCTCACTTTATCAAAAGCCTTTGTGTAGTCAATAAATCAAAGGTGTAGATCTTTGTTTACTTCTATAGAACGTTCGATTATGTTTCTCAGTATATACGCAGCATTTACTGTACCCTTGCCTTCCACAAACCCACATTGTTCTTCTCCTATTTCAGGGTGTATTTTCCTCCTAACTCTTTGAATGATAATTCTTAGCAAGATCTTCGTGATGTGACTCATTATACTAATTGTTCGATGTTGATCACATTCCAAGGCTCCTGATTTCTTTGGGATTGCAATAAATACAGAATTACATAACTCCTGAGGTATATTTCCAGTATCATATATTGTATTAAGCAGACTAGTATCTTGATCTATTCCATATTCTTCTAAAGCATTAATCATTTCTGTTGTGACGCTGTCTGAACCGGGGGTCTTGCCAGATTTCATAGCTACTACTGCTACTATTGCTATTACTACTACTACTACTATTACAAATACTACTAATACTACTACCACTACAACCACTACCACTACCACTAACACTACTACTATCAATACTGCTACCATTACCACTACAACTAGTAGTACTACTACTACTATTACTACTACTACTACTACTACTACTACTACTACTACTACTACTACTACTACTACTACTACTACTACTACTACTACTACTACTACTACTACTACAATTACTACTACTACTACTACTACTAATACTACTACTACAATAACTACTACTACTACTACTACTACTACTACTACTACTACTACTACTACTACTACTACTACTACTACTACTACTACAACTACTACTACTACTACTACTACTACTACTACTACTACTACTACTACTACTACTACTACTACTATTATCCCTACCACCACTACCACTACCATCACTACCACTACCACTACTATTATTCCTAATACTACTGCTACTACTACTACTACCACTACTAGTACTGCTGCTACTGCAGCTGCTACTGCTACTACTGCTGCTGCTATTGCTGCTACTGTTACTACTGTTGCTCCCACTGCTACTACCACTACTAATACTACAACTACTGCTACCACTACTACTAATTATACCACTAGTAACACTACTACCATTACCACCACTACCACTACCACCACTACCAATGCAACCACTACCATTACCACTAATACCGCTACCACGACTGCTACTACTACTCCTACTATTACTACTACTAATACCTACTACTTGTCGTGTCCTCCTTTACAGTGTCGTCCCTGGAGTGAAGAGAGTCGACACCCACATTATAATATTTTTTTCCTTCTCAATATTCTGGAGAATCCACCAGCTTCCGTCCAACACACTCCATCAGCCTATGGACACCTCTTCCTATCACTCTCTCACTGTCGTACTATGCCCCCTTCTCATACTTCCCCAACGCAACATACTCAACAACTCTTGCTTCTAAAGATTAATAAAGATTAATTTATTAAAAGAAAAGTGTAACGTATATGAGACGTGTATGTTAAGAAAATGTGTGACGTGTTCTATAAAGTGTGTAGAATCGGACTCTCAGACAACAACCCAGTCAGCTGATCCCAGCAAGGATAGACCACAGCACGTTACGTCAGAACATGTACATCTCACCCCGTGCCGAAACCATCTTGCCGGATACTGATTTGCCTCTGTAGACCTCTGGTAATCCCATTTCATGAACATCCGAAATAGACACCGGTGGTATAAACAGTTAATCATGGACCGGTTGCACTCTACACAATGTCCGTTCCTATCGTTCATAAAAAAATGCACAAGTCCTTTGTAGTGTGTACACAGATTAATGTTAATTGTTACTGTACTGGATCCTCCCTCGTGTCTATCTAGCCTCAAGTATCAAGTCTTGTGTTCTATTACACGAGATTATATCCCACTATGTAATTATTAGACTTAATGTTTTCAGTTCGTTACTACTGTCTGATGCTGTGTGGTGCATCAGTAATCATCACTATCTTTGGTGAATCAACTTCCTTCTAGCTTTAGTTACGTTCTGTATGCAACTTTATTGATTGTTGAACTGGTGTTCTTCCGAATGGGATGTGTATCTTTCCCAAAAACTTGTTGAGTTTCCTTGGATCTGGTAGGGAACCTAGGATAGAAACAACACATCTGGTGATAGTACTAGTCACTGATCCTTTCTGCTGAGTGTAAGCCTATCACCTTGCCTAATGATCTTTAGCTAACTAGACTTAGTCATAGAGCAGATTAGCTACCCACCTAGAGCCGAATCAGGCTATGACAAAGAAAAAATCAGCAAACAGAATGCGGAACCCCGCCCACCAGGGACACCTACGGGAAGATCCCAATTATCCCTCATTACTCAATTCTCAACTAGTAAAGCTTATCAACACTTCACTAATCTATTCTTAACTAGCAGAGTTAATATCACTATTCTTACTCTAACTAGTTTCCACTAACAGTGATAATCATCACACTATAGTTTAACAAGGCCACAGTCTATATTAATTAGAACTAATATTATAATAGGTTATACCTTAAATGGCACTACTGCAGTCCTATCAATCATATCTACATCTGCCATTATAGGCACGTGTAAAATTAAGTCACTAATTAACACACGGTAGATATTATCTCCACTAAGCACTGCAGTGCCCTGGCACTCTGACTAGAGCATTTTTCAAGTCCACCCTAGTTGATCCCAACTCGGGTTTATATGGCAAACTACCAAAGTTGGCCACGTGACGTTATTCTTTATGCCCCCACACAGGTGGCACAGTGGCAGATCATCCCTTGTCAGGAAACTATTTTCCTGGCTTAAGTCCTGTCAAAGTTGTCAGTAATAGTTTAGATTCTCAAAACAAGCCAGCGAGTTTCTGTCGAGTTACAACAAAGAGTTGCAAATAACCCCGTCAATCCTCTCGATGTGCCGGAAACCAAGAATTGACAGATGCACTGTTTTCTCCCTAGTCGGGCACTTCCGACCTGTTGATAAACTGTCAATCTTCTGTTCCGTGGTGACAATCCCAGCAGCCATTTCCGTCTGATGTCCGGCAGTATAGATGACAAACGGAACCATTCCATATCCTAAGCCGACAATCATATGTGATTCTAACTGTTAATGAACTGCCAACTCGATGTATCCATTCCTTCTCACTCACCACCAAATGTGTTTATGGGCTGACACGATGTAACCTGTGCAGCTGTGTTTACTCTGTTAGTACGACTTTTGTGGCCTAGAAAATATTCGCCACGCAAACGTCGGTATTATAAGCTGGTTAACTCATGGCGCTCGTGACACTACTACTACTACTACTACTACTACTACTACTACTACTACTACTACTACTACTACTACTACTACTACTACTACTACTACTACTACTACTACTACTACTACTACTAATACTACTGCTAATGCTACTGCTACTGCTACTGCTACTGCTTCTTTTACTACTATTACTGCTACTGCTACTCCTACAACAACAACAACATTAACAACAACAACAACAACAACAACAACTACTACTACTACTACTACTACTACTACTACTACTACTACTACTACTACTACTACTACTACTACTACTACTACTACTACTACTACTACTACTACTACTACTAATACTACTACTACTAGTAGTAATAGTACTACTAGTACTATTGCTGCTGCTACTATTACTAATCCTGCTGCTACGATTACTGCGACTGCTGCTACTACTGCTACTGCTGCTACTACTGCTCCATCCATCATGTGCCATGCCGGTAAGCGTGGGCGTCATGTTCTGCTATCTCACTCGATCAACAGAGTCGTGGATCAGCTCCGTGTTTCTGTCTCGACCATGCCACAAGGCCAAGCCATTCAGATACTTGCTTCTAGGTCTTCCCCTTGGTCTGTTCCCCTTGATCTTACCAGTTGTCACCAAATTCTCCGATTAATTTCTTCTCATAACACGCCCAAAAATTTTTGACTGTCTACGTATAATTTCTCTAATCAATTTACGATCTTTATTTGTTTCTTGAAGGACTTGTTCATTGTTCTTTCTGACTGTCCATGGTATTCTTTGCATTTTCATCAGAAACCACATCTCTACAGCAATCAGATGTTTGTCAGCCTGACTGCTCATTGTCCACGCTTCACATCCATACAAAAGTACAGGTTCAATGTAGCATCTCAGCACTCTTTTTCTCGTTTCAATTGACATCTTTTTATTGGTCAATATGTTTTTCATCTTGCTAAAGGCTACTTTTGCCATGGCGATTCTTGTTCTAATCTCTTCAAGGCATCTCCCATCAGATGTTATTACTGTTCCGAGATAATTGTACCTGCTCACTTGATGAAGAATATTCCCATTTACTTGTATATAACATTGTGGTATTTCGTCCTTCCTAGTGACGACCATAATCTGTGTCTTTTTACAATTTAATTCTAACCCTAGTTGTTCACTGTGTGTAACAATCGCATCTACTAAATTTTGCAGGTCCTGTTCATTGTCTGCAATCAAGACTGTATCATCTGCATATCT
The DNA here is from genome assembly GCA_963921405.1 of Cepaea hortensis. Classification (NCBI taxonomy): domain Eukaryota; kingdom Metazoa; phylum Mollusca; class Gastropoda; order Stylommatophora; family Helicidae; genus Cepaea; species Cepaea hortensis. The sequence continues at coordinate 177,244 of CAWUFQ010000389.1, forward strand.
AATGTTATTGATGCATCGTCCCCCAATGTTGATTCCTTCCATATCTTCAATATTTCTGAAAATACTTTCACTGTACAGGGAAAACAGATCTGGAGTCATTACACATCCCTGTCTCACACCCCTTTTAATAGGCTGATATTGGCTTACTTCATTATCAACTCTTATGGCAGCTTGTTGTTTCCAATATATGTTTTTTACAAGTCTAAGATCTTTTCCATCAATTTGTAGATCTTCAAGCATCCTTATCATGTTGACAT
>CAWUFQ010000390.1:0-53000 GCA_963921405.1 Cepaea hortensis
AATAGAGAAGAAGAACCAAAGTGAATGAATGATTCTTAGTTTTCATAATTTACTTGTAGGCGCTGTTTGGTGTGCAAATCTGGAAGTACGAGTCGGGCGATCAGACTGGCCCCAGACAATGGATTTCAAGCTGCTAATACCAACTTTCACATTGATGTCCCAGTTAGACTGCAGATTAAGTCGTGGCTTTAAGAGCACACAGATGTTTTCTAAGAGTAAGTCCATATTATTTCCGTTGTCTCTCTTGTGTTGTGAAATTTGCATTTAAAAGTCGACAGAGTCGACTTATTGCACTGGCTTTTATCCCATATGGCTCAGTCTCTTTCCGCAGCGCGGAAAGCGTCGCACAAAGCACAAACTCCATAGCTCTAGCGACAACCCACAGGAGTCTCCGAAAAATTTCACTCGTGAACTGAAAGACAAGGCCCGGAATCGAACCCACAACCTTTGGAGCCCGAGTCAAACGGCTTGACCACTTCACCACGAACGCTCCCATTTGCATAATGATTAATAATGTTTCAGGTTGTTCTAGAAGCCTTATGTTGTAAACTGTCATTTTCATATTGTTTAATGTAAACTATTGACCACTGAGTGAACTAAAAAATGACAGTTGAATTCATACAAGTGATAACATTGCAGTTACAGACAGATTTCAAGTGAATGAAAGAAGAAGAAGAAGAATATTGTTTAATACTGTTTATCCCAGATTGTTCTAGATACTTTGTGTTGTAAATTGGGATTTACATATTGTTGAATACTTTTAAATCTCAGATTGTGCTAGAAGTCTTGTGTTATAAATAATAGTTTGACAACCTGGCATGGAGGAACATCAGTATCAGAAATTATTGTCAGTGCATGAGACAGAAGGCTGTGGACAGACATGATCACCAGTGCCACACGGCATGGACTATAAGAAGATTGGCAGTACAGAAGACAGAAGGCTGTGTATAGACATGATCACCAACTCCACACGGCATGGACTATAAGAAGATTGGCAGTACAGAAGACAGAAGGCTGTGTATAGACATGATCACCAACTCCACACGGCATGGACTATAAGAAGATTGGCAGTACAGAAGACAGAAGGCTGTGTATAGACATGATCACCAACTCCACACGGCATGGACTATAAGAAGATTGGCAGTACACGAGACAGAAGGCTGTGTATAGACATGATCACCAACTCCACACGGCATGGACTATAAGAAGATTGGCAGTAAATACATGTAAATAACATCCTCTACACAACAGTGGACATAATGTATATAACATCCTCTACACAACAGTGGATATAATGTACATAACATCCTCTACACAACAGTGGATATAATGTATATAACATCCTCTACACAACAGTGGACATAATGTATATAACATCCTCTGCACAACAGTGGATATAATGTACATAACATCCTCTACACAACAGTGGACATAATGTATATAACATCCTCTACACAACAGTGGATATAATGTACATAACATCCTCTACACAACAGTGGACATAATGTACATAACATCCTCTACACAACAGTGGACATAATGTATATAACATCCTCTACACAACAGTGGACATAATGTATATAACATCCTCTACACAACAGTGGATATAATGTATATAACATCCTCTACACAACAGTGGATATAATGTACATAACATCCTCTACACAACAGTGGATATAATGTATATAACATCCTCTACACAACAGTGGATATAATGTATATAACATCCTCTACACAACAGTGGACATAATGTATATAACATCCTCTACACAACAGTGGATATAATGTATATAACATCCTCTACACAACAGTGGATATAATGTACATAACATCCTCTACACAACAGTGGATATAATGTATATAACATCCTCTACACAACAGTGGACATAATGTATATAACATCCTCTACACAACAGTGGACATAATGTATATAACATCCTCTACACAACAGTGGATATAATGTATATAACATCCTCTACACAACAGTGGACATAATGTATATAACATCCTCTACACAACAGTGGATATAATGTATATAAAATCCTCTACACAACAGTGGACATAATGTACATAACATCTACACAACAGTGGATATAATGTACATAACATCCTCTACACAACAGTGGATATAATGTACATAACATCCTCTACACAACAGTGGATATAATGTACATAACATCCTCTACACAACAGTGGACATAATGTATATAACATCCTCTACACAACAGTGGATATAATGTACATAACATCCTCTACACAACAGTGGATATAATGTACATAACATCCTCTACACAACAGTGGATATAATGTACATAACATCCTCTACACAACAGTGGATATAATGTACATAACATCCTCTACACAACAGTGGATATAATGTACATAACATCCTCTACACAACAGTGGATATAATGTACATAACATCCTCTACACAACAGTGGATATAATGTACATAACATCCTCTACACAACAGTGGATATAATGTACATAACATCCTCTACACAACAGTGGATATAATGTACATAACATCCTCTACACAACAGTGGATATAATGTACATAACATCCTCTACACAACAGTGGATATAATGTACATAACATCCTCTACACAACAGTGGATATAATGTACATAACATCCTCTACACAACAGTGGATATAATGTATATAACATCCTCTACACAACAGTGGACATAATGTATATAACATCCTCTACACAACAGTGGATATAATGTACATAACATCCTCTACACAACAGTGGATATAATGTACATAACATCCTCTACACAACAGTGGACATAATGTACATAACATCCTCTACACAACAGTGGACATAATGTATATAACATCCTCTACACAACAGTGGATATAATGTACATAACATCCTCTACACAACAGTGGATACAATGTACATAACATCCTCTACACAACAGTGGATATAATGTAATAACATCCTCTACACAACAGTGGATATAATGTACATAACATCCTCTACACAACAGTGGATATAATGTACATAACATCCTCTACACAACAGTGGATATAATGTACATAACATCCTCTACACAACAGTGGATATAATGTACATAACATCCTCTACACAACAGTGGATATAATGTACATAACATCCTCTACACAACAGTGGATATAATGTACATAACATCCTCTACACAACAGTGGATATAATGTACATAACATCCTCTACACAACAGTGGACATAATGTATATAACATCCTCTACACAACAGTGGACATAATGTACATAACATCCTCTACACAACAGTGGATATAATGTACATAACATCCTCTACACAACAGTGGATATAATGTACATAACATCCTCTACACAACAGTGGATATAATGTACATAACATCCTCTACACAACAGTGGACATAATGTACATAACATCCTCTACACAACAGTGGATATAATGTACATAACATCCTCTACACAACAGTGGATATAATGTACATAACATCCTCTACACAACAGTGGATATAATGTACATAACATCCTCTACACAACAGTGGATATAATGTACATAACATCCTCTACACAACAGTGGATATAATGTATATAACATCCTCTACACAACAGTGGATATAATGTATATAACATCCTCTACACAACAGTGGATATAATGTATATAACATCCTCTACACAACAGTGGATATAATGTATATAACATCCTCTACACAACAGTGGATATAATGTATATAACATCCTCTACACAACAGTGGATATAATGTACATAACATCCTCTACACAACAGTGGATATAATGTACATAACATCCTCTACACAACAGTGGATATAATGTACATAACATCCTCTACACAACAGTGGATATAATGTACATAACATCCTCTACACAACAGTGGATATAATGTACATAACATCCTCTACACAACAGTGGATATAATGTACATAACATCCTCTACACAACAGTGGATATAATGTACATAACATCCTCTACACAACAGTGGATATAATGTACATAACATCCTCTACACAACAGTGGATATAATGTACATAACATCCTCTACACAACAGTGGATATAATGTACATAACATCCTCTACACAACAGTGGATATAATGTACATAACATCCTCTACACAACAGTGGATATAATGTACATAACATCCTCTACACAACAGTGGATATAATGTACATAACATCCTCTACACAACAGTGGATATAATGTACATAACATCCTCTACACAACAGTGGACATAATGTATATAACATCCTCTACACAACAGTGGACATAATGTACATAACATCCTCTACACAACAGTGGATATAATGTACATAACATCCTCTACACAACAGTGGATATAATGTACATAACATCCTCTACACAACAGTGGATATAATGTACATAACATCCTCTACACAACAGTGGACATAATGTACATAACATCCTCTACACAACAGTGGACATAATGTACATAACATCCTCTACACAACAGTGGATATAATGTACATAACATCCTCTACACAACAGTGGATATAATGTACATAACATCCTCTACACAACAGTGGATATAATGTACATAACATCCTCTACACAACAGTGAATATAATGTATATAACATCCTCTACACAACAGTGGATATAATGTATATAACATCCTCTACACAACAGTGGATATAATGTATATAACATCCTCTACACAACAGTGGATATAATGTATATAACATCCTCTACACAACAGTGGATATAATGTATATAACATCCTCTACACAACAGTGGATATAATGTACATAACATCCTCTACACAACAGTGGACATAATGTACATAACATCCTCTACACAACAGTGGACATAATGTACATTACATCCTCTACACAACAGTGGACATAATGTACATTACATCCTCTACACAACAGTGGACATAATGTACATAACATCCACTACACAACAGTGGATATAATGTACATAACATCCACTACACAACAGTGGATATAATGTACATAACATCCACTACACGACAGTGGATATAATGTACATAACATCCACTACACAACAGTGGATATAATGTACATAACATCCACTACACAACAGTGGATATAATGTACATAACATCCTCTACACAACAGTGGATATAATGTACATAACATCCTCTACACAACAGTGGATATAATGTACATAACATCCTCTACACAACAGTGGATATAATGTACATAACATCCTCTACACAACAGTGGACATAATGTACATAACATCCTCTACACAACAGTGGACATAATGTACATAACATCCTCTACACAACAGTGGACATAATGTACATAACATCCTCTACACAACAGTGGACATAATGTACATAACATCCACTACACAACAGTGGACATAATGTACATAACATCCTCTACACAACAGTGGACATAATGTACATAACATCCTCTACACAACAGTGGACATAATGTACATAACATCCTCTACACAACAGTGGACATAATGTACATAACATCCTCTACACAACAGTGGACATAATGTACATAACATCCTATACACAACAGTGGATATAATGTACATAACATCCTCTACACAACAGTGGACATAATGTACATAACATCTTCTACACAACAGTGGATATAATGTATATAACATCCTCTACACAACAGTGGATATAATGTACATAACATCCACTACACAACAGTGGATATAATGTACATAACATCCTCTACACAACAGTGGATATAATGTACATAACATCCACTACACAACAGTGGATATAATGTACATAACATCCTCTACACAACAGTTGATATAATGTACATAACATCCACTACAGAACAGTGGACATAATGTACATAACATCCTCTACACAACAGTGGACATAATGTACATAACATCCTCTACACAACAGTGGATATAATGTACATAACATCCTCTACACAACAGTGGATATAATGTACATAACATCCTCTACACAACAGTGGATATAATGTACATAACATCCTCTACACAACAGTGGATATAATGTACATAACATCCTCTACACAACAGTGAATATAATGTATATAACATCCTCTACACAACAGTGGATATAATGTATATAACATCCTCTACACAACAGTGGATATAATGTATATAACATCCTCTACACAACAGTGGATATAATGTATATAACATCCTCTACACAACAGTGGATATAATGTATATAACATCCTCTACACAACAGTGGATATAATGTACATAACATCCTCTACACAACAGTGGACATAATGTACATAACATCCTCTACACAACAGTGGACATAATGTACATTACATCCTCTACACAACAGTGGACATAATGTACATTACATCCTCTACACAACAGTGGACATAATGTACATAACATCCACTACACAACAGTGGATATAATGTACATAACATCCACTACACAACAGTGGATATAATGTACATAACATCCACTACACGACAGTGGATATAATGTACATAACATCCACTACACAACAGTGGATATAATGTACATAACATCCACTACACAACAGTGGATATAATGTACATAACATCCTCTACACAACAGTGGATATAATGTACATAACATCCTCTACACAACAGTGGATATAATGTACATAACATCCTCTACACAACAGTGGATATAATGTACATAACATCCTCTACACAACAGTGGACATAATGTACATAACATCCTCTACACAACAGTGGACATAATGTACATAACATCCTCTACACAACAGTGGACATAATGTACATAACATCCTCTACACAACAGTGGACATAATGTACATAACATCCACTACACAACAGTGGACATAATGTACATAACATCCTCTACACAACAGTGGACATAATGTACATAACATCCTCTACACAACAGTGGACATAATGTACATAACATCCTCTACACAACAGTGGACATAATGTACATAACATCCTCTACACAACAGTGGACATAATGTACATAACATCCTATACACAACAGTGGATATAATGTACATAACATCCTCTACACAACAGTGGACATAATGTACATAACATCTTCTACACAACAGTGGATATAATGTATATAACATCCTCTACACAACAGTGGATATAATGTACATAACATCCACTACACAACAGTGGATATAATGTACATAACATCCTCTACACAACAGTGGATATAATGTACATAACATCCACTACACAACAGTGGATATAATGTACATAACATCCTCTACACAACAGTTGATATAATGTACATAACATCCACTACAGAACAGTGGACATAATGTACATAACATCCTCTACACAACAGTGGACATAATGTACATAACATCCTCTACACAACAGTGGATATAATGTACATAACATCCTCTACACAACAGTGGATATAATGTACATAACATCCTCTACACAACAGTGGACATAATGTATATAACATCCTCTACACAACAGTGGACATAATGTATATAACATCCTCTACACAACAGTGGATATAATGTACATAACATCCTCTACACAACAGTGGATATAATGTACATAACATCCTCTACACAACAGTGGACATAATGTACATAACATCCTCTACACAACAGTGGATATAATGTACATAACATCCTCTACACAACAGTGGACATAATGTACATAACATCCTCTACACAACAGTGGACATAATGTACATAACATCCTCTACACAACAGTGGATATAATGTACATAACATCCTCTACACAACAGTGGATATAATGTACATAACATCCTCTACACAACAGTGGATATAGTGTACATAACATCCACTACACAACAGTGGATATAGTGTACATAACATCCTCTACACAACAGTGGATATAATGTACATAACATCCTCTACACAACAGTGGATATAATGTACATAACATCCTCTACACAACAGTGGATATAATGTACATAACATCCTCTACACAACAGTGGATATAGTGTACATAACATCCACTACACAACAGTGGACATAATGTACATAACATCCTCTACACAACAGTGGATATAATGCAGGTAGAAATCTTTTCCAAGCAAGCAAGGAAGTAGTAGAAGCATTTTACTTTCTTTTCCTTGTTTCCCCTGTTTTACAGAGGATTTTTCACAGGACGTAGCACATGAACGCTGGGATAGACTGCACATTGTATGCCGACAACCTTATCGAAGAGATGTGCAGCTGGGTCTATCATTTATCCATATCAGAGATGCCAGCACTACAGTGCCCCCTGGGAATTTATTTGCTCCAGTCAGTGATGCCAGCACATTAGACAAATCTACGATTGGTGTCAGCCCGTTTGGCAAGTCTGCAGTTAATGCTGCATCAATCCAGAAACATTTCTTTGGTGATGTGAACAAAACCGGTGGTGATAGGTGAGTTGTAGATGATAACTTTAGATGTTTGAGTTGTAGATGATAACTTTAGAGGTTGTGAGTTGTAGATTATAACTTTAGAGGTTGTGAGTTGTAGATGATAACTTTAGAGGTTGTGAGTTGTAGATGATAACTTTAGAGGTTGTGCAGTTTGTTGTTTATGGCAACGGTATAATTTTGCAAGCAGGAAAACATATTCATCAATAACAGCTGTCAAATGTAGTGTGAAAAAGCATTGAAGTGCTATATAGTTAAATGCATGTCAAACATGGGCAATAAGCAAACAATGTGAGAAACATCAAATGACCATTGATCTGTGTTGTCCGAGGAATATGCAAAGCATACATTGACAAGCAGAAAAAATAATGAGCAAGTCCTATAAGAAACAAATGAAAACTGTAAATTGATTAGAGAAATTAAACTTAGTGAAGATTTTTTGGCCATGCTATGAGAAGTAATAAACTAGAAAACTTAGTGACAACTCACAAAATTGATGGGATAAGAACAAGGAGAAGGCAGACATTCTTTTGTGGTTAATATTTCTCTGGTATCTGCAATAGAGGGTTGTTTCCCATGCCAGTCAGTTGGACTTTAATGTTGACTTCTGCTTCTTGACTCGGGGACGTAAATTACAAGTACCCCTGAAGTCAGAGTGGGTTTGCCTGATGGCGAGGGACACTGGTAATAGGGAAAGCTAATCCACTCATAAATCAGTCCAGTGCACTCTTCAGTATTGGTAATTACTAGTAGTAGCACAGTTGTGGTCACATAAAAACATGTGTATCCAATTTTCTAGGGCCTCTATTCAATTTTCTCGTTGCTTTTTTCTGCACTACACAGTAGTATATATTTACATGTCATAAAGCTACATCCACTACCCACTTGTGCACTATACAGTATAAATTTACATGCCATAAAGCTACATCCACTACCCTCATGTGCACTATATAGTATATATTTACATGTCATAAAGCTACATCCACTACCCACTTGTGCACTATACAGTATAAATTTACATGTCATAAAGCTACGTCCACTACCCACATGTGCACTATACAGTATATATTTACATATAAAACTACATCCACTGTCCACTTTTCTAGCCCAACTGACAGGCTCAAGTACAGGCTGATGAAGATGGCCGGCTCAACAGAAAATGGATGTGAGCAGGAACAGGCTCTATCCAGAACTGCCAAGTTGGTATTGAAGGCTTCAGAGAATCAGAAATCTGGCAGTCCACAGCGGACATCTTCTCCTCTCCCCAGAAAAGGCTTGTTCTCAGAGCATGTGGCCAAGAAGAATGACGTGCCGGTGAGAGCATGAGTTTGTGTGCTGCTCTCCCAAAGTCTTGTCCTATCTTGCTGTTGCTTTCATTCTCTCTCTCTCTCTCTCTCTCTCTCTCTCTCTCTCTCTCTCTCTCTCTCTCTCTCTCTCTCTCTCTCTCTCTCTCTCTCTCTCTCTCTCTCTCTCTCTCTCTCCCTCCTTCCCTCTCCCCCTCCCCCCTCTCTCCCTCCCCCTCTCTCCCTCCCCCTCTCTTTCTTTCTTTCTTTCTTTCTTTCTTTCTTTCTTTCTTTCTTTCTTTTCTTTTCTTTTCTTTCTTTCTTGGTTGGTGGGTGAGTGAATGTGTCTGTCAGTCAGTCAGTCAGTCAGTCAGTCAGTCAGTCAACATGTTGTTTCCAATGTATGATCATTACAAGTTGGTGAGGATGTCTACTTTCCTGTGGCAATGTACGAATGTGATGATCGCTACAGAAGGAAACTGGGGCTTTTCAGTTGAAATGGGACAAACAAGTTCTAACAATATTGTGGACCAAGAGGAAGGAAAGTACTGACATTGTCTCAGATCTGAACAGAATGCTTTGACTATATTAAAGGTCACGGTGGTTTGGAGAGAACAGTGATGGAAGGAATGGTTCCTGGTAGAAGAGGAAGGGACCAACTAGCACAAAGATGGACACAGGACATGGCAGGCACCCTGGGCATTAGGGTACATGAGGCAGGAGAAATGGCCAGAGATGGAGAAACTTTATGAGAGCGATGTTCTGCAAAGATCTGCTACATGATGATGGCAAGACATGTGAAGGTTTGATACTTAACACTGGGACTTCACCTGTTTGCAAGTCTGAAGTATTTCTCCTCAGTCTGAAGTTTTTCTCCTCAGTCTGAAATCTTTCTCCTCGGTCTGATGTCCTTCTCCTCAGTCTGAAGTCTTTCTCCTTGGTCTGAAGTCTTTCTTCTCAGTCTGAAGTCTTTCTCCTCGGCCTGAAGTCTTTCTCCTCAGTCTGAAGTCTTTCCTGTAAGTCTGAAGTCTGGGAGGTTACAAGCCTTATCCTGGTACGAGGAAATGCAACCTAATGGCTATATATCATAGCAGGGCAGACTACGTCCTAAGCCTTGGTTGCAAACAGTCTAAGATCAAAGCCACGACAGTCATTGGGCATTGCTTTGCTGATCGGCAGCTTCTGCAGATTGTCTTGTGTCCAGATGTATTGGTGTTACCTTTCCTCTGGAGTAAACTAGGCAGGCAGAGAGAGAGATCATGCTGCATGAGCAACAACATGGGCTCTACATTTCAACCCAGGCTTTGTGCTATGGAGAGGTATAACTCTATCCATGGTCTGATTGTAGTTACTATGCCCATGTTGAAGCACATTGTAACAAACTATTGTCTGTCAAGACGGAAAGGTGCCAGTATAGTACGATAATGTGGTAGGAAAGGTGCCAGTATAGTAAGATAATGTGGTAGGAAAGGTGCCAGTATAGTACGATAATGTGGTAGGAAAGGTGCCAGTATAGTACGATAATGTGGTAGGAAAGGCAGCATTGTGTTACTGAGGTAGTCACCAGCAGTGGAATTAGGAACTACCAAGGGCACCAGCAGTGTAATTAGGAACTACAAGAGCACCAGCAGTGTAATTAGGAACTACAAGAGGATCACAAAGGGTGGAGGGTTTGGTGTCAGACGGCTATGTCTTAGGCTACATTGGGAGATACAAGGCATGATGGGTTTTCATGGATTCCCAGATCCAGCGCGGCCCAGAAGTTGATCTGTTTGTGTAACGGGTATAAATTAAAGGACCTGTTTACATGCCATGCAGATATTGCCTACCCCACATTTATATAGTATATCAACACTGGATGGGTCATGTGATCAATACCACGCTGGTCGCCTTCACCTGCCAGGATATGCTCTGGTACCATGTTAGTCTGGGATTTGAACACATGACCACTGGGCCAGCAGGCAAGGGTGCTAGACACTCATTGCTGCGACTCCAGTGTGAAATGGAAAATGTTTTTATGGGAGTGAAATTTCATGAGGACAGGAACTGTTACACAACTCTATTCTGCAGACCTAATATATGCAAGTCCAACATTTCATACCTCTACAATAGAATTACAAGGGGCCTTCAAATGAAAACCTTAAATGTGTTGATTTTTGGGTGTGTATCAATGTATTATGAAAAAGTAAAGAACTAATGTATCATTTTTCGATGTTATCACCATTGAGTTCAATACAGATTCTCAAGAGGCGGTAAAGTGCTTGGATTCCTGTGAAAAAAATTCTCTTGGTCGTGTGTGTAACCACTCATGCACCACCTGCTGTACCTCCTCATCGGACCGAAATGTTTTGAAATTTCTTACTCCACTCATACACTTGCTGGAAATGTATAGCCATACTCGACCTTCATTTGCCAATGACTTTCTATAGGTTTCACCCTTTCCCTGATAAAAGAAACTAATAACTGAACGTTGCTCCTCTTTGGTGCATGCAAAAGTGGGGCGGCCATCTTTAAACTATCCTTATGATGTCACTGTGATGTTACATGCTTAACACTCTTGACATCCTTATTGACAACAATATTGACCAATTACAAAATAATGACAAGGTTATTGTAATTTATATCACACTTTTTTGATTTGATTTGAAGCCCCCTCGTACTTTCATCTTAATTACAATAGATTCATTGCCCAATCATGTATTTGGAAATGATAATTTTATACATTCCTGTGGCAGGTCCCGGAGGAGATGAAAAGTTTTCTGCAGACGTTAAATGTAACTGCAGCAGACGTAGATAAGGTGACAATTGCAGGTGAGACATGCATGTTGTTATTGTTGGTGATCAAATTTGTTGTTTAGAATTTCCCCAAGGTCAGTGTCAACCTTGCTGCGAGATTTGTGTGTGTGTGTGTGTGTTAGGTTCGCTGGCTTTGAACTCAAGCGTAGTCCATACACATGCTATTATTTCTAGTGCACTGGGCTAATTTTTCCATGTGGATTAGTTGTCCCTATTACCAGTGTATGACCATTAAAAGAACGGAAACATACAAATACCTTGGTACAATCTTCAACTGCTCCAACATCATAAGGGAAGAAATACAAACTAGAATCAATTCTGGAAATAAGATATACTATGCACTACAACATCTACTAAAATCAAAGGCGCTATCTCGTAACACCAAAATCACAATATACAAAACACTGATCAGACCAGTTGTGCTGTATGGCTCTGAAACCTGGAGTACAACGAAAGGAGACGAAGCCTTGTTACAAACCTTTGAGAACAAAGTTTTAAGACGCATCTTTGGACCCATTAGGGATACACAAAGTGGAGAGTGGAAAAGAAGAAGTAACAAAGACATTTATGATCTGTTTAAGTCCCCGCTAATCACTGGTATCATGAAGCTGGGGCATATAGAAAGAATGGAAGATAATAGGGAAACAAAACTCGCTTACACTCAGGAAATAAATGACCGTAGACCCCGAGGTAGACCAAGAAGACGGTGGAGAGATAATACATGTACAGACCTACAAGCACTTGGAATCAACAACTGGCAAGAGAAGGTCAACCAGAGAGACGAATGGAGACGGATTGTATCTGCAGCAAAGAACCTCAATGGCTCAGAACGCTGAAGAAGAAGAAGAATTACCAGTGTCCTTTGCCATCAGGTGAACCCACACAACTTCAGTGGTACATGTAATTTACTTCCCCAAGTCAAGGCAAGAAGTCAACATTTTAGTCCAACTGACCAGTGTAGGGGGTTGAACCCACTAACTTGGCGTTGAGAGGTAATCTGAGGAACAACTACACATGTTCCCTTATATTGGACAAGAGGATGAAGTGCAAATAAGAAGACACACTCGACAGTTGAACAATTGAAGGCTTTAGCACAATGGGATTTGAATCTGCCACCTCCAAATCACGATAGAGCCTGTAGCAGGTCAGCATGTCCGAATGGGTGAGAACGCGTGTTCCTAAACGTCCGGTGTGCTGATGCCAAGGTAAGCGGTTCAACTCCTACATTGGACAGCTGGACTAAAATCTTGACCTGTCGTCCTTGACTTGGGGGTGTAAATTACAAGTACATCTGAAGTCGGGGTGGGTTCGCGTGATGGCGGGACACTGTTAATAGGTAAAGCTAATCCACACGCAAATTCAGCACAGCACTACTATAACTAGTGTGTATGGACTACGCTTCAGTTCAAAGCAAGCAAGCACCAAAAAAAATGATAGGGCCTCACTGAAATAAAAAGTTACAATTGTATGACAGGATCACTGATGTATAGCCCAAGGAGAGAGCTAAACAAATTCCATTGAATCAAGAGGTGAGGTAAAGGTGTTGGTGTTGAATAGAACACACACATGAGAAAACCTGAGGATAGTGTAACCAGACACTCCCTGGTCTGGAAACAACAGGGAGAACAAAATAGGGGGAGACATAAAAACACATAGAGAGAATTAAAGGCAGAAATAAATAATACGCGGAGAACATGGAGGGAGCTGCAGGAGGTAGCAAAAGATAGGAGGGCCTGGCGTGGATTGGTTGAGGGCCTGCAGGTCTGATAGCCATGTGTTCAAAACCCATTGAGGCGTGAAATGACATGGAGTGACCCTGGCTCCTATGTTGACCAATCCTAAATTTGGTACTGGGAAAGTTCCTGAGAAAGAAAGGCAGCAAGAGTGATATTGTCCACCCAGTGCTGATTGGTCTAAACACAGGGTGAACACCATGTACCCAGTACGCCTTGAGTGAAAAGGTCCTTTATTTAAAAAACCTTTAGCACAGCAATTGGCAAGGTAATGCAAGCTGGACATTACGTGATAGGAAACAAACAAAATGGAACATAAAATCTGATGTCTTGCACATAGACACGCTGCTGACATTGAATGCTCTGGGCTTATACAGGGTGTATGTAAAGTCTCACTACACTTTGTATGTAAAACAGCTGTTTGTTGGAGAGTATGTTTTCCGTCTTGCAAACAGAAAACATACTCTCCAACAAACAGCTGTTCTACATACAAAGTGTAGTGAGACTTTACAAACACCCTGTACAAAAAGGTGCAGTGTTGCTTGTTTTAGGATGTTAATGTCTATGTCTTTTCATTTTGTTTAGACAAAATAATTTGTTGTTTGTTTATTTGTTTTTTTGGTGTAATTATTTTGCAGATCTCAGGCACAAATTGGAAAGGAGAAAAAAAAGGAAACTTACGAAAGAAGAAAGACACACATTTTCTGAGATATGTCAGGATTTCTTTTATGATTTATTTGACAAAAATAACGAACCTGTTGAAAGTGGAAAACCTGGTTCTGTTTTAGGGTCGAAAGTTCAAAGTGACTTGCCAGAGACAAATACATTTGTTTGCAAGCCATCTAAAGAGCCAGTTAAGGCAATATCAGATAAGAAGATACAGAAGACTCCCAACAAAAAAAGAACATCACGGGTGAATCAAGCAGAAAATGTCCGTCATACAAACGTGTCAACTGTGTCAACAAAAGCTGAAAAGAACTGTTATCGTAAACCAGAATCCACCATAGTGAATACCTTTTCTAATCAAGATGGCTGGATAAAATCTCCAGCTTTAGTAACTTCAACAGAGGAAAAAGTTACTGCGAATGTTGCTGAAAAATTTGCTGCGAATGGATCCAGAAGCAAAGTATTACCTTCAACAATTTCATCGTCTGTTGATAGTGACCAGATATTTGTTGATGAGAAACATAAAGAGATTATGCAACAACTCAATACAGCTGTCTCAAGGGATTTAACTTCTCATCAACAAAAGTTATCACTGAAGACACCATTCTCTTCACCTTGTCAGAACTTACCCACACACACAAAAAAGAAAACAGTGCCAAAAGTTACCAACCCTCATGGTAATGTCGACAGTGTTGGAGCAGACTCCGATTCCAGTTTAAGTTTATCTTATGACAGTGAAAGTGATTTTGTCCGTGAGGGTGATACAACAGAAGCTCCATCTCCTTGTCCTAGCCGTAAAATCATTACAACAGAAGCTTCATCTGCCTGTCCTAGCCCTGGCCATAACATCGTTACAACAGAGGACATAAATCAACCTTATAAAACAGCTCATAGTCATTCGGACCAGGATAAGACGTCTGCATCATTCCGTTCGAGTAAACCGGCAAAGCTAAAACGATTGAGCAAGGCTAGTTTTGACATATTCCAGGAGTTTAGTATGGAGATTATGAATGATGATAACGATGAATCCACCTGCGAAGCTGATGATCATGATAGAAGTAGTATAAGAGAATCATTTCAGAGTGAAGCTAAAATTAGGGTCAGTTCACAGCAAGAAAACTCGTCTGTGAACAATGCTAAAATTGTAAATGTCAGTTCTGGAAATAGCACGCCTCAGAAAATAAAATCACAGAGTAATGAAGCTGAGTTCATGAAGAAAACTCCCAAATCTGCCAAAGGGAAGATTTATCGCATGCACACTTCCATAAGTAAATTAAATGTGAGTCGAACAAGAAACATTTCAGACTTACAGGACAATTATACAGTTCCAGAAACTCTACCAGACTCGTGCGATGCTGATAGGCTGGACACATTGGTGAATCAAAATTGTCCTGAATATATTAGTAGTTGCAGCAAGGACAAATATGTGACCTCTCCAGACACGATCAGCAGACGTCAAACAGGGTTGGTGAGAGCGACAGAATCATGTGCACCAACTTTTCGTAATTCACCGGGCAATAAGAGAACAAAAACAGCTTCTGATACGAGTATATCAATTCCCTCTGGTCATTCAAGTGATAGATCTATGCAGAGTTCAAGGACAGGTCATAAGTCAAAAGAGCTCTCTAACAGAAGAAGGTAAGGAATGGCATTATGTGTGTGGTCTGCTGAATGAATTCATGCAAAAATACATTAAACTGACTGTAGTTTTAAAATTCAAAACAATGTCTTCCCTCACTGAATTCAAACACAGATGCCATAAATAAAATATTGCATGATTTCTTGCCTGGCATATGACAAGCAATCGTGCAATTAGTTCTGCAACTAGTTTCTGGGAAAGAAACCACGCAATATTTTATTTATGACGTCTGTGATTAGATTGTAGATTTGTGTGTAGTTTTAGTGACCTGTAGTTTATTTATGTGTTTATTTGTTTAAGCAGCCAATGTTTTTATGCTGTGTACATGTAGGTACTCAGGCTCTCAACAAGTAACAACGAGTATTGTGTATTGTAACATGAAAGCATTCCAATGATACAGATGAGTATGTTGTGATTAAGGATCGCTGTAAACCACCCACGATTTGTCTCCGGGAACTATCTTGTTGAGCATGTCTGCTCCTTAATCTGTTTACTGAGTGATTTTCCCAATGCTTTGCAGAAATGTGATCAGAATAGCATGATTTTATAGATACATTTTGCATTGTTGTATTGGTATATTTTGCATCGTTGCATCGATACATTTTGAATCATTGTATTGGTATATGAGGATAAGTTAATAAGTAAGTCACAAATGGCTGTAGAAAAATAACTAAAGATGACAGTAACTTGAAACCAGTTTATTTTTATACATACATTGTCCCTTTATTTCTCAACATAATTTCCACCAACATTGATGCACTTGTCCCATCGTTTTATCAGTCCTAACAAGCCGGCTGCATAGATCTGCGTGCTCTGTTTTAATTTACCTGCCATCCCACAGAACTGTGTGACTTACTTATTGACTCACCCTCGTAACTTTTTCTACCCAGCTATGCACTGCTTTACGGGACAAACATTTGTCAGTATAAGCAGTGACAACCCATCTTGGCGGGAGACATTTCGCGGATGACGCCGAAGTTGAATGTGAAGTGAAAATGTGGTTTAGAAAACAGAGCACGCAGTTCTATGCAGCCGGTTTGGGAGGACTGCTAAAACAATTGGATAAGTACATAAATGTTGGTGGAAATTATGTTGAGAAATAAAGGGACAATGTATGTATAAAAATAAACTGGTTTCAAGTTGTTATCATCTTTAGTTATTTTTCTACAGCCATTTGTGACTTATTAACTTACCCTCGTAATTTGCATCATTGCATCGGAACATTTTGCATTGTTGTATCGGTACATTTTTCTTCACTGTATCAGTACATTTTGCATTGTTGTATCGGAACATTTTGTTTTGCTGTATCGGTACATTTCGCTTTGCTGTATCGGTACATTTTGCATCGTTGTATCGGTACATTTTGCTTTGCTGTATCGGTACATTTTGCTTTGCTGTATCGGTACATTTTGTATCATTGTATTGGTAAATTTTGCTTTGCTGTATTGGTACATTTTGCTTTGCTGTATCGATACATTTTGCTTTGCTGTATCGGTACATTTTGCTTTGTTGTATTGGTAGGGATGCAGAGGTGTTTCTAAGGCACCAGGGCCAGGTTATATACTGGCCAAGACCTATTGATGCGTCTTCGTCGAGCGTCCTGGGCAACAAGTCTCTTCGAGGTCCTGGCTAAAGTCAGTAGGATCGCCGATTCCTCCGAAGTCGGAGTGTGTCTGCCTGTACGGCGAGGAACCACCAGCCTGCACACCAATAAGCCAGACATGGGACAACGGATACTCACGCAAACCTCAGGTCCTGTATGACATCACCCTGATGTTGGACAACAGGAGGCTTTCATCCAACATACAGGACTTCGCGTTGGAGCTCAAGCCAACGAACACAAGCAAGCTGTATTGGAACATTTTGCATCACTGTATTAGCACATTTTGCACTAGCCCTGTGGCCGCAGTTAGTGCAAATGTCCACAATGCCAGGATGGCATGTGCAAGCCAGGCTGAAATGGGAGAAGCAATGAAAATGAGAAGTAGAATGAGTCATCTCTACTAGAATACAATCACAAAATGGATGTTGTGGCCAAAGCCTTCATCAGCACACAAACACACATCACCAAACGAAAAGAATGATCAAATCAATCAGAAAGCCACCAACACCAGCTCAAGACAACTGCCATGTTATGGACACACCAGAATAAATCATTATTTTGCGCCTCAGAACAGGACACAATAGATTACACAACTACATGTATACAAAATTCTAGATGGGCAAATCAACCATATGCACCGCGGATTGGCTCTGCAGACAGCAGAGCACATATTCCAAGACTGCTCAAAATACAACATATCTAGGCAAACCTTCTGGCCTGGAGACACAACAGTGGAAGATAAACTCTATGGACCTCTGAGTGAACTAAAAAAGTCAGTTAAATTCATACAAGAGACAACATTGCAGATATAGACATATTTAAAGCGCACAAAAGAAGAAGAAGCACACAAACAACAAACATACAACTACATAAAAATATGTATATACTATATAAATATATATATACCTGCCATCCCACAGCTATCCCTACAAGTTATTTAACTGATAAAGTAGGATGATGAATCATCTTATTCAAACTTTCTGTAACAGCCATGGGCTTATAAATCAAACTGTGGGGGACCTGTGAATATCTAATGAATCATACAAGATAAAGTGTGGGGGACCTGTGAATATATCATGAATCATACAAGACAAATTGTGGGGGACCTGTGAAGATCTCTTGAATCCTACAAGACAAATTGTGGGGGACCTGTGAAGATCTCATGAATCATACAAGACAAATTGTGGGGGACCTGTGAAGATCTCTTGAATCCTACAAGACAAATTGTGGGGGACCTGTAAAGATGTCATCAATCCTACAAGATGAATTGTGGGGGACCTGCAAAAATCTCATGAATCCTACAAGACAAATTGTGGGGGACTTGTGAAGATCTCATAAATCCTACATGACAAATTGTGGGGGACCTGAGAAGATCTCATTAATCCTGCAAGACAGATTTTGAGGAACCTTTAAAGATCTCAATAATCCTGCAAGACAAATTGTGGGGAACCTGTGAAGATCTCAATAATCCTACATGACAAATTGTGGGGAACCTTTGAAGATCTTAATAATCCTATAAGACGAATTGAGGGGAACCTGTGAAGATCTCAATAATCCTACAAGACAAATTGTGGGGAACCTGTGAAGATCTCAATAATCCTACAAGACAAATTGTGGGGAACCTGTGAAGATCTTAATAATCCTATAAGACAAATTGTGGGGAACCTGTGAAGATCTCAATAATCCTACAAGACAAATTGTGGGGAACCTGTGAAGATCTCAATAATCCTACAAGACAGATTGAGGAGGACCTGTGAAGACCTCATGAATCCTACAAGACAGATTACGGGGGGATATGTCAAGATTTTATGCTCACTGTTCTGTTCATGACTCATGCTGGAACACACACACAGCACACCTAAATTGCTGAGGTTGAATCTCTGCATGGGATATTAGTAGAGGAAAGACTGAATGAATATTGTATTTAATACTTGTATTATTGTTTTGTTATGTTTCCTCAGAACAAGAAGCAATCCTTCCACACCGTTACAAGACCCAGCCTTCTGTGACCATTGCTATGGTGGGTAACAAAATATTATGTGGTGGTGGTATGTTGAATTCTGAGAATATGAATGCATTGCTGGATTTGGCTTTCACATGAAAGAACAACTGGCTTTTATTTGGCTTTATGTATATCTGTCTGTTATTTATTGGGGTATGATCCTTGTGTTCAGATCCTCCCCCCAACATGTGCATTTGTGTGTGGTGGCTAACAGTTCCAGTTCTGTGTTGGTTGATGAGGCTCCTCGTTCTCTCAATGTACTTCTCATGTCTGGCAGTGTCAATCCTTACTTCCAATTTTCTTATTCTGGACAACATTGTGGATTCACTGAAAGTACTCCATTCTCCATATCTATCTAACAGCATTAATAACATTGGCACGATCCTTGGGTTGGTTATCTGCAGGGGATGCAGAGCCAGAAAGCTTATCAGCTCGTTCATTTCATTTCAACTCCCGCATGTCTCGGGATAAAGATGAAGACCTTGCACATCCTGCTGGCTTGTAAGGTTGGTGAGGGAAAGGAGAACTCTGCAGTAGTTCCTGAGGAGATGATACTTTGGTACAGGGCCAGGAGATAAGCCACAACATCAAGCTCTATATGAGCCCTCGTGAAGCCTCCGATGGCCTAATCCCACTATATTGGACTTAAGGTTAAAAATCTATTGTCCAGAGGAAGGTCAGCATGGCTGAATGGAAAAGAGCACTTGTTCTTAAACATCCGGTGTGTTGATACTGAGAGAGCGGGTTCAACCCCTACACCAGAATGTTGAATAAAATGTTGGCTTCTCGTCCTTGACTTGGGGATGTAAATTACATGTATGTCAGAATTTGGAGTGGGTTCACCTGATGGTGAGGGACACTGTTCATTCATTCATTCAGTAGCATATCCTTTGCAGAACCTCGCTCCCATAACAACCTTCCGGAAAACCTCTCGATCATAAGCAAGATATCCCGCATCTGATACACCCATCTGGAGATCATCCGCCACATCCTGCACCCATCTTCTCTTTGACCTTCCTTTTCCTCTCTTCCCAGGCATCTACCCCTCCATTATTGTTCTCTCCAAACTTTCGTGACGTTTCAAGTGACCAAAATATTTCAATTTTCATTGTTTTATCGTCTTTAATAACCAACCTTCTTCAACATTCAGCTCTTGAAGTATGGATGCATTTGTTCTTTTCTTTACCCAAGCTATTCTTAGAACTCGTCTATAACATTTATATTCAAAGGCATTTATGCGCTGTTAGTAGGGAAAGCTAATCCACACACAAAAACCAGACCAGTGCACTAGAAGTAGCAGCACTTGTGTGAACTATGCTTGAGTTCAAATTGAGTGACCGCCCACACAAAAATCAATCTTCCAAAGGAATCACAATCAATGAGTAAACTTGTGTTGTTACTCTCTGCTCCAACAGGTCAGTTCCCGGCTGATGTCCTCCCCACACATCGAGCTTTCTGTACCCCAGTCCAACATGGAGCTCCTCCTGCGGTCTTTGCCTCACCAGATGAGTTGTTGATAGATGAAACCGTCGACTATGGGGAATGTCCGATCTGTTTACAGAGGTTCCCACAGGATGTCTTGCTGGTGCACGCTAGCGAATGTGGTGTCTGAACTTCGACACTGGCAGCTGACTTGTTTCCTGTGACAGTAGTCCTGAACTTTGTTCCATGGAAGTGGACATGGTCGCTGGATTGGATGACAGTGGAATCCTGTACATGTGATTCAAATGACAACTGAATCCTTCAGATGACAGAGGAATTCTTAATTGTTTCAGATGACAAAAGGGTATTGCTACACGTATTTCAGATGACAAGAATTCTTAATAAATTGGAATTCTTAACTGGTTCAAATGATATCAGAGTCGTTAAGACAACAGACAAATTATTAAACTGGTTCAGGTGGCTGGTTCCTGATAACAGGTAGCTCGTTCCTGATAACAGGTAGCTCATATGACAACAGAATCGTTCTATTTGATTTATTAGCTGATATATGACGCCCATAAACAGGAACTTCCCCATTGTTTATGCTTTACCTCGACACCACAAGGTACAAGAGGATTATGATGAGATGAGATGAGCTGGTTCAGATGTCGATAGAATTCTTAATTACTTCAGATGACTAGTATTCTTCACAATTGTTTCACATGGCAATAAAATGTGGAATGCTAAAATTCAGTTATATAATTATTGTTGTGTAAAGTGGGCTCACTCCAACAAGAATTCAGAGATTTACAAGTGCTGGGCGAGTTTAGACATGCACTATTGAGAGATGATGTGTTTGGTTACCTTACACGTCTTCCCTTGTCCTTGTGTCTGTTTTCTACTCTCTAATGTAAGACATATTCATTCTGGAAAGGTCTTAAGTCAAGAGGGTCAACTTCATTGAACCAGGTTTCTGGCCCAGTCTGTCTCTCCACAGAAGAGCCACTTGCTGAGAGCATCGCACAAAACATGAAGTCTAGCTTCAGCGATAACCCTCAGGAGTGTCAGGAAAAATGGCGCTCCTCTGAACGACGACATCCGTGAAACACACCTGTGACCTTCAGAGCTCGAGGCAGATGGATTAGCTGCTGTGCCACAGTGGTGCCAGATTCTGTCAGTTGTCAACAGAATCATCTTAACATAGACATTCCAAACTCTGTCTAATGTTCTGTCTAATAAGCTGTTCTGTTTAATGTTCTGTCTAATGAGCTGTTCTGTTTAATGTTCTATATAATGAACTTTTCTGTATAATGAGCTGTTCTGTCTAATAAACAAGTGCCACACCTGCATTGAAGATCAGCTGTAATGCGTCTCTAATGCTGTGCTGCATCTTCAAGGGACACTCACTTAGACTACTTTCAGTATGCATGAATTATGTATATCTGCATGCACTATGTATGTAAGTGTGTATATCTGCATGCAGGTATGGATGTATGTGAATGTACATAAAGATGTTTGTATGTGTGTCTCTGCCTGCCTGCCGGGCTCATAACGTTGAAAAATGCATGTTTGATGTATGTTTACAGCATTCATTCTACACTTGTTTTTCTCAGTGTAAATGTCACATTCATGATAGATGACTGGTGTGTGAAAGATGAATGACTGGAAGGGTCGAATGTAAGATGTGCCCAATTTGTGAACCTGTTAAATTAAACTTTGTTTGTTTGTAATTTTGATGTTCTCTTCCTCTTCCACTCCACATTTTTCTCTCCTACATATCCTGTAACAAGGAGCAGTGTCTGTTTATACAGCCGATGTACCTCCTAGTCTAACCTTGATCACATTCAGTTTGTTTTTGGCAATTCCCGTTTGTGTGTTTGTATTAGTGCAAATCTTCATATTTTTATTTGTAAACACCTGTACAAGTTTATACACTAGAAGATGTGAGCGTTGAGTATGTGAGCGTAGGGTGTGAGTCTGTTGACAATAAAATGCCTGAAACTCGTGGAGGAAGCTTGAACCCAGGCCTAACCCCAGCCTGTCTGCGTGCTGAACCATGTCCTGGCTACATCCTGATGTGCCGCTCTGCAGGTGTGTTTCCTGCGCCAGTCTGTCTGCGTGTGCTGAACCATGTCCTGGCCACACCCTGATGTGCCGTTCCGCAGGTGTGAACTTCCTGTGCCAGTCTGGCCATCCCTGCTGGTTTCTGAGTTTGTAGTGAAGCAAAGCTGCAACATGGTCCCAGTGGAGAGAGTACTTCTGTACCGGGGCGGGAGACAAAAGTTGAGTCAAGAACCAACATCTCAGCACTTGGGACATTCCCACACGTGCTCCGCCCTCATCTTCAAAATCCAGCGAAGAGTCCTAATCCTAATGGTGCCAGTAGTCTGTTTATGTGTCCACCTGGCTTTTTCTCGGAGTCTTGAGTGTTGGCCAGGTCTTCTGGCTCTCCCTGCAGCACCATCATCTACATGTTCTTCTGCACTATACACATGAAAAGGTCCCCGATCACATCTGATTTATCATACACCAATACCCCACCGAGCGGCGCAGACCCAGCCAATCTGTCCGCCTGCTCGTTTCCAACCACACCTGCGTGTCTTGGGGGGAAAATCCAACAGGTGCTCTCTATTTTTGATTGCTGAATGCAAGCCTGCCACTCTGCCCGAAGCATGCTTCTGGAGACAAGTCTCCACTCAACTCAATAGATGCATGCACTGGTCAAGGTTCAGGTGACGTGAATGACACTGGATTGAAGAGTTAATGCGACAATCTCCCAGAGGATTAACTAACCATACAATAGAAGGAGATCCCAAAACGGCTCCTGGAAAAAGTCATACTTCATAAGGTTCACGCTGGAGTACTCTGTAGTGAATGAAAGAGTAGGATTTAAGGGCACCAGTAGTTGCAACGCTCTCAACGGACAAAGAGGATATTCTAAAGACTACAACCGACTACTGAGTGAACATACAATAAAACAGCTCCTAGAAAAATGAAGTGATACATCTCAAAAAGTTCATGCTGAAGTGAATGAGAGAGAGTTGGATTTAAGAGCACCCGAGGTTGGAACCCTCAAATGACAGACAAGGATGACATTCTGAAGACTATAACGACTTCTGGGTAAAGACCTGGTGGTACAACCTACTACAAGATGCATACGTTAGCATTTAAATCTGGTTCTAGTAAGAAAGAGACAAATCGAAATAGCTTAAAACCAAGAACGGGCATCATAATTTATACCTTGTGACATTTGCTGAGAGAGACGGAGTATTTGTAGGTTTGCCTATAGTGCTCTGGTGTTGATTTACTATTATCTATCTATTTAATAAATCCTTCACAGACCATAACTGTCATCACAACCTGCCAGTCTTAATCCTTCACTAGATCCCTTGCCTTATTCATTTCCATTCCATGGTGTCTGCAATGTCCTGTGTCCACCTTCGTGCTGGTCCACACTGCCACTTCCACCAGGAACCCTGTCTCCCCCCCCCCCCCCCCCCAAATCTGTTCTCTCCCAGCCACTGTGATGTTTAACACAGCCAGAGTGTTCCAGTTTCCCAGATCTGCTACTGTTTTTCTTAAATTTTCCAGTTTTCCAGACCTTTTTTTTTTTTTTTTTCAATTTTCCAAGACCTGCTACTGTTTTTTTTTTTCAATTTTCCAGTTTCCCAGACCTGCTACTGTTTTTTTTTTTTTTCAATATTACAACCTCACTGAACATGTTTTGTTTTAATTTTGCCTTCGCTCACTTTTAACTCAATCATAGTCCCACACTACTACTACTTCTAGTGCACTGGACTGATTTTTGCGTGTGGATTAGCTTTCCCTATTACCAGTGTCCGCTGCCATCAGGCACACCCACTCTGACTTCTGAAGTACTCGTAATTTACGTGCCTAAGTCAAGGACAAGAAGTCAACATTTTAGTCCAGCAGACCGGTGTAGGGGTTGAACCCGCTACCTCAGCATCAGCTCACCAGAAGTTTAAGAGCAAGTGTTCTTATCCATTCGGCCATGCTGACCTGGCAGAACATCAGTATTTTGTCTGCTTCTTGGTCTACAGTATTCTAGGAACTTTCAGATTTTAAGCTCAAAAGCCTCAGTTTTATATCTGTAGTGATTGTGAAATGACCCATGATTCATATCCACGCTATCCCCATCTCAAGATTTGAACCCATGAGCTCACAGCTGGCAGGTAAGCCTGCTAGCCACTCCACCTCCCATAAATCATCATGTGCCATGCTGACACATACAGAGTTTTATAACCTGCAATTGTGCAACACAAGGAAAACAAGAACAGAAAGCAGTAAACATAAGCGTAAGGAAATAATTTAATGTCAACAATTTGCAAATGACAAGTACGGGCTGGCTCCGTGACCCACAGAATGATCATATTGTGGTGAGTGATGCTGTTACACAAATATGCATATCTCCGTTACTTCGATCTGATGCCCACATGTCAATAAATAGTACAGACTCATGTGATTTAATGGCAGGCCTGAGAGTCAGACATGTTCAAATGCTGACAAAATGTAACCTCATTTCTAACAAATTTGTGGTGACCGGTGCTGTTGGACAAACACATAACTAGGGCATGGCTGGAACAATCATCGTTGACACTTGGCCACGACTGCCGAGGGAGTTGGAGCATCTAAGGGTTAGCCAGGAGTGCTATGATGTGGGTTCTGCATTAACCATCAACACAGAATTTATATTTTAGAGGACACAATCTCTCAATAGTTATCCACTATGGGGGTTGACCTTATGCGACTATGCCAGGTTGTTATCTTTGATACAGCAAGTCGTGAAACAATTGACATGACAAACAGTGCATATCTATGGTCATCTCATGGAGACCTGGCGGACCTACATATGTTCTTTACACAGGCGTTCACATGGCAATCAGAACATACCTATGGTGACCTCATGGAGAACGGCATACCTACATATACTCTTTACACAAGTGTTCACATGGTAATCAGTACATATCTAGGGTTACCTCACGGATACCTGGCGGACCTACATATGTTCGTTCACTGGTAAAAGCTGCTGTTTCTAGGTAATCTTGGGGACATGTTGCTGGTCCATATTCTGGTGACATGACAATTTACAACTAATTCCCCAGAAGACTTTCTGAAGCCCGTTGTATGTGGCTGTACACATGCTTATTCAGAATCAAACATGCAGATCAAATGTAACGTCACAGTTCCCACATATACAGATCATGTCTGGATAGTTACCTGCCTAGTTCATTTCTGCTGCTGGACCAATTTGAGGAACTAATAGGTTGGGAAACTTTCACCACTGTACCATGTTGGGAGAACTATTGCCACTGTACCAGGCTGGAGGACTTTCACTACTGTACCAGGTTGGGGAACTTTTGCCACTGTACCAGGTTGGGGAAATTCTGCCACTGTATCAGGTTGGGGACTTTCACTACCGTACCAGGTTGAGGGGAACTTTTACTATTTTACCAGGTTGAGGGGAACTTCACTATTCTACCAGGTTGAGGGGAACTTTCACTATTCTACCAGGTTGAGGGGAACTTTCAATATCCTACCATGTTGAGGGGAACTTTCACTACTGTACCATGTTGAGAACTTTCACTACTGTACCAAGTTGAGGGGAACTTTCACTATTCTACCATGTTGAGGGAAACTATCACTACTGTACCATGTTGAGAACTTTCACTACTGTACCAGGTAGGGGAACTTTCACTATTCTACTAGGTTGAGGAACTTTCACTACCGTACCAGGTTGGGGAACTTTCACTACCGTACCAGGTTGGGGAACTTTCACTAGGGTGCCAGGTTTGGGAACGCATGCCGCTGTACCAGGTTGGGCAACCTTTACTACTAGACCAAGTCACAAGTTTGTCCTGTTCTGATGCAAGAAGTGGTATAATAATTGTGGAAAACAGCCAGCTACCCCACTTCAGGAATATGTGAAGTCTAGCCTATCTCTACCCGTTAGCAGTACCTTGTATGGGCTAACCATTATAAACTTTAGTGCAGACCTAAGCTGGCAGTGAAATCTGGGCTATGCATTCTGAATCTCTTGCAAAGCCTTCCTTGTCTTTGTGGGATAAATGGACACCAGGTGCTCCTAACTGTCTGCACACTAGATTTGATAACCCAGGCCACATGATGCTCTTTACAGAATCAAACCTCAGACAGCTAGCCCAGGATGCTCTCCACAGAACCAAACCCCCAGACCATATGCTGCTCTTTAAAGAACCAAACCCCAAGCCACATGATATTCTCCACAGAACCAAACCCCAGACAGCAACCACATTATGCTCTTCACAGAATCAAACCCCAGGTCACTCCATAGACCCAAACCCCAGGCCACTCCATAGAACCAAACCCCAGGCCACTCCATAGAACCAAACCCCAGGCCACTCCATAGAACCAAACCCCAGACATGTGAGTGTGCCTTTGTTCCCCCGACATGCCCACATCCATTAACAGTACAGTGAGGTCAGTCGGTTGGAACTGAGATTCGTAAGTAAGCTTGGTGATTGGAGGACAGTATCTTGTTTTGCTTCATCCTTCTGGTTTTCATTTTCAAACATTCCCCTGATAACCACGCACACAATCGCTGAAGTGGATACCACTGCAGGTATGTCGAGTACCAGAGCTTCATATATTCAAGAATATGACATAAGGTGGCTTGGCTAGCTAGACAAATATTTGATTGGTTTAGTAGACACTTACAAGGTATCCATTTCATGAGGCAACGGCTGGAACACAGAAAACTGACAATACTGGGGATTTAACCCTGACTACTGTCCTAGGAAGTAAACACATTAGCCAAAGCAGTTGCTGTAAGATCCACATCGCTGTCATAATAATCTTTTTTTTAAACCAATCGAATTCATGAACTTCACCAGTTGATGAATCCCATGGATAATGATCACTTTCTTTATGAGTTAAAACTGATATGTACTAAGATTCAAAGAGTGGGATATCCCGTTGAAAATGTCCATTGCCTCTCCTCTCCTATACAGGGTGAAGATGAGACTAAGATCCTGTCTGGGCATGAGATGGCCTTGATGTGCCAGATAGAACAAGCTGAAAATGTGACAGTCATAATCCCAGCACTGATCACTGTTCCATAATAAATACTTTAAAAACAACACCTCTCTTCTCTCTGGGAAATCGTGATCTGCAAACAACTAGGGCATCCGTTAAATAGTCTTAAATCCCACCAACCCGATGCCTGGCAACAAGTGGTTAGCCAGAGATCTCTGGACAAACTTTTGTGTGGGTTGCATATAAGGTGGTATTAATCACTCCTGTTATTCCCATGCCTTGTTTGTGTGGAGTCTGCTCTTGCAGTTTCTTACACGCAACTACCCATTGGGCTACAACTAGCCACCTCTGGTCTACAGATTTAAGGTAGCAGTAATCTTCGAGAAAACATGGTCACATAGGATTTGGCTCGTCAGTTTTATGAGATGAGATAACTGGCTCCTGTCCTCACTCACCCCAAGCTCTGAACAAATAAAGGCTGTACTATTTTATGACTTGACCAAAATTTCCAATGACCTGATTTTTTCTTCTTTTCTTTGCTATGACCTGATTTCAATAGTCCCAGTAGCTGGGAAAAATCAACAACCATAACCATATTAGCATGATGAACAGACAACCGCATACCAGACCTGCAGTAGAGGTGTGAACCACTAAGGGCTTTACATATACTGGGCATATTTGTGAGATCAGCAACCCACTTCATTCCTCAACACCATTCTATTTCCTCAACACCATTCTATTTCCTAAACACCAAGTACAAGCGACCATCATGATTTCATTTAACAGAAGATCTGCCCCACGGCATCTCATGTTTTGTTTTAAAATGTCCCATTGTCATGGACTTATAACCACATGCTAGAATTTTACTCTTGAGAGGGGGTGGGGGTGTATAAAGACATCCAGCATGATGATGGAAGTGGAGGCGGTCACTACAGCGCTGGCATGGTAATCTGATACTTCACTGTATACAATAATCATAGTAACTGACTGAGTTGATGATTCACAGGTTTAATACGGATATTTGAGAGGTTGGTGTGTTGGCAGAGGGTAGAATTCACTGCACTGGGTTGTATCCCACATGGTTTAGTTTCTATCTGAAGAGGGGCCTGCCGAAAGCATTGCACAGCAAGTAAACTATTCTATGTAGAAAATTACATTCGTGACCCAAAATGATGCAGTCTGGAAACAAACCCATGACCTTCACAGTGCAAGGGAGCTGGTTTAACCACTTGGCCATGGAGACCTGTGGGTGAGAAGATAAATCTGGTTTACTGTGAGTTTGCAACCCCCAACACCAGCCCTGGTCAGAATGTGGACCTAGTTCAGTACTAGCTTGACAACCCCAGATTTTACGCTCCTGGTCTAAAGTTGATCTCGTTTACTGTGGGTCAACCACCCACCCCACCACCAAATCAGAAGATGAATCTGGTTAACTGCAGATCGGAAAACCCCATACTTTACAGCTCTCGTTAAAATGTGGACCTGGTTTGGCGCCAGCTTGGAGAACCCCATATTTGATAGTCCTTAAGGTGCACATAAGTTAAATACATTTCCAAGACATGAAAATAGATTCCGCCCAGAACTATATACAACCATCAAATAACAAACACACACATAGTATAGAACAGACACAAAGTGAATTATCAAACCATACAGATTATTTCAATGCCAACTCAATGTTATGTAAATACACAAGTTACCAAACAACAGACACAATATTTCGTTGCAGCTCACACAGACATCATGCATAGTGGATGACTCAAATATGTATCCATTTTGTTTTGTGGAGATGGGAGAAAGAAAGTACATTAAAGCTATGGAAGAAGCGGGCAGCAAGGGGAAGAAATACAAACAGGTTCATTTGAAACAATGCAGGATACTCAGTAACAAAATCAATGTTAAAGCCTGTAAAGTTTTTACAGGGATAAAAGAGGAGTGGAGGGACAGTAATACTGCTGTTGAGAGGATAGGGAGGGAATATCTGGACTGAACCAACGTCCAAAAGATGATGGTTGAGGGTACAAGCCATAGCTAATTCATACAAGCCATAGCTAATTCATAAGAGAATAAAGGCAGGCTCCTGTGCATTAAGAAAACTATACAGTTGAACTAAATGAGACTACGAAAATTATTAAGGTGAATTGAATGAGACTAATAAAACTATTATAGTAAATTAAATGAGACTGCATAAGTCTTAAACCAATATTCAACAGCGATTCCGGAAACGAAATGCCTGCCTGCTTGTGCAGAATTTGTGAACAACAAATTTATCAAAACCTGTTTCTCACATGAATATTTTGGTGGCAGTACTCGGGGCAACTTTACACTGGCAATGTTTGGTGGTAACCGTAGAGACATAACTGCTGTTGGAAATGCTTGGAGGGTAACTTTATGTTGGTAATTTTATGTTGGTGGTGTTTGAGGATAACTTTATAGATGACTGTTGCTGGCCAATTTGGATTTATTAACTCAGTCAGTCCAAGGTTTCACAGCAGATGCCCAAAGGAAGGACATAATCTCAAAACAATTCTGAGTGAATTACTTTCAAATAGCCCAAATAAACAGTGGACCCCTATGGGCAAGGTGGAGTATTCGTTTAGACCACACAGGGTATGGTGAAAGCATGGCAGCAGGTGGCAGATTGATCTTGAGGGCAGCCGACAGATGATCTCTTTACAGAAACAAAAGCTATGGTCCCTGATCACTGCCAAGAAAAGCAATGGCAAGCTACCTTCTGTACGAAGTCTAGAAAACTAGCAGTCACAGAAATGAAAGATGTTATGGGAGAACAGTTGTGCACAGGACACGCCCCTGGACCATGTAATATATACTGGAAGTAGCCAGGGTGGAAGCCAGATTTCTGTAGTAGGTTCTGGCCAAATATAACCAGCAAGAGAACATATGTGATGGTTGGGATTCAAATGGAACAGTTAATCAATCATACATCAAGAGTTACTTGAAACTGAAACAAAGTTACAGAACAATTAAAGTACTAAAATGAAAAAGAAACACAATCTGGGGTAGACCTCCCTTGTCTGAATAAAAGAGTTCAACTTCATAAAATGCATGATCTAGTCACTGTATGTAGATTACTTTTTATTTATTAAATGCTATTTATCAAAGCATGTACAGGGCTGGGTTTGAGAAAACAGAAAACAGGTATTCAAGTTCAGAATTTCACGTCAAACAAGGCAACCAGGTAACGCTGGATCTGCTAGAATTAGTCTTAGTTTTCTGTCAGACTGGTTGATCAAATTATTTTTTTTTATCTTTATCAAATACACTTTACAGAAAATGATCTGAAATAAGTTGACAGATTCTGCGGGTCATTCTGCTAGATGCTAATTAATTTGTCCAACACTATGGTTACTAATTAACCTTAAATCACAGGATCCTCGATAGAACTAATGATTAATTTGTGTAATGCCATAAAGACTGACAAATCTGACACATAAGGACATGGCTAGAACTACTTAAGTAAACTTCAGTGCATACAAATGCCACATTCACTGCCAGAAAGCACACACACAACTTGCAAGCATGCCAGACACTCACAACAAGTAATATTTTACAACACTAAGTCAGAGGTACAAAGGCATCAGTCACTCACTCTAACAAGGATATTTATCAAAGCATGTACAGGGCTGGGTTTGAGAAAACAGAAAACAGGTGTTCAAGTTCAGAATTTCACGTCAAACAAGGCAACCAGGTAACGCTGGATCTGCTAGAATTAGTCTTAGTTTTCTGTCAGACTGGTTGATGCTGCCGGTTCAAGGTGGTTTCTCGATTAAACCAGGAGGGACTTTGCTGAAACAGACAAGAGAGTTGATACAATATGGCACCACGAAGCTTCAATATTAAATGAAGGTAATTTTAGTTCTATTTCATGGCTCACTTCAACTCAAGCGTAGTCCACGCACTTGCTGCTACTACTAGTGGCCCTGGGCTAATGGATTAGTTTTCCCTATTACCAGTGTCCCTAGTCATCAGGTGTCCCCACTGTGACTTCTGGGGCACTTGTAATTTATGTCCCCAAGCCATTGACAAGAAGTCAACATATTAGTCCAATTGACCAGTATAGGGGTTGAACCTGCTATCTCAGCATCAACACAACAAAAGTCTGAGAGCGAGCTCTCTTATCCATTCGGCCACGCTGACCCCCAATGAAGGTACCAACAAACGTGAATGAGTCCATCACGACCTCTCTGAGACAGCCAGCCGTGGCCACTATCACAATCTCTCTCAGACAGCCAGCCATGGCCACCATCACAACCTCTCTGAGACAGCCAGCCATGGCCACCATCACAATCTCTCTGAGACAGCCAGCCGTGGCCACTATCACAATCTCTCAGACAGCCAGCCATGGCCACCATCACAATCTCTCTCAGACAGCCAGCCATGGCCACCATCACAATCTCTCTGAGACAGCCAGCCATGGCCACCATCACGACCTCTCTGAGACAGCCAGCCATGGCCACCATCACAATCTCTCTGAGACAGCCAGCCGTGGCCACTATCACAATCTCTCAGACAGCCAGCCATGGCCACCATCACAATCTCTCTCAGACAGCCAGCCATGGCCACCATCACAATCTCTCTGAGACAGCCAGCCATGGCCACCATCACAATCTCTCTCAGACAGCCAGCCATGGCCACCATCACAATCTCTCTGAGACAGCCAGCCATGGCCACCATCACGACCTCTCTGAGACAGCCAGCCATGGCCACCATCACAATCTCTCTCAGACAGCCAGCCATGGCCACCATCACAATCTCTCTGAGACAGCCAGCCATGGCCACCATCACGACCTCTCTGAGACAGCCAGCCGTGGCCACTATCACAATCTCTCTGAGACAGCCAGCCATGGCCACCATCACAATCTCTCTGAGACAGCCAGCCATGGCCACTATCACAATCTCTCTCAGACAGCCATGGCCACTATCACAATCTCTCAGACAGCCAGCCATGGCCACCATCACGACCTCTCTGAGACAGCCAGCCATGGCCACCATCACGACCTCTCTGAGACAGCCAGCCGTGGCCACCATCACAATCTCTCTCAGACAGCCATGGCCACCATCACAATCTCTGAGACAGCCAGCCGTGGCCACCATCACAATCTCTCTCAGACAGCCATGGCCACCATCACAATCTCTCTCAGACAGCCATGGCCACCATCACAATCTCTCTGAGACAGCCAGCCATGGCCACCATCACAATCTCTCTCAGACAGCCAGCCATGGCCACCATCACAATCTCTCTCAGACAGCCAGCCATGGCCACCATCACAATCTCTCTCAGACAGCCATGGCCACCATCACAATCTCTCTCAGACAGCCATGGCCACCATCACAACCTCTCTCAGACAGTCAGCCGTGGCCACCATCACAATCTCTCTGAGACAGCCAGCCATGGCCACCATCACAATCTCTCTGAGACAGCCAGCCATGGCCACTATCACAATCTCTCTCAGACAGCCAGCCATGGCCACCATCACAATCTCTCTCAGACAGCCAGCCATGGCCACCATCACAATCTCTCTCAGACAGCCATGGCGACCATCACAATCTCTCTCAGACAGCCAGCCATGGCCACCATCACAATCTCTCTCAGACAGCCAGCCATGGCCACTATCACAATCTCTCTCAGACAGCCAGCCATGGCCACCATCACAATCTCTCTCAGACAGCCAGCCATGGCCACTATCACAATCTCTCTCAGACAGCCGTGGCCACCATCACAATCTCTCTGAGACAGCCAGCCATGGCCACTATCACAATCTCTCTGAGACAGCCAGCCATGGCCACTATCACAATCTCTCTGAGACAGCCAGCCATGGCCACCATCACAACCTCTCTGAGACAGCCAGCCATGGCCACCATCACAATCTCTCTCAGACAGCCAGCCATGGCCACCATCACAATCTCTCTCAGACAGCCAGCCATGGCCACCATCACAACCTCTCTGAGACAGCCAGCCATGGCCACCATCACAATCTCTCTCAGACAGCCAGCCATGGCCACCATCACAATCTCTCTCAGACAGCCAGCCATGGCCACCATCACAATCTCTCTGAGACAGCCAGCCATGGCCACCATCACAATCTCTCTGAGACAGCCAGCCATGGCCACCATCACAATCTCTCTCAGACAGCCAGCCGTGGCCACCATCACAATCTCTCAGACAGCCAGCCGTGGCCACCATCACAATCTCTCTGAGACAGCCAGCCGTGGCCACCATCACAATCTCTCTGAGACAGCCAGCCATGGCCACCATCACAATCTCTGAGACAGCCAGCCATGGCCACCATCACAATCTCTCTGAGACAGCCATGGCCACCATCACAATCTCTCTGAGACAGCCAGCCATGGCCACCATCACAATCTCTCTGAGACAGCCATGGCCACCATCACAATCTCTCTGAGACAGCCAGCCATGGCCACCATCACAATCTCTCTGAGACAGCCATGGCCACCATCACAATCTCTCTGAGACAGCAATGGCCACCATCACAATCTCTGAGACAGCCAGCCATGGCCACCATCACAATCTCTCTGAGACAGCCATGGCCACCATCACAATCTCTGAGACAGCCAGCCATGGCCACCATCACAATCTCTGAGACAGCCAGCCATGGCCACCATCACAATCTCTCTGAGACAGCCAGCCATGGCCACCATCACAATCTCTCAGACAGCCAGCCATGGCCACCATCACAATCTCTGAGACAGCCAGCCATGGCCACCATCACAATCTCTGAGACAGCCATGGCCACCATCACAATCTCTCTGAGACAGCCATGGCCACCATCACAATCTCTCTGAGACAGCCATGGCCACCATCACAATCTCTCTGAGACAGCCATGGCCACCATCACAATCTCTGAGACAGCCAGCCATGGCCACCATCACAATCTCTCTCAGACAGCCAGCCGTGGCCACCATCACAATCTCTCAGACAGCCAGCCATGGCCACCATCACAATCTCTCTGAGACAGCCAGCCATGGCCACTATCACAATCTCTCTCAGACAGCTGTGGCCACCATCACAATCTCTCTGAGACAGCCAGCCATGGCCACCATCACAATCTCTGAGACAGCCAGCCATGGCCACCATCACAATCTCTCTGAGACAGCCAGCCATGGCCACCATCACAATCTCTCTCAGACAGCCAGCCGTGGCCACCATCACAATCTCTCAGACAGCCAGCCATGGCCACCATCACAATCTCTCTGAGACAGCCAGCCATGGCCACCATCACAATCTCTCAGACAGCCAGCCATGGCCACTATCACAATCTCTCTGAGACAGCCAGCCATGGCGACCATCACAATCTCTCTCAGACAGCCAGCCATGGCCACCATCACAATCTCTCTCAGACAGCCAGCCATGGCCACTATCACAATCTCTCTCAGACAGCCAGCCATGGCCACCATCACAATCTCTCTCAGACAGCCAGCCATGGCCACTATCACAATCTCTCTCAGACAGCCGTGGCCACCATCACAATCTCTCTGAGACAGCCAGCCATGGCCACTATCACAATCTCTCTGAGACAGCCAGCCATGGCCACTATCACAATCTCTCTGAGACAGCCAGCCATGGCCACCATCACAACCTCTCTGAGACAGCCAGCCATGGCCACCATCACAATCTCTCTCAGACAGCCAGCCATGGCCACCATCACAATCTCTCTCAGACAGCCAGCCATGGCCACCATCACAACCTCTCTGAGACAGCCAGCCATGGCCACCATCACAATCTCTCTCAGACAGCCAGCCATGGCCACCATCACAATCTCTCTCAGACAGCCAGCCATGGCCACCATCACAATCTCTCTCAGACAGCCAGCCATGGCCACCATCACAATCTCTCTGAGACAGCCAGCCATGGCCACCATCACAATCTCTCTCAGACAGCCAGCCGTGGCCACCATCACAATCTCTCAGACAGCCAGCCGTGGCCACCATCACAATCTCTCTGAGACAGCCAGCCGTGGCCACCATCACAATCTCTCTGAGACAGCCAGCCATGGCCACCATCACAATCTCTGAGACAGCCAGCCATGGCCACCATCACAATCTCTCTGAGACAGCCATGGCCACCATCACAATCTCTCTGAGACAGCAATGGCCACCATCACAATCTCTGAGACAGCCAGCCATGGCCACCATCACAATCTCTCTGAGACAGCCATGGCCACCATCACAATCTCTGAGACAGCCAGCCATGGCCACCATCACAATCTCTCTGAGACAGCCATGGCCACCATCACAATCTCTGAGACAGCCAGCCATGGCCACCATCACAATCTCTGAGACAGCCAGCCATGGCCACCATCACAATCTCTCTGAGACAGCCAGCCATGGCCACCATCACAATCTCTCAGACAGCCAGCCATGGCCACCATCACAATCTCTGAGACAGCCATGGCCACCATCACAATCTCTCTGAGACAGCCATGGCCACCATCACAATCTCTCTGAGACAGCCATGGCCACCATCACAATCTCTCTGAGACAGCCATGGCCACCATCACAATCTCTGAGACAGCCAGCCATGGCCACCATCACAATCTCTCTCAGACAGCCAGCCGTGGCCACCATCACAATCTCTCAGACAGCCAGCCATGGCCACCATCACAATCTCTCTGAGACAGCCAGCCATGGCCACCATCACAATCTCTCAGACAGCCAGCCATGGCCACTATCACAATCTCTCTGAGACAGCCAGCCATGGCCACCATCACAATCTCTGAGACAGCCAGCCATGGCCACCATCACAATCTCTGAGACAGCCAGCCATGGCCACCATCACAATCTCTGAGACAGCCAGCCATGGCCACCATCACAATCTCTGAGACAGCCAGCCATGGCCACCATCACAATCTCTCTGAGACAGCCATGGCCACCATCACAATCTCTCTGAGACAGCCATGGCCACCATCACAATCTCTCTCAGACAGCCATGGCCACCATCACAATCTCTCTGAGACAGCCAACCATGGCCACCATCACAATCTCTCTGAGACAGCGAGCCATGGCCACTATCACAATCTCTCTGAGACAGCCAGCCGTGGCCACTATCACAATCTCTCTGAGACAGCCAGCCATGGCCACCATCACAATCTCTCTGAGACAGCCAGCCATGGCCACTATCACAATCTCTCTGAGACAGCCAGCCATGGCCACCATCACAATCTCTCTGAGACAGCCATGGCCACCATCACAATCTCTCTCAGACAGCCATGGCCACCATCACAATCTCTGAGACAGCCAGCTATGGCCACCATCACAATCTCTCTGAGACAGCCAGCCATAGCCACCATCACAATCTCTCTCAGACAGCCAGCCATGGCCACCATCACAATCTCTCTCAGACAGCCAGCCATGGCCACCATCACAATCTCTCTCAGACAGCCAGCCATGGCCACCATCACAATCTCTGAGACAGCCAGCCATGGCCACCATCACAATCTCTCTCAGACAGCCAGCCGTGGCCACCATCACAACCTCTCTCAGACAGCCAGCCGTGGCCACCATCACAATCTCTCTCAGACAGCCAGCCATAGCCACCATCACAATCTCTCTCAGACAGCCAGCCATGGCCACCACCACAATCTCTCTCAGACAGCCAGCCATGTCCACCATCATAATCTCTCTGAGACAGCCAGCCGTGGCCACTATCACAATCTCTCTCAGACAGCCAGCCATGGCCACCATCACAATCTCTCTCAGACAGCCAGCCATAGCCACCATCACAATCTCTCTCAGACAGCCAGCCATGGCCACCATCACAATCTCTCTCAGACAGCCAGCCATGTCCACCATCATAATCTCTCTGAGACAGCCAGCCGTGGCCACTATCACAATCTCTCTGAGACAGCCAGCCGTGGCCACCATCACGACCTCTCTGAGACAGCCAGCCATGGCCACCATCACAATCTCTCTCAGACAGCCAGCCATGGCCACCATCACAATCTCTCTCAGACAGCCAGCCATGGCCACTATCACAATCTCTCTCAGACAGCCAGCCATGGCCACCATCACAATCTCTGAGACAGCCAGCCATGGCCACCATCACAATCTCTCTGAGACAGCCATGGCCATCATCACAATCTCTGAGACAGCCAGCCATGGCCACCATCACAATCTCTCTCAGACAGCCATGGCGACCATCACAATCTCTCTCAGACAGCCAGCCATGGCCACCATCACAATCTCTCTCAGACAGCCAGCCATGGCCACTATCACAATCTCTCTCAGACAGCCAGCCATGGCCACCATCACAATCTCTGAGACAGCCAGCCATGGCCACCATCACAATCTCTCTGAGACAGCCATGGCCATCATCACAATCTCTGAGACAGCCAGCCATGGCCACCATCACAATCTCTGAGACAGCCAGCCATGGCCACCATCACAATCTCTCTGAGACAGCCATGGCCACCATCACAATCTCTCTGAGACAGCCATGGCCACCATCACAATCTCTCTCAGACAGCCATGGCCACCATCACAATCTCTCTGAGACAGCCAGCCATGGCCACCATCACAATCTCTCTGAGACAGCCAGCCATGGCCACTATCACAATCTCTCTGAGACAGCCAGCCGTGGCCACTATCACAATCTCTCTGAGACAGCCAGCCATGGCCACCATCACAATCTCTCTGAGACAGCCAGCCATGGCCACTATCACAATCTCTCTGAGACAGCCAGCCATGGCCACCATCACAATCTCTCTGAGACAGCCATGGCCACCATCACAATCTCTCTCAGACAGCCATGGCCACCATCACAATCTCTGAGACAGCCAGCTATGGCCACCATCACAATCTCTCTGAGACAGCCAGCCATAGCCACCATCACAATCTCTCTCAGACAGCCAGCCATGGCCACCATCACAATCTCTCTCAGACAGCCAGCCATGGCCACCATCACAATCTCTCTCAGACAGCCAGCCATGGCCACCATCACAATCTCTGAGACAGCCAGCCATGGCCACCATCACAATCTCTCTCAGACAGCCAGCCATGGCCACCATCACAATCTCTCTCAGACAGCCATGGCCACCATCACAATCTCTCTCAGACAGCCATGGCCACCATCACAACCTCTCTCAGACAGTCAGCCGTGGCCACCATCACAATCTCTCTGAGACAGCCAGCCATGGCCACTATCACAATCTCTCTGAGACAGCCAGCCGTGGCCACCATCACAATCTCTCTGAGACAGCCAGCCATGGCCACCATCACAATCTCTCTCAGACAGCCAGCCATGGCCACCATCACAATCTCTCTCAAACAGCCAGCCATGTCCACCATCATAATCTCTCTGAGACAGCCAGCCGTGGCCACTATCACAATCTCTCTCAGACAGCCAGCCGTGGCCACCATCACGACCTCTCTGAGACAGCCAGCCATGGCCACCATCACAATCTCTCTCAGACAGCCAGCCATGGCCACCATCACAATCTCTCTCAGACAGCCAGCCATGGCCACCATCACAATCTCTCTCAGACAGCCAGCCATGGCCACCATCACAATCTCTCTCAGACAGCCAGCCATGGCCACCATCACAATCTCTCTCAGACAGCCAGCCATGGCCACCATCACAATCTCTCTCAGACAGCCAGCCATGGCCACTATCACAATCTCTCTCAGACAGCCAGCCATGGCCACCATCACAATCTCTCTCAGACAGCCAGCCATGGCCACTATCACAATCTCTCTCAGACAGCCGTGGCCACCATCACAATCTCTCTGAGACAGCCAGCCATGGCCACTATCACAATCTCTCTGAGACAGCCAGCCATGGCCACTATCACAATCTCTCTGAGACAGCCAGCCATGGCCACCATCACAACCTCTCTGAGACAGCCAGCCATGGCCACCATCACAATCTCTCTCAGACAGCCAGCCATGGCCACCATCACAATCTCTCTCAGACAGCCAGCCATGGCCACCATCACAACCTCTCTGAGACAGCCAGCCATGGCCACCATCACAATCTCTCTCAGACAGCCAGCCATGGCCACCATCACAATCTCTCTCAGACAGCCAGCCATGGCAACCATCACAATCTCTCTGAGACAGCCAGCCATGGCCACCATCACAATCTCTCTCAGACAGCCAGCCGTGGCCACCATCACAATCTCTCAGACAGCCAGCCGTGGCCACCATCACAATCTCTGAGACAGCCAGCCGTGGCCACCATCACAATCTCTCTGAGACAGCCAGCCATGGCCACCATCACAATCTCTGAGACAGCCAGCCATGGCCACCATCACAATCTCTGAGACAGCCAGCCATGGCCACCATCACAATCTCTCTCAGACAGCCATGGCCACCATCACAATCTCTCTGAGACAGCCATGGCCACCATCACAATCTCTGAGACAGCCAGCCATGGCCACCATCACAATCTCTCTGAGACAGCCATGGCCACCATCACAATCTCTGAGACAGCCAGCCATGGCCACCATCACAATCTCTCTGAGACAGCCATGGCCACCATCACAATCTCTGAGACAGCCAGCCATGGCCACCATCACAATCTCTCTGAGACAGCCAGCCATGGCCACCATCACAATCTCTCAGACAGCCAGCCATGGCCACCATCACAATCTCTGAGACAGCCAGCCATGGCCACCATCACAATCTCTGAGACAGCCATGGCCACCATCACAATCTCTGAGACAGCCATGGCCACCATCACAATCTCTCTGAGACAGCCATGGCCACCATCACAATCTCTCTGAGACAGCCATGGCCACCATCACAATCTCTGAGACAGCCAGCCATGGCCACCATCACAATCTCTGAGACAGCCAGCCATGGCCACCATCACAATCTCTCTCAGACAGCCAGCCGTGGCCACCATCACAATCTCTCAGACAGCCAGCCATGGCCACCATCACAATCTCTCTGAGACAGCCAGCCATGGCCACCATCACAATCTCTCTCAGACAGCCAGCCGTGGCCACCATCACAATCTCTCAGACAGCCAGCCATGGCCACCATCACAATCTCTCTGAGACAGCCAGCCATGGCCACCATCACAATCTCTCTGAGACAGCCAGCCATGGCCACTATCACAATCTCTCTGAGACAGCCAGCCATGGCCACCATCACAATCTCTGAGACAGCCAGCCATGGCCACCATCACAATCTCTGAGACAGCCAGCCATGGCCACCATCACAATCTCTGAGACAGCCAGCCATGGCCACCATCACAATCTCTGAGACAGCCAGCCATGGCCACCATCACAATCTCTCTGAGACAGCCATGGCCACCATCACAATCTCTGAGACAGCCAGCCATGGCCACCATCACAATCTCTGAGACAGCCAGCCATGGCCACCATCACAATCTCTCTGAGACAGCCATGGCCACCATCACAATCTCTGAGACAGCCAGCCATGGCCACCATCACAATCTCTGAGACAGCCAGCCATGGCCACCATCACAATCTCTGAGACAGCCAGCCATGGCCACCATCACAATCTCTCTGAGACAGCCATGGCCACCATCACAATCTCTGAGACAGCCAGCCATGGCCACCATCACAATCTCTGAGACAGCCAGCCATGGCCACCATCACAATCTCTGAGACAGCCAGCCATGGCCACCATCACAATCTCTCTCAGACAGCCAGCCGTGGCCACCATCACGACCTCTCTGAGACAGCCAGCCATGGCCACCATCACAATCTCTCTCAGACAGCCAGCCATGGCCACCATCACACTCGTGTATATACAACAGTCGAGGTACTCCCACAGCAGGTACTGGGGAGTGGAGTGAGGCCAGTACCCTTACTTTCCACCTTTCCTTCCTACACAATTCTGAATGGTACTCATGTTGATCAGGCTGGGTTACTCCCCAGAGATATACTAGTCAAGGAGAGGGGGGGGGGGGGGAAATCGCTGGGCACAGAACCCAGACCATTGCCGTGCCGCTATGGTACACGATCAAGTAAAAGCTTGTAACTTGCAATGTAGCAACAAGTAAATAAATAGTCATTTTAACTTCAATGATTAATGTGGATTTCATGAGGAGTGCTTTTAAATCTGTCCGTGGCTGTATGTTCTGAAAAATGGCGGCCACTGGTTGCTGAACTTACTGGGTTTGCCTTATGCAGTAATGTGTGGCTGCTGGTTTTCTAGTGACTGCTGCTTCCATTGACGAACTGTATTATTTCATGGCGGACTTTTGAGTTGGCATTTTGGCAGCAGCATTATGCATAGTATACCTGTGCAGGCTGTTGGTTTGTCGAGACTCCAGTCTGTTCTACTTTTCACATGGGGCAGTGAGGAGCATTTTGTGTGATATTCATTGGCACAGGAATGGAGCATTA
Source organism: Cepaea hortensis (assembly GCA_963921405.1). Classification (NCBI taxonomy): domain Eukaryota; kingdom Metazoa; phylum Mollusca; class Gastropoda; order Stylommatophora; family Helicidae; genus Cepaea; species Cepaea hortensis. The sequence continues at coordinate 42,866 of CAWUFQ010000390.1, forward strand.
CGGGGCAACCATTTGCCGTGAAATTGGAACCGTGACTAACTGATTAACTAGCAGTAACTGACTAACTAGCAGTTAATGTACCAATCTTTCACATCTTATTCATTGTTCTATAAGTGCAGCAGTTAATGCTCTGGTCTTTTACATCTTCATTGTTCTATATGTGTAGCAATTAATATACCAGTCTTTCACATCTTCACTGTTCTATAAGTGCAGCAGTTAATGTACCAGTCTTTCACATCATCTTTTACAAAGTTTGTATACATATCATTAGCGAGAATGACCACCTGTAGATTGTCCTAGATTGCAGCCAGGGTAGTTTTAAATAACAAACAGCATATTGTACTCACATTTTAACAACAGGAAGAGGCATCATAATTCTTCAATACTCTTTCGTACCGTCCGTGTAACTCTCTTTTTAAACTCCTCAAAGTTCTCTCGCCACATTTTCTGAAATGAGACAAATTTAATCAATGATAATGCAAAAGCTGATTACTATCATATCAAGTAAAAGTTGATATATCAGCCAGAAAAAAGAAAAGATTATCATTTCAACAAGCAAAGGCTGATATCTCTGCCAGCAAAATTTGATATCTCCGTTGGCAACAAGATTACCACCTCATCCAGCAAAAGTTGATATCTCCTCATTCAGCAAAAGTTGACTAGCAAAAGTTGATACGCCTGCCAGCAAAAGTTGATATCTCAATCAGTAAAAATGTGATACCATCAAATCCAGTAAATGATACCATCTCATCAATCAGAAATGTGTAGAGAAAACTAAAAGTAGTCAGGACTGGTTTAGAACAGATCGACAGACAGGCAGTTCATGGAAATGCCAATGAGGCAACATCTCAGGACCACAGTGATAGACAGTAACTATTTAAACATAGAGACAAATCAATGCAGATATCGCCAGACACTCAAGAGCTGTGGTGAATCTCAACATCTGCATCAAGCCTACATGATGTACTACAGTGGTCAGCATGGCCGAGAGGTTTCACATGCTCACTCTTATACTTCCTGCGCATTGACAGCAAGGTAGTGGGTTAATTGCATAGACCGGTTAGTTGGACTTCAATGTTGACGTCTTATTCAGAAAGTAATGGCACACTACTGAACATAAAATTGTCTTTAAAAATCAGTCTGGGATTGCTGGCAATGTCCTGCAAAGTTCATGCAAGATTTTAACATTATATAGTAGACATTTTAACATTATATAGTAAAAACTTTAACATGATATAGTAAACATTGTAACATTATATAGTAGAGCCGGCGCTGTGGTGAAGAGGTCACAAATGTGATTCACTTAACTTCTGTTATGGTGGAAAGTGTGTCCAGGTGGTCAAGAGTTGGTAGAGTCTCTATGGCGTTGAGGGTATCATCTGCTAGTTTGGTCTCACTTGAGTAAAGCTCTAAATAGTGCTCTACCCATCTGTCCATCTGCTGTTTCTTGTCAGTGATTTCTCCAGTCAAGGTTTTCAATGGTGCACTTCTTTTGACCACTGGACCACAGGCTTTCTTTATCCCTTCATACATGCTTCTGATGTTTCCCTTATCACTTGCGATTTGAATGGACTCACATAACTTGATCCAATAATCATTTGCACACTGCCTGGCAGCCTTTTGCACATCCTTCCTAGCTTGCTTCAGCTCACTCAGAGTGTTACGCGTTGTTCTTTCCTTGTTTCTTAAGAGAGCTTTCTTCTTCTTATCGATCAAGGGCTGCAGTATCTGGCTGTTTGCCATAAACCCCTACCGCTGTTTTATAAATAGTTTCCTTAAGTTTACTCCATTTTTCATTTACTGTACAATTTTCTGATGCATCAGTGAAAGCGTCTTCAAGTTGCTGTTGAAATTCAAAGCATTTTCCAGGATCATGAGTGTTAATAATATTAATCCTGGGGCCAGATTTGTGTTTAGCTGTGTAGATTCTATTTGGTCTCAGTCTAACCCTTGCAACAACCAAAGAATGATCCGTATGGCAATCAGCACTGTGGTAACTTCGAGTTAATGATGTATGGTTCAGATATTGTCTCCATGTGGTAATGGAGTCCAACTGATGCCAATGGCCGGATCTTGGATATTTCCATGTGACCTTATTTATACACAGAATATGTGGTTTTCTCTACACAAGTTCAACAACAGACATACACATACCATCTAAACAGCATGTTTACCCCCACATGCGTCCAACAGCACACACACACAAGACTTACAGCACACACACACAAAACTTACAGCAGACACACACAAGACTTACTGCAGACACACACAAAAACTTACAGCAGACATACACAAAACCTTACAGCAGACACACACAAAAACTTACAGCAGACACACACAAAAACTTACAGCAGCATCTACATTTGCTGGAGATTCATCATTGGGGTCAGCAAGCATGGAGATGACACTGATGCAGATGGTCTCCACCGTGTGAACTGGCAGCCACCGTTCTGCTGCCTTCTCGTACCCATACTTATCATCGCCAGGTTCGTGCAGTATTGAGATGCACACATTGCCCTCTTGGTCAACTAGGTCAAGACAATTGGGAGAATTACATACAATTTGAATCAATGCTTAATAGTGCTAGAAGATTGACAGGTATACAATATAATTTTAATGCAATAAAAGCCGACAGATTTACGATATAAGTTTAATGCAACAAAAGCTGAATGTCCCAGTGCACCAGCTGATTTGAAAGACAACTAACCAGTAACACCTTCAGAGCCACCACTTTCTCATCACCATCCTAATCTGAACGAATCTTACTTTCTAAGGAAGCTCAACGTTTTTCAGTAGGCTCAACATATCTTCAGGTGCCTGGTCTGAAAGCAGCCATCAGTGATCAGGACTTCTAATCCAATCCTCCACCGCCCCAGTGGTCTGATTCCCCACCAAGTTGAATGATTCACCACATGAGAAACTCCACTCTGCCCCAAGGTCATGTGTCCGAGTCCCCACCAAGTTGAATGATTCACCACATGAGAAACTCCACTCTGCCCCGAAGGTCATGTGTGTCTGAGTCCCCACCAAGTCGAATGATTCACCACATGAGAAACTCCACTCTGCCCCGAAGGTCATGTGTCTGAGTCCCCACCAAGCCAGATTTTACAACCTGACCTGGTTCCCCCAGAACAACCCAGTCTACTATGGGAACTAGGATATGTCCTGGGAGGTAAAGGTGCTAGCCATGCTGACCACACGAGCCATCAAGTGATCTATAGAAATATGGGGCTAACATCATATACCCAATACGCTTCAAAGCGTGTACAAGATAGTTCATGACTCCTCTAATACGTGCACATCATGTGATAAAGTGTGTACAAGATAGTTCATGACTCCTCTAATACGTGCACGTCATGTGATAAAGTGTGTACAAGATAGTTCATGACTCCTCTAATACGTGCACGTCATGTGATAAAGTGTGTACAAGATAGTTCATGACTCCTCTAATACGTGCACGTCATGTGATAAAGTGTGTACAAGATAGTTCATGACTCCTCTAATACGTGCACGTCATGTGATAAAGTGTGTACAAGATAGTTCATGACTCCTCTAATACGTGCACGTCATGTGATAAAGTGTGTACAAGATAGTTCATGACTCCTCTAATACGTGCACGTCATGTGATAAAGTGTGTACAAGATAGTTCATGACTCCTCTAATACGTGCACGTCATGTGATAAAGTGTGTACAAGATAGTTCATGACTCCTCTAATACGTGCACGTCATGTGATAAAGTGTGTACAAGATAGTTCATGACTCCTCTAATACGTGCACGTCATGTGATAAAGCTCATTTGACTTGACTACATACATGAAAACTACACCAAGCCATTAGCAGGACATAAACAATAATTTGTACATAACTTGCCACCATCTCAGAACTAATTGTGCAAAAAACAATGACTAAAAACTCAGTAAGCACGATTAATAACTAAATAATTAATGAGTATAAAAAATACAGCCATAAAAGATTAAAAGAATGAATAGAATAACAGAACATGTGAACAATATAACACGACCAGGCACTTTATCAACAACAGCGTACAATATGCTGCTATAACAGAACTCAAAATTAAGTAATTCATTTTTAAGCAAAATAAAGCAGCTAATCACTAAGCTAATCACTAAATTTATGGACTAAGAACAAAACAATATTTTCTGAACTGAGAACCCAGAATAATTTCTGAACTGAAAACCCATAATAATTTATGAAGTGAGAACCCATAATAATGTATAAATTAAGAAAACATTTTTTTTATTTTTTTTTACCTAAAACCCATCATTTTGGAACTGAGAACCCACAAGAAAAGAAGTAAAACCGGAAAATTCAACAGGAAAAAAGAACTAATAGCTAAGTCATTAACTCTTGCTCTCCCTAGCACTTGTTAAGTTATTCTTATTGTCTGCAATGGGCAGTGGAAGTGAAAGAGTTACCAGCACAAAGAAACTACGAACGAGGTAAGTAACAAGCCTCAGACTCACTGTTTGGGTGCCACATCTCAGACACAAACTTCATCTTTGGTGGTCTATGGGGGTACTCTTTGGGGAAGATGAGATGTGCTTTGAACATACCACCTTCGCTGAAATACAACACGAAATAAAGTCAGACATGCATCTACTGCACTACAACTACCAAACACATCTAATGAGAAACATTAAAACTATTTCATGATCATCATTTCTTTAGTTAGTTTAGTTTAGTCAACGGATCAACATCATGGCACACGGGTGTAACCCATAAGTGCTCTGTTCTGCTCCTAACTCAAGCCTGAGTCCAGAGAATCTCAGCTCAATGCACGAACTCCATAACACCGGTGAGGATCCTGAAATACTTTAATAAGTATTTCAGGATGATCATCATTTCAGCCATTGGGAGGTCAGCATGCTTGAAGAGCACTTGCTATTAAAATTCCGGTGTGCTGATGTCGAGGTAGTAGGTTAAACCCTTAAACCAGTCATTTGGATTGAAATGACCTCATCCTTGACTTGGGGATGTTAATTACAAGTACCTCATAAGTCAGAGTGGGTTCACTTGATGGTGAGGGACACTGGTAATAGGGAAAGCTAATCCACACACAAAAATAAGTGTAGTGCACTAGAAGTAGTAGCACATCTAAGTAGTACGCTTGTCTTCACTGCAAGCGAAAAAAAAAAATGTTTCCCCCCATTTCATAGATGTCCGTCTGGTGCTATTGTCATTCTGCATGCCTGTATCCATGCATCTATGCCTATATATTTTATCAATCTTTTCCTTGACTCATCCCTTCCTCTTTTTCCCAGTATTGTGAACTCTTCAGTGTTATTTCATGTCTTAAGAATATTTCATTTTTAACTGCGAAGCTTACATCACGAAGACTGTACTGGAGTGAGAGGAATAGGCCTACTACCAGAGCCTCAGCTCAATGAAGGGAAACTTCCAACATCCTGATGGTTGAGGGTGGGACCCACATCATCATCATGTGCCATGCTGGTAAAAATGGGTAGTCATGTTACCCCCATCTTAAACGATCATCAGAGTTGTGGATCAGCTCTGTTTACCTGTCCCGACCATACCATGTGGTGAAGCCATCCTGGTATTTACTTCTTTGCCTTCCCCTTGTTCTTTCCCCCTGAATCTTGCCAGTTGTCACCAAGTGCTCTAACTTATTTCTACTCATAACGTGCCCCAAAAGGTTTGACTGTCTACGTCTAATTTCTCTAATCCATTTACGGTTTCATTTCCTCTTGTAGGATTTGCTCATTGGGGGACACACAAGTCTGTAGCAAATGTAGTTCAGGATTCAATATCCACTGGAATAAGTGGACGAGTCTGTACATGGGCAGAGCAGGGAACTGACATATCAGGACACCCGGAAATTGATAAAGGCAAAAGATAAACTACCCATGGGTATGTAGGACTTTCAGAGAAAACCAGTCTTGCCAAGAAAAGTTTTATGAGCAAGTTTCAAATCTGGAATGGAAGAGTTAACTGTTCATAAAGTGAATAATACCTGTCTACAGACTGAATGTGTTGATATGATATGCCAGCTTCAAACTGAATAACTGCAACCTGACATTATAGACAAATTTTCTTTTACAATAACCTGACATGATACACGAGTCTTTTGAAGAACAAAAAACCTGACATGATACACAAATCTTCCTGTACAATAACCTGACATGATACACGAGTCTTCTGGTACAATAACCTGACATGATACACAAGTCTTTTGAAGAACAAAAAAAACCTGACATGATACACAAATCTTCATGTACAATAATAACCTGACATGATACACAATTCTGATAGAATAACCTATCATGATACATGAGCCTGCAGATCAAATAACCTGACATGATACATGAGTCTTCTGATAAAATAACCTGACATGATACACAAGTCTTTTTATACAAAAGTCTTTTTATACAAAAACCTGACACGATACATGAGTCTTCAGATCAAAGCAGCACGATGGAGTACCAATTGAGCCTCCCAAACAGTGTAACATGAAACAATCTGGTGTAGTGAGCTTGAAAGTGCCTGATGTGTAGTTGGTTATAGTCCCACATTCATGACATTAAACAGAGGGTCTCTTTATAGAGCCAATAGCTATGGTTATCGACCAGTATGGTCACTGCCAAGGAAGAACTGACAGACCAGTATGGTCACCACCAAGAAGAAAAGCAATGGCAAACTACCTGCTTTTCAGATGACTAGAAATCTATAACAGCCAAAGGAAACGGACAATGGTGGAAAAATCAATACATTAGAGGCGCCAGCTAGCTTTTCTCTGAAACAAAAATGTTTGTTTGCAAATATGGGTTAAGAAAAATTCCAAGTGTCATGATCGGGTGCCCTGAATTGTTCTACGCTTGGAAATGGAGAATGTAGAAATATAAAATGAGCTATCACACTCATCCCATCTCATCATGTTCCTCTTGTACCTTGCGGTGTCGAGGTGAAGTATAAACTTCGTGAGAGTGCCCGGTTATGGGCTTCGTATCACACTAAATTATTGAAATAATATATTTAAGTAATGTCGAAAACCAGTTGTCAAGGTAATGATGTGTACTTACTAAAGAGTCTCTGGTGGTCCGTAGATGACTATTTCCCACTTAAAAAGGTCATCATCATCGATTAGTCCAGCAGAAAATCCATCGACTGAACTCTTATTAAGCTCTGAAACACAGAACAAGACCAATCACAAAACAAAGCCATTGGGTTAAAGTTATCATGAACAGAGTACTGCTACTACATGAAATGCAAAGGCACTGTTGAGCCAGAGTGAAATGTCATGTATCACGGAGTTGTCGTGTTGCTCTCCGATCAGCTACACCACACACAAGTAAAGGACCTGATAAGCCATACAGTATCTTGTGCTGCTCTCCGACCAGCTACGCCACACACAAGAACCTGATAAGCCATACAGTATCTTGTGCTGCGCTCCGATCAGCTACACCACACACAAGTAAAGGACCTGATAAGCCATACAGTATCTTGTGCTGCTCTCCGACCAGCTACGCCACACACAAGAACCTGATAAGCCATACAGTATCTTGTGTTGCTCTCTGACCAGCTACACTGCACACAAGTAAAGGACCTGACAAGCCATACAGTATCTTGTGCTGCGCTCCGATCAGCTACACCACACACAAGTAAAGGACCTGATAAGCCTTACAGTATCTTGTGTTGCTCTCTGACCAGCTACACTGCACACAAGTAAAGGACCTGACAAGCCATACAGTATCTTGGGTAGATAGTGCTAGACCCATATTTAAAATAGATCCATCAGTACACCCAGGGTAATGTGACAATCTTGCCGGCCACACCCACTTCCCAAGACATTTTCTGGTACCCATTTTAAGCTGTGCTCTTGCCCAATTTGTGACAATTAAAAAAAAATTTTTTTTTGCTCGTTTTAAGTGCGCCTTTGGTATAGTGGGACCTAGTAGACTCCCCAAGGCCACATTGTCAACAGAAATTTTGAAATTAAGAAAACTTAATTTAATATTAGATGTGCACTGTAGTAATGCTGGTCTCCATGGCAAAGGTGTTATGGACGCGGTTCGTGATCCCGCATATGTGTTCGAAACATAGCTGCGCATGATTTGGCAGCAGACCGCGTTGCGCTGGTTTTTTATGAAATGGTATGGGTGCCAGTTGTTCAGAAAGGAATGGCAAGCTATTAAACATAAACTTGCCAAGACGTTAGCCACAGCAAAAAATGCTGGTGTTGACTGCAAACGTCCTGTATAGGATATGCAACTACTAACTGTAGTAGTAGTTTCTCAAGTTTGAACGTCAGTAGACCTAATTTCAGTTTCTTCTCTTTTACGCGATCACAGATGATCTTCACCGTTTCTTCCATTGGAATGTTAGTGACAAGAAAAGCAATGTCCATTTACGTCATGCACTATTGTTTCAGATCGATGTGCCCAGTAGTTCGACCAGTTCAAATTAATCTTTTAGTATAAGGGGTTAAATGATTGTCACAATGGTTTGAGAATTTCAGCGAAGCCATTTCGTCATCCTGTGTTAGCAGAGTTGACCTTGTATAAAATAGGTCTCAGTGATACTCCAGACTTGTGCAACTTAGGAAGGCCATAAAATTGGGGTGGGGGAGAGGGGTTTTTGAGCTCTGTGGGGCGAATAGCTGCACAGTCATCAGACTGATGAATTTACTAACATTTACTAATCCTGCACAGTCAATTTAGGACTGCTTGATGTACATAGAATACTCAAACAACACTAGGAACATGGCCAGAGTACCAACAGGAAAGTACTGATGAGAAACCCAGGCAATAAAAACAGCAACAGAAAAATTACAAAATCCATGGTACACAACCTGTGGTGCTATTGACAGATGCAAAATCAGTACCCGAGGTGCTCCTGACTGGGAAATTACCAGTTCCTACTGACAGTACTTTCTTAACTTGGCAGCCAATGTAAGGTCATAATACAGTGGATACCCATCTCACTGTGGAGTATCCAGAAAAGAGAGAACTGATTGACTAGCTAAAGAAGGAGCAATAGAAGAACAACCTGATGTACCTGTTACCATCAAATTTAAAGAATAATCAAATCAGTCAGAAAGTCACTAACACAAGCTCAAGATGATTACCACATTATGGACAGAACAGAACAAGTCATTATTCTGCGCCTCAGAACAGGACACAATAGATTACGCAACCACATGTATACAAAATTCAAGATTGGTGAATCAGCCATGTGTACATTTGGATTGCCCCACAGACAGCAAATCACATACTCCAAGGCTGCCCAAAATATACATAACTAGACAAACCTTCTGGGTCAGAGAAACAACAGTGGAAGATTTAAACTCTATAGACCACTGAGTGAACTAAAAAAGACATTGCAGTTATAGACAATAGTCAATCGGACGAAAGGAGGAGGAAAGCTTGGGATTAGGCCTGGGTTGGTCATGCTTCCTCCAATGGTTGTTAAGTATTTCATTGTTAGCAGACTCCAGTCTCACGCCTCGGGGAATGATTTCAGTTTATAAATAGAACTGACAGAGACCTCAGAGAGGTACCCCTGGATTTCATGTATGGAGGTTTTTGTGGCGGGGTGGTCAAGCTATTTGTCTTGTGCTCTGAAGGTCAGAGATTCATTTCTGAACTGGAGGTCAGCATGACTGAATAGAAAAGAGCGCTGGTGTTTAGACATCTGGTGTGCTGAAGCTGAGGAAGCAGGTTCATCCCCTACACCGGTTAAAACAGGAAGTTGCATATCTTTACAGGACGTCGCAATCAACACCAGCATTTTTTGCTGTTGTGATCTCTTGGCAAGCTTACATTCAGTAGTTTGCCATGGCTTTCTGAATGACCGGCACCCATACCATTTCGTAAAAAGCCAACGCAAGACGATTTGCTGCCAAACTGTCTGCAGCTGTGTTTCAAACGAGGGTAAGCGGAAATACGAACTGCGCCTGTAACACCAAAGCCACGGAGCCTATACCGGTTAGTTTGACTAAAATATTGGCTTCTCAACCTTGACTTGGGGACGTAAATTACAAGTACCTTTGAAGTCAGGAATGAGTTTGACTGATGGCGAGGGAAACAGGTAATAGGGAAAGCTAATTCACATGCAAAAATCAGTCCAGAGCACTAGAAGTAGTAGTAGTGGTAGCATG